>RJVU01005555.1:266413-388833 GCA_003731715.1 Anabarilius grahami | reverse complement strand
TTTTGATCTCCATATCCATTTACATATATTATATATATCTTCCAAGGGGTTTTTTCCCTCCTAGGACTTTTTTCCCAGTGTTACCACACTGGGTTTTTCTCCTAGGGGGTTTTTTCCACCCCTGGGAGTCAGCCGACATTGGCTTAATGTAGCACCATCTTGTATATGTTACATATTACCACGCTTGCTTGTACAGCTTATTTTTAACCACTTATCTTTTTTCTGTGCTTCTAATATGTAAAGCTGCTTTGAAACAATTACCAATTGTAAAAAGCGCTATATAAATAAATTTGACTTGACTTGACTTGACTCAGATCTCGCGTTTGCCGAGGCAGCGCGCAGATTTCTGGTCTGCAATAAGAATATAGTGGCTCGGATCTCGCGTTTGCCGAGGCAGCGCGTGGATTACAGGTCTGCAATAAGAATATAGTGGCTCGGATCTCGCGTTTGCTGAGGCAGCGCGTGGATTACTGGTCTGCTATAATATCAAGGGCTCGGATCTCGCGTTTGCCAAGGCAGCGCGTAGATTACGTGCCTGTAATTTATATCATTATTTATATACTTTCCGAGGGAACTGAGCAGACGGGAGTTTCCCTTTCTTTCTTGTCCCTATGATCGCTTGCAAACTATTACGAGCTACAATTCTTTGTGTCTAAGATTTCAGCTAGGACATTCAGCATGTATTCTTATGTGTTTGTTTACTGGCTGCATTTAATTTGAGAATTAAATGAAAATGTGTCTGCTTTGAAAAGTTTGTGTCTGTATGAGAATACTATATCCAGCCTATCATCTAGACCGTTTTTTTTACATGTCTGGTTGATATGGCTGCATTTAATTTTTTAGAAATTAAATGATAAATACTTTTCAGAAGTTAGACTTCTGTATTAATACACTATATTCAGCCTTTCATCCAGACCGTTTTTACTTGTCTGTTTGATTTTGGCTACATTAAATTCTGAGGAATTGAATGGTGAATTCCCGGGGGGAAATGGATAACACCTCATCATACGGTGCCCATCTCCCTTTGGCACTATTAGCTGAAGTCTTCTCTGGGTAAGACGAATCTGAGGATCGTTGTTATCGCGAAGAAGGCTTCGGTGAAGAGGTTCTGACATCAGTGGTGTCAGACCTCTGAGGGCATCCCCTCCGGGGTAAATGGGTTACACCTCACTTCACGGTGCCCATCTCCCTTCAGTGCCCTCAGGGGGCATTTCTGCCAACCCTGCCACCTCGGTGCTTTGGGGCGCAGAGGTCCCCAGCGAGTTCTAGTTCGGTTGTTCCCTGCCGGTCTCCCATTTCAGGGCACCGAATTGGCTACTCAAGTTATGTCAGAGCCCAGTCTCGAGAGGCTGGTTCTCTTAGTACGAAGTCTTTTCGGGGTAAGATGGATCTGAGGACCGTCATTATCTTCAAAAAGGCTGCGTGAGGGCAGTCCCCTCCGGGGGGAAGTGTTCAACACCTCATGACACGGTGCTCAGTTCCTTTCGGTGCCCTCAGGGGGCCATTCTGCCAATCCTGCCACCTTGTGTGCTTCGGGACGCAGTGGTCTCCAGTGAGCCTATATCTCAGTGTCTGCCGGGAAACGTAGCCGCACTGGGATGCTCGCCCCCTCTACAGAGGGTCTCACAGCAATCAATTTGGCTGTTCCCTGCCGGTTCGCCGCTTCAGGGCACCAAATTGGTTGCTTGAGTAATACCAGAGACCAGTCTTGAGAGGCTGGTTCTCTTGGCCTCTGGGGCAATATGGTTAACACCTCACTATACGGTGCCCATTTCCCTTCAGTGCCATTAGGTATGCCAGAGACCAGTCTTGATGGGCTTGTTCTCTTTGTATAAGTCTCCTGGTGATAAAATGGATCCGAGGACCATCATTATCTCCAAGAAGGCTGCGGGAGGGCAGTCCCCTCCATGGGGAAGTGGTTTACACCTCATTACACGGTGCCCATTTTCCCCTCGGTGCCCTCAGGGGGCCATTCTGCCAACCCTGCCACCTCGCGTGCTTCAGGGCGCAGTGGTCTCCAGTAAGCACATATCTCAGCGTCTGCCCAGAAATGTAGCGGCACTGGGATGCTTGCTCCCGCTGCGGAGGGTCTCAGAGCAATCAATTTGGCTGTTCCCTGCCGGTTCGCCGTTTCAGGGCACCAAATTGGTCGTCTGAGTAATACCAGAGACCAGTCTCGAGAGGCTGGCTCTCTTGGCCTCAGAGGGAAAGGGGTTAACACCTCCCTATACGGTGCTCATTTTCCTTCAGGGCCATGAGGGAGCCGTTCTGCCGACCCCGCCACCTCGTGTGCTTCGGGGCGCAGCGGTCTCCAGCGAGTTCTAGTTTCGGTTGTTCCCTGCCGGTCATCCGTTTCAGGGCACCGAACTGGCTACTCAGAAACTCCGGAGGCCAGTCTCGAGAGACTGGTTCCCTTAGTAGATTTTTGACAGCATGAAAGACTGCCAATATATCTCAATGGGTCCTGCACTTGGGGGTTCCTGTCCTCAGTGGTAGGCCCTGAGCAGGCTCTGGTTATGGAACAGGAGATAAACTCTGCTGGGGAAGAGGATCATTTAAGATGTGTTCCTCCTCATGACAGTGTCTGGGTTTTACAGCCAGTATTTTATCGTTCCATAAAAGGATAGGGGGTTGTGTCCAGTTTTTGATCTGTGCGCTGAGGCGATTCGGGACATAATCAGATCCGAGAACTGGTTTGTCACGATAGATCTCTGGACGCATACTCCCATATTCCATCCTTCCTCAACTCAGGAAATTCCTCAGGTTGCTTTTGGGGACAAAGCATACCAGTACTAGGTTCTTCCTTTCGGCCTAGTCTTGTCACCCTGTGTTTCTGGCTCAAAGTGTGAGCAGATGGCGGATAGGCATCGACATGTCATCCTTGCCGCATGAAAGTATGGGGGGTTAAGGCTGAGCGCAACGAAAAGTGTGCTTTCTCCATTTCAGAGGACCACTTTTTCAGGCGTGGTGTGGGATTAGATGACGATGCAGGCACTTCTTTCTCCTGCTCGTATCGGTTCGATCCACACAGCTGTAAGCAAGATAACTAGGCCAGTCACTCACTCTCAGACAGTTGCGAGACTGTTTGGTCTGATGGCAGCTGCGTCCAACGGGATACCTTTTGGCCTGCTGTACATAAGACCTTTGCAGTAGTGGCTCAAGACCAAGGGGTTTCCTTGAGGGGCAACCCATTCTGCATGATCAAGTTTACGCGCAGATGCTTCGTACTTTGGTTATGTGGAAGAGGTCTTGGTACTTGTCCCAGGGTCCTGTGCTTGGGAGCTCCTTGTCGTCGCGTAACGCTTACGACAGATGCTTCCTTCATGGGCTGGGGAGCGATCATGGGTGGTCGCTCAGAGTCTGTGGACGGGTTATCATTTCTCCTGGCACCTGCCTGTTGATGATGACTCAGGCTCTACATCCCTGGGCACCAGATTTAGGGAGTAGACATCCTGTCGAGACAGGGGCTGAGGCCCGGGGAATGGAGACTCCACCCTGGGGTGGTGGAGCTCATATCGATGTGCAGACTTGGCTGAGGCTGTGTCTGTACACGGTTTCCCTGATCGTTCTACTCCCGGGAGTTCTGGAGAGCAGAGTTATGGAAGTATGGGTTTGGCCTCTGAGGAGGCCCAACTCGTAGACTCAGGTCTCTCAACTGAGGTTGTACGACCATGCTAACTCCAGAGCTCCCTACACAAGGAAACTGGCAGAATCATCAGCGGGATCCAGTTACTGCCCGGCTGGTAGAGTGCTGGAATTCTGCAGAATCGATTCTCTGCAGGGTTATCCCCCTCCACTCTAAGGGTTTACGTGGCGGCCTATCTGCTTACCACGCACCTTTGGGTGGTGTCTTTGGGGAGAAACCCATTGGTGTTTCCTGTGTGGTGCGTCGGATCAGGAGTATGGCGGCTTTGGAAGCCTTTTTATAGGGGTATCCCTACAAGAGGTCTGTGATGCGGCGGGCTGGTCCTTTCCACACACATTCATCAGGTTTTACAACCTAGATTTGGGCTTCACCCCTGGGTCCCAGTTGCTTTGTCTTAGTTGTGCTCGCTGTTTTCACACAAGACAGGCACTGGTCAGTATGGCTGCGTGGGTATAAACGTTCCCACAGCGTCGTTCTCGACGCAACGCGAGTTCCCTTGAAAGGGAACGTCTCGGTTACGACTGTAACCTTAGTTCCCTGAAGAGGGAACGAAACGTTCCGTCGCCCTGCCATACTTCCGGCATGCCTGTGATCGACTTGCTTCGGCCTATCAGAAGCTGACATTGTTTGGTCTGGGTTTGCTTTATAGTTTCCTGTCATGACGTCACCCACCTTCCGTCACGCCATTGGACTGATTTCATAGGTGCTTCACGACGCAATTACGCAGAGCGTTCCCACAGTGTCATTCTCGACGGAACGTCTCGTTCCCTCTTCAGGGAACTAAGGTTACAGTCGTAACCGAGACGTTTGTTGTCCATTATTTTTTCTACTTTCAAACTATAACACAATCACTTTTTTTTAAAGACAAACAGCCTGTATATGACAGTTTAATCTCGGCTGATTGATTCATAAATCACCTTATTAAATCATTAGCATAATCATCTATAGGAGATAAACAATAATAAATCCAAAATAAAATTTATAGTATAGCTATAAAACATAATATAATTAATATTTATATTCATCAATTAGCTGATTTTTTTTTTTTTGCTAAAACATCATCATTAACAATATTAAATTATGTTTAAATTAAATTAATTCACAGTACTTGTAAAAGAGTAAGCAAAAATCCCCCGGATGAACTACTACTTCCAGCGAGATGCTGAAGTGTGCATACGATAAACATTTTACTATCCCATGAGGCTACGGTGAGAGGATTTGTGAAAGGCAGTGAAGTGACACAACTGACAGCGTAGGTCACATGACAATGATAACATGATGAGATATAGAACATACTTTTTTAGCACTTGCAAAGTAAGTACTTATTCAAAAAAGGGGCAACACTATGTGACGGATGGACAGACAGACAGACAGATAGAATAGAAGGTGCAATCATCAGTACCTTGAATCTGTTGTGAGCGTCAATTGGCAACCACTGCAAGTTTATGATAAAAGGTGTGACTTGTGCTCTCTTCTGCTTGTTAAAGACCACTCTTGCTGCTGCATTCTGGATCAGTTGCAGAGGTTTGACAGTGTATGCTGGAAGGCCTGCCAAGAGAGCATTGCAGTAGTCCAGTCTGGATAGAACAAAAGGGTGGACAAGGAGTTGTGAGAAAACCTTTCAAAAACAATATAAATCCTTTTTGTATATAAAAAAAAATTTTTTTATAAGAAAACAAAACACAACAGACCATTTGGAACAGGCTTTATCTCAGCAGCTCCTCTGACCTTGAACATTATTACTTATATTAAGATGAGATTTCAAAGTTTTATTCTGAAAATATTCATTCCCTTTTATATTTGAGAAACTGCCCAGAAATGACAGGACATTTGTGACATTGCTCCCCACTTCCTACAGCTCATGTTGAAAGATTTAGTATCAAATAGTCAAGTCAAGTCATCTTCATTTATATAGCGCTTTTCACAATACACATTGTTTCAAAGCAGCTTCACAGTGACAATGGGAAAATTATTATCGTGCTAAAGTTGGTTTTTGATTTAATCACTTCCGTAATTATTAATTATCACTTTAGGGGCCGCTTAAATGACACCTTTCCTACTGAAAAAACCCTGAATACCTTTTAATGCATTCTTGCCGTTCATTTACATGTTTAGTCTATAAGTTTGTGTGTTTGAGTGTTGTTACGACCTGCGTTCTTGTATTTGGTATGTGTCTGTTTTCTTTTCATTGTTCTAATAGGTTGTCCAATGATGGTGTACACCAGGGCTAGTCAACTGGCGGCCGCGGGCCAAGTCTGGCCCGCCAATCATAATCATCTGGCCCGCAGCACCTCAATCTCCTTCCTCCTCTTTTCCTGGCGGTGCAGTTAAATTTGGTTAGATATTGTGGCCGCAGTGCCGCATGCAGCTGTACGGCTATATACGCACTGTTTATACCATGCACGCTCCTCTGACTGACCTGAGAAACGTTTTCTGTGTGAAATTTCAGAAGTTATTATGTGTGTCCCGTATTTCTGTCGACGGAACCAGCGATATCAGTCATTCGTGAATTAATCATTCTTTTGTCTCGATTCTTTTCCGTGAATTGGCCAAACGCGCTTGCATAACGATCTGAAAAGATTTGGATTCATTCTTACCACTCTGTCACTGAATCATATGAGGTGATTTATCAGTCAGTAACAATAAATACAGAACAAATAGCGCTGTTCCCTTTCGAGGGAACTATCGACGCTACGTCGTTGACGTGATGAGAACGTGACGTCATCGGCGGGCGACGTCGCGGACTATAAAGCACGCCCAAAAACAGAGAACGCGAGCTTCTGTTGTCTTCAGTAAGCGCTACATGTATCTTGTCTGTTCTATTTATTGTTGTATTGTCTGAAAGCAAAAAAATGGCGGATCGTTTCACAAAGTGTGTGCCTCCCTGTCCGCGATTCATCGTGGCAGGGGACACACATGAAATGTGTGTGAGGTGTCTTGGGATTGAGCACGCACAGGCAGCTCTCGAGGGAGCTGTTTGTGTTCACTGTGAGATGCTCACTCTCAGGGCACTTCGCTCACGCCGGGCGCTCTTTGAGGAGGGCGCCGCGGCGAGTGTTCCCCGCGGGTCTGGTCCCGCTGCTGCCGAGGCACAGCGTAGACTGCACTCGTGGGGTTCACAAATGGATCTAANGTTTTCAGGCATTTCACTAGTTTACTTTGAACTTCGCAGCACGGCCTAGTGGATAACGGAACGAAAGCTTAAAGGAGCCGCACGTTTATTCCCGGTCACCATTATTAAACAACGTTGCGACATCTAGTGAGAAGTGTTTCAATTCGAAACTCACCTCTCGTTTACAATCTACAAATCACTCGACGATTAAATTTTTAATTTTTAAAGTTTTAAATCAGATGAAACAGCCTTAACATTCCCAACAAGACTGATGAGGAAAACAGGAGAAATGTGTCATGAATGAAGATAAGACTTTTAAATCCCAAAATCACCACACTAACACACAAACTTTTACCATTAATAAACTGTAGTAAATTACCATGGTTTGTGGAAATGTGGAATAGTATTCAATATAAATATGTTATAGCCATTTATATTGCAATATATTTATTAGGTGGGTAGGGGAATATATAATTCATTTCTTTGTCAAGGTGTGTATATTTTGTACCTGTGTTTAGGTGTTTTTTATAGACCTATATAACATATCATAATATAATATCATTTGACAGTGATAGTGAGTAGCCATGTATGGTTTTACCTGTGGTTACCAAGTCTCACTGTGATAATATTTTCATTTAAGCCTAATAATTAATAAAATAATTTTTACCAATAAGACCCCCCCTTCCGGCCCTCCTCAACTTTTTGATTTGATAATCCAGCCCTCGAATAAAACTACTTGAAGAGCCCTGGTGTACACTCTCTCTATTGGTGGTTCAGAAACGGCGTGGTCTTTATAAGGACGCTGCCGGCATTCAACATGGAGCTCATTTTTGGTTCGGCCGCGTTTGGGTTGAGAGCTCCTGGATCCCTTCTCCGGCCGATGATCAAACTTGCTACTTTTTAGTGAATGTGTGCCTTTTGTACAACCTGTTGATCATGTTCAACTGTTCCTAATGTTATCTTTCAAGAATGTGGAGCGTAGGGGTGTCCTGCCTATTTATTTTGATAACTTGGTTTGTACTTTCTTTTTTGTTAGGGAGTTAGGGAAGGTATACGTATTTTATTTTTATGTTTACTTAGGTTATTTAATCCCTCCCTCCTTTTCTTTCTAGATTTGTTTTGTTTGTTATTTTGGCCTTTGGACACCCCGAAGAGATGCTCTTTCACTTGTTATATTTATTCTTAATAAATTCAATCTTTTCCTTAATTAGTTTTGTGCATTTGTTTGATTATCGACCGGAGTGATTTGAAACTGGGATTCCACTACCACGACCTTCAAAAGGTTTCTTTATTATGCCCGTTTGGAGTTTTTGACTTCCCCTAGACGCAGGGCGTAATAAGTATTTATGTGCGCAGAAGCTTGCTTTTTTTTTTTTTAAAGTGATATTTGCTAAATTACTTGTCTGGTCCGCATAATACAGAAATATTAGTTGTCCGCGGATCTTTGCGAACTGGAATAATGTTCATAACGTTTTATCTATACATCTGGAAAGGAAAGGGAAGGAGGCCTTCACAGGGGATAGTTTAGTTGAAATGTCAGGCCTGCGTTATCATCATGTCTAATTGCAGGTCCTTCATCTCATCTGGATGCGGCCTGGATCTGGCAGGCTGCGGCAAACCTCAGGATAAACAGAGAGAGACTAATATTAGCGTAGACGCCATTCTTCTTATGATGTAGTGAGTACATCAGGTATTATGGGAAGTGTTCCCGGTTCCAGCTGACCTAATCTATGCAGCCTAACAATTTACATGATTTAAATTATAGAAGTAGATAATGTGCAATGTGTACACAAGGTTAAAGAGATGTGTTTTTAGTCTAAATTTAAACTGACAGACTGTGTCTGCTTCCCGAACAGTGATAGGAAGACTGTTCCAAAGTTTAGGTGCTAAATAGGAGAAGGATCTACCGCCTGCGGTTGATTTTGATATTCTAGGTATTATCAGCTGGCCTGAATTCTGAGATCGCAATAAACGTGAAGGACTATAATGCATTAAGAGCTCGCTTAGGTACTGGGGAGCTAAACCATTTAGTGCTTTGTAAGTAAGTAGCAAGATTTTACATTTACATTTATGCATTTGGCAGACGCTTTTATCCAAAGCGACTTACATTGCATTATACTATACATTTGTATCTGAGTATGTACAATCCCTGGGATCGAACCCATGACCTTGGCATTGCTAGTGCCACGCTCTAACCACTGAGCTACAGGAAAGATACGATGTTTAACAGGAAGCCAATGCAGTGTTGACAGAACCGGGCTAATATGGTCATACTTCCTGGTTTTAGTAAGAACTCTAGCTGCTGCCTTTTGTACAAGCTGTAGTTTATTTATCAAGCGAGCAGAACAACCACCCAGTAGAGCGTTACAGTAATCTAGCCTTGAGGTCATGAACGCATGAACTAACTGTTCTGCATTCTTCATTGAGAGCATATGTCATAGTTTAGATATATAGATCAGCACTAACTATGATACATGTGTGTTAATATTTGAGCAACAAGTATGTACAAGTTTGTATTTTGGAGAGAATTACATATATGCATGTTTTAAAAAAAAAAAAAAAAAAAGTCAATGAAATAAGACCTTAAAATATACTAAGTATTTTTTCAACAAGACTTTTGGGAACTGTATATTTTAGTCTAGAGTTTTTGCTTCAAAGTGATGTTAAAATCATCCTGCCAACTGTCACATAAAACAATGTATTGATTTTAAATTTCTAAGACACTTTTTGTTTAGAAAGGCCATATGCGAGGAGGCGTGAATCTTCATGAATAATGCTGTGATTCACACCTAAGGAGATTAAGACCCTGTCCCTAATGAGCCACATAACGAGCCATTCAGTCAGGAATGTTACTGAGTCAACTAAGAAAGAATACAATGACAAAGGAAATATATATTTTTTGTTTATAGTTTATTTAGAATATAGTTAACTTTATAAATGAAAGTCAAAGACACATTTTGAGTTCACAGCTATACCTGGAAATAAATCATATTCAAAGATATATGTGAACACCACATACCTGGCATTTGGTGTTTCTGCACTGGAGAAAAAAATAAAAATAAATGAAGAAAAAAAAAACTTTCCTGCTTCTTATCAGTGATCTCAGTATCATATTCTTGCAGTCCAATGTGGGCCAATATCTGGTCACTATGATTCTCAAATCTGTGAGATAAAAGAAAAAACCCTCTGTTAGCATGCTGATAACAGGATCATATAAGCTTTTGTATTAACGTTAATATAATGTCCACTCTTAACAGAAAACATGATTTTTATGATCTCATGCTTGCCCAAATTATTGCACGTTTTATATATTAAAATTTGATATAGGCCTATTATATTTTAAATTACAGTACCGCTCATCAAGCCTGCATTTATTAGATCAAAAATACAGGGAAAAAAAACAAAACAACCCCCCCCCNCCCCCGGCAATACTGTGAAATATTATTACAATTTAAAATAATGGTTTTCTATTTTAACATACTTTAAAATATAATGTATTTCTGTGATGCAATGCTGAATTTTCATAATTCATTGTGAACAAAAGCTTCATATGGCACTAGACTTTCACAGTAAACACTTCATAATCTGTTGAAAACAGGCCAAAGAAATCATCTAAACATTCATATTACCTCTATGATATTTTATGTATTATATTTGTTATATTATGGAGCCTAAATGTTAATGTGCAGTTTAATATGTTTCTAACACACTTTATTTCAGTATTTATTACATATTTCAGTCAATTTCACTCATCTCAGTATAGCAATATAGTTTGGGAATGTAAGTTATGTGTAGTAAACTAAATGCACATCTGCACCATTCAGAGACACACAGAACATGCAGGATTCATATTTAAACAGTCTTTTTGTGGTTTAACATTCACAGACACTATATCGCGATTAGAGTAAAGAACTCAAGAATTAAAAAAAACTTACCATTCACAATTATCAGCTTGATCATGTTGATCCTCGAAATGAAATTGAAAATCGTGCTCTTCTTCTGAGGTAAATTCTTCCAGAATTATTCCTCACTGCGTCTCAAAACGATGTACATGAATCTGACTAAGCTTGATAAATTTTTCCGAGCTGATGTGGGAGTTCACTTTGTTGCATTAATCACCTCAGCATTTGCGTCTGAATAGCGCCCGTGGGCGTGGCCACATTAGTGGATAATGAGCTGATTCGTGAACGACTCTATTTTCAAACAGATTACATAAACAGAGAATATTACTTTTCGATTAGACTTACACAATTTAAAACCTGACATTTCAATGTTTCTTTAGACATATGTCTTATGTTTGTGTGATTAGTATTCTCTAAGTTACTTCATTTTCTGAGGATTATCAGAATGGACTTCATTGAGAAAGAGACTGCTGTTTTGTTAGTTTTCTTTATTTTGCAAAAAGCACAATTTTGTTTATACTGTGAGTGCACACAAATAAATGAAGACATTCCACAGTTTTTAATAATATATAACTCTTAATTGTATGTCCAAAATTGACTGAGTATTTTGAGTCTCTTTCACACTGGTAAGAAAAAAACAGAGGTGGTATTGCCAGCGCGACCACCGACCCCTGAGTGTTAAATGATCAGTGATACTGTGTACACTGGACACAGTGCAGCACGACACGATGATTCACCGACAGTAAACAAATGCCCCTTCTACTTAAGTACTACACACACTTACGCTAATTTACACGGAGGACAAATGATTCGCACATTCACAGTGTAGACAGCCTCGCACGGGGTACACGATGTAAGACATGGCACAATGGCTGGTTTTGCCTTTTAAAGCACAATTGCAGACAGATATAAGACATAATATCACGTATAATACCAAATATGAGCCCAAATGACCATCAGTGATGTAACAGTACAAACCTCAGCATTTCTGCAACAAACTCGTATGGTTATTACTAGGTTGAATCAGTTATTCATTAGTCACCTACTTATTGATGCTTTTCTGTTCAATCTTGAATAACGTGACACTTCCATAATGCGTTGTTCCCATAACAGAGATGTAAAGGGCTGTTTCTTTGGTATTTTCAAAGGCTCATAAAAGATAATACTTTGGCTTGGCTTGATACACAGTCTAATGGTCTGTAACGAAATCCAAATTTTAAACATCTTTTACTGTACAAATTTTATGGGCCTTATACTTTCTATTAGACCCAATGTAGATGAATGAGCAAAGTTATTTCAGGGCAAGACCGCCCGGATTGTAAAGCAGATCATAATTGGTCAGCGCAAATGGTTGTTATCTGATTGGCTTGAGTAGAGGGTGGGTAGAGTCCAATTATTTGTGGATTTGTCTGCACGTCTTGATGCTAGAAGTGTTTCAAAATCTACAAATGTGTGCAGCGCTCCACAAATGCAAGAAGGGATTCAAAAATGAATGCCAGACAGTTGTGTTTGTGGCATAAAACACATATTTGTAAATATTTCATTTTATTTATTTGTAAATTGTTTTTAAATTCTTTACATTCATTTGTGGATCTTAATCTATTTTTTTGTGAATTTGATTAATTTTTGTGAATCTCTTTACATTTATTTGTAAATCTCAATCTATTTATTTGGAATAATGCAACAATTCTAACCCCATATGCTAGGGTTCAGCAAAATCCAGAATTGGAGAATCTGCTCCCTTTAAGTTTGATTTGGCCAAACTCCACAGGAAGTTAAACTGGAATTTGACTTGGAATGAAAGGAAGAGGAATTTACTGAAATGTAGTTTACAGAAATTAAACACACAAGTAATGCATTCTGGAAGTAATGCATTTTTTATTTTTTTTTACAGTTGTCTTTTCACTTTGCTGGTTATCTTGCTGTTGGATTGAATATAACCACAGCTCAGCAGAAAGAAATATATTTTTACATCAGCAAAAAGCCGAACTGTAAGGAATATGGCATAGTAATGACTTTTCTTGCACATCATATGTAAATTCTGCTCCAATGCATTCTAGCATGCCACAATAGTTGGAAAATGGACACTGACACCATTTTCTTTAAGAGCTGCTGTGCAGCCAAAATTATTTATCTGTTATCACTGTAAAGCTGCTTTGACACAATCTGCATTGTAAAAAGCGCTATATAAATAAAAGTAACTTGACTAGTTTTGAATTTGAACTTCAGACACAATTTTAAGAAAGGCATAGCGAAATAACTGCCATTTCCTTAAAGAATAATGAAAGAACAATATGTTCTATATACTACCTTACACCTAGTGTTATTAGACAAAACATTTACTGTATGCATATATTTAAATCAAGCTAGAGCCTCAAACTCTTCTGAATGCAGTTAATAGAATAGAACAAACAGAAACAGAAACATTCACATTACTCTTTCTTATTGATTTAAGGTCAATTAAAAATGAAGCAGAAGACTTACTGACAGTTCCCATTAAGCCTTCACTGCTGCTTGTATGGACAAGTGACCTAATCCTCATAATACAAACAGCAGCTCTCACTGCGCTATAATTATGATTTTTCCATATAAGAACATGCTGTTTATAACTTTGAGAGTCATAATATCACATAATATCACAATCCAGTTTACTTCATGCCATGACTACTGAGATTTAATAGCCCAATAGAAAAAGATCTGTCAGAGATATTATTTTTCATCTGGAAGGATGACTTGTTACCGTCCATCTCTGGTAATAAATCTTCCAGATTTTTAAGATTTTAATTTTATCTCCTGCTGGCAAAAGTTGCGAAAATTCTTGGAAAACCGGCCAAGCTGTCCTCTCTGCCCCTGGCTCATGTGATCACTAACAACACTGATATCAAACCTTAATTGCAATGTAAATGAACAACGGGAACAGACAAAGAGGTTTTAACTGACATATAAATTCTAAGTTACAAGTCTTGATGTCACCTGAAACAGAATACCGGTGACATTTGACTTCTTTGCTTCTGAGAGTTTCTCTGCTGTGCCAAGTTCCAATAGTTTTAAAGATGCTACACTGAAATAAGACCTCAGCAACATCAAATTAAACTTATCAAACAGGTAAAGCATTTGCATAAAAAAAAATCGAATATCTACAAGAGTTACAATCTAAAAACATGTACTGTGACAAACTTTTATGCCGTGTCTATTAACCCAACACCCATTATCTGTGTGTACCAATATAACGATATTCCTTGTATTAGATGAATGACAACATCTTCCAATTTCCTCCCCGGAACAGAGAAACATCACACCAAGTAAAATAACATGACCAAATCTGGCTGGACAGTTCTGCTGAGTGCTCAGTAATGACACTATATAAACAGCAGCCCCTGACCCCCGAAGACTAACAGTGACCAGGCTAAGGTGGGGGAACTGCACATTTTAATTTGACAGGTTCATTTAATGTAGAATGCCTGAGTGTTCTTAATCTAATGATGTATACTAACCCATAATGGAAGATGCTAATAGACTTCACTGACTATCTCTTGATCTTTTTCAGAATCCATAAATTGACAGCTGCTTGTTTCCCTCTCGGAGCATCATAAAAGGTAAACTAATACAAGTTACGTTTACTGATAGTAACTGATAACAACATTGTAAAGATAATGACAAGATGACCAGTATATAATGTGAAAACCTGAGAAAAGTAGAGAGGTAATACTAAGCAGAGTTAAGGTGAATATTTTACTCCACAGTGCAATCATGGGAGATGGTGAGATGGAGTGCTTCGGCCCGGCGGCCGTTTTCCTCCGGAAGCCGGAAAGAGAGAGGATAGAGGCTCAGAACACCCCCTTTGATGCCAAAACAGCATTCTTTGTGACAGTGGCGGATGAGATGTACCTGAAGGGTGTTCTTGGTAGTAGAGAAGGCGGCAAAGCTACTGTCAAAACACTGTGTGGGAAAGTAAGTATCATGGATAAAAACTATTTCATATGTTACTGTGTTTGAGTCTGCAGGGGTTAAAGATCTTCAGTTAAATATCATACAAATGTGTGTACGAAAAGTCTAATCTTTCTTGATCACCGATCAATGTTCATTACAGACTGTCACGGTAAAAGAAGATGAAATCTTCCCCATGAATCCTCCCAAGTTTGACAAAATGGAGGACATGGCCATGATGACCCACCTCAATGAGCCTGCTGTGCTGTTTAACCTCAAAGAGCGTTACGCAGCATGGATGATCTACGTAAGTCAAAGCAAATCATATTTTATTCTTTCATTCATGGGAGATGGCGAAAGCATTGTTAAACTGGACTATCTGTCTCTGTTTCAGACATACTCAGGCTTGTTCTGCGTCACTGTCAATCCCTACAAGTGGCTCCCAGTGTACGATGCAGTCGTTGTGGCTGGATACAGAGGCAAAAAGAGGATTGAAGCCCCGCCTCACATCTTCTCCATCTCTGACAACGCCTACCAGTTCATGCTCACTGGTAAGTGGATTCCAGAAGTGTCTCAACAAACAAGAGATATTACCATATATAACATTTATAAATTTATATTTGTAAAGATATTGCAGGAAACTGCAACCTATTATTTCATCCGTGTGTTTAAGTCATATCCGTGAAAAAAGCAAAGAATTCAGGCTACTACTATCTGCAGGGGAAGTTAGTCTTCCACAAGTAATTTTAGTTTTATGCTTCAACTGCTAGAGAGCCAAAAGTTGCATAATGTAGCCTTGATAGATGAATAGACTAAATACAAACAATATGTATATTATTTTATAAAATTCACTGTTGCAAAAAATTTTTAATAAGCTCCTATAAAAAAGCACTGATAATGATTTTTATCCTTAGTTAACAACTAGCTAGTAAACCGAGACTGTCCTCCAAAAAAAACAACCCTATAGGTCGTTTTTTAAGCACCATATTACAACCTATATTTACGTTTTGAAGTCATTATGTTTTGCGCCCTCTAGTGGGCGTAAAAATAATGACAGTGTCGTGTTACGTCTGTCATCATGAAATGACGTAAAACTGTCATTACCAATCAAAATGCGTGTTCATTTAAATGCAGTGTGTGGACTTTTTACACCATTTCTCTTATTTGCATTTACCAAAACTATTTTTTATTAATGACTAAGTATTACAAGTATTATTTGGATAATTTTCTTTTTTACTGAACCTCATCTATATGCACTTACATGAATAAATGACAAAAAAAATTATTATGAATGAACTAAAAATACTTTATAACACTTTATGCCTTCAAGTTAATATAAAGTACCACCTATATTTGGAAACCCTGTTAACATTTCATGTTGTAATTTCAGATCGTGAGAACCAGTCTGTCCTGATTACGTAAGTAAATATTCTCCTGAAGCTTTTCGATTATAATGTAAATCGGTAGAAGATTTATGACTAAATCATGATCAATTGTGAACCTCCAGTGGAGAATCTGGTGCTGGAAAGACTGTGAACACAAAACGTGTCATTCAGTACTTTGCAACTGTTGGTGCAATGTCTGGAGCGAAGAAGGCAGAACCTGTCGCTGGAAAAATGCAGGTTAGTGAATATATCTTCAAAACAGTGTTATTGATTACAGTATTTGTGCTTTACCTCATAACTATCCATTGTCTTACAACTACATATAGGGATCACTGGAGGACCAAATCGTGGCAGCCAACCCTCTGCTGGAGGCTTATGGTAATGCCAAGACTGTGAGGAATGACAACTCCTCTCGTTTTGTAAGTGAAACTAATGAATCATTATAACATTATACAACTTCAGTCACATCTTCAAAGCTGCCAAACAGATGAACTTTTGTAAATTATTTCAATCTTCATAGGGTAAATTCATCAGGATTCACTTTGGGACCACTGGAAAACTGGCCTCAGCTGATATTGAAACTTGTGAGTAACATTGTTTTAAGCCAAATAGGGCTGTGAATCACGATTCATAGGTTTTCGAATGGTTTTTTGCAAATCCAGAACAATTCTATTTGAGATGATTCACATTAAAATTCAATGCGATTCAATTAACGATTCTATTCTGCATTTTTTATATGCATTCATTTTATATGCAAATTTTGCAGTAAAATATCCAAAAACCACTAAGCCAGTGTTATATATTTTGTTCACTTGAGTTCTTACAATATCCCAAATGTTTCCAACTATTTGTAATTTGTGAGAAAACTGCAATTTTAACCAAGGCTCCGGGACGTGTGAGAAGTCACCTGTCAATTGCGTCATACCCACGTTACCCCCGGTTTCCAGTTTTATTTTGTAGAAACCATGGAAACACCAAAGACGCTTTAATATATTACACGTTTTAATAGACAAGGGAACAACTGTTTTGATATATTTATAGACAGAAAACTAATTGTTGTTATATAGCTCAACACGTTTAGTCATTGTTTAAATCTAATTTTCTTGTTTTTTGCGAATACCATGCTTTACCATGCCTTAGAGAAAAACACTACTTTGTGAAGTAGCTAACATAGCATAATCAGATGCAGCTTTATTTTTAGTAACAGTAGCCTAATACAGAATTTTCTCCATCATACAATACGTTTTAAAATGAATTGCATGCCATTTATCAACACAAGCCATCCAGCATTTAATATGATATTCTAAAATCAATCTATCTTACTGCAGTGTGTAACAGTGTCTCACAGCAGCCGCCGAGCGAACGCACAGAGTAACGTTATAATTAATTTTCAACACTCTCAAATGTATCTAATATGATAAACAGAGCTGTGTTACCTCATACTCATGACCGGAAAAGCGGAAGTGGCGCCGGCGACTGTGTTATAATAAAAGTCCCGCTGCTCGTGAGGCGTGTGTTGATCAATCGCTCCAGCTCCTCGTTCAGCTCCCACAACACTCGGTCCTGCTCTGCTTCATACTACAGTAACGTTAATAATCGCATCCATGAACATGATTTCTTCCCGAGTCCTACCCTATTCTTTTGCACCATCCATTGAGGTAAAGACCACATGTCCCAAGATTCCGTGCTAAGACTTGGCGTCATCAAACTACGCCTTTGTTTAATGTTGTAGTTATTTCAGCAATTTCCTTCGTACCCTCAGTTTAACAACATTAAGTTAAATTTAATTTATCCTTCATCGGAACTGTGCGTATGCATTTTAGACACTTACATCATGTGTTTTCTCTGTCCATGCAATAAATGCACGCCATGAGTAAGCGGGGTTTTAATTCAACTTCTCAGGACAGGTAATATCAATGATATGACCCATTTCCATAAAACTTCATTATTTTATCTTATAGAACATCACGGTGACGTTTCCACGCAATTAAAGCATTTTATTTCAGCAGTAGTGAGCATGCAATGACTTGGCAGCTTTATCAATGGCTTGAGCGGTTTGACTCAGGATAGAGAACTGTCATCTGCTCATGCGAATAGCAGTGGCCGTCCTGAGGAGAGCTCAAACGTGGGCTGCTCAAAAATGTGTCAATGAGAGCTATGGACGGAACACGAGCACAATCCAGTGAAAGGCAATAAAGAGTGCACCGCGTATCTGTGAAGGAGAGCTGTCAAAGCACGAATGACGGCGCACAACGTCTCCATTAATTTGCGCATGTAGTAATTTAATGTTTATGTAGTTTAAAGCACTGAATCGCTATAGAATCATGATTAATTAGATTCTTAGCATTTAAAATCGATTGCTGACCGAAATAAATGATTCATGATTCAAAAATCCATGTTTCAAGATCAATGCATATACATCGTCATGATTTGTAATTGATGCATCGAGAAATTGAGTGAATCGTTACACCCGTAAAAGCCAAACATTTTATTTGGAGTCAATGTCCTTTTTCTCCATTTTTCTTTTTGGAAGATCTGCTGGAAAAGTCAAGAGTAACATTCCAGCTGTCTGCTGAGAGGAGCTACCACATCTTCTACCAGCTCATGACCGGACACAAGCCAGAGCTGCTCGGTGAGAAATCTAAAGTACTGTGGGTTTCATTTTTTTCACTGTTTGAGAACACTGTTAACATACTGCACATCAACTCTTCACAGAGGCCCTGCTCATCACCACCAACCCTTATGACTATCCAATGATCAGCCAGGGTGAAATCACTGTCAAGAGTATCAATGATGTGGAGGAGTTCATTGCCACAGATGTATGCGGACAACTACATTATTATTAGTAGTAGTAGTAGTAGTATTTTCAAATTCTATGAAATATGTCTGAGCAAACATAAACATCAGAATAACACTAGCATAAACTGAATACTGCATGACATACAATATAAAATACCCTTCTCTTTGACCTTAATTAATAATGTGTGATTCATTCGGTCATTGCATAAACAGACTGCCATTGACATTCTGGGCTTCACTGCTGATGAGAAAATCAGCATCTACAAGCTGACAGGTGCTGTGATGCATCATGGGGGCATGAAGTTTAAACAGAAGCAGAGAGAGGAGCAGGCCGAGCCTGATGGCACTGAGGGTAAGACGTACTATTAGCACATATCAACATGTAAACATTCACTTCATTAGCGACAATAATGTATAAAACTTCTCTGTTCTCTCTGTCCTCAGTGGCCGATAAAATCGCCTACCTCATGGGCCTCAACTCCGCTGACATGCTGAAAGCTCTGTGTTACCCCAGAGTGAAGGTCGGAAATGAGATGGTGACCAAAGGCCAGACAGTACCACAGGTGATCACTTATCTACTCGATGTCTCATAGACATTCATAGTTGTCTTGAGAAGTTAAAGTGTAATTATATGATCTACACTGACCTTTGAACATCTCAGGTGAACAACGCAGTCTCTGCACTCTGCAAGTCTGTCTATGAGAAAATGTTCTTGTGGATGGTCATCCGTATCAATGAGATGTTGGACACAAAGCAGCCTAGACAGTTCTTCATTGGTGTGCTGGACATCGCTGGATTTGAGATCTTTGATGTGAGCATCAGCTATTAATCGAGACATAAAAGATAACAGTCAGTAGTAAACACTTTCTTCCATTTAATTATCAGTTCAACAGCTTGGAGCAGCTTTGCATCAACTTCACAAATGAGAAACTGCAACAGTTCTTCAATCACCACATGTTTGTTCTGGAGCAAGAGGAGTACAAGAAAGAAGGCATTGAATGGGAGTTCATTGACTTTGGTATGGACTTGGCTGCCTGCATTGAGCTCATTGAGAAGGTGAGAGGACATTCAACAAATGATGAATGACTATTATATACTATAAAAATAAATGACTATTCACATTGTGCCTGTACTTGAACATGAATATTACTTCAACAGCCAATGGGCATCTTCTCCATCCTTGAAGAGGAGTGCATGTTCCCCAAAGCTACAGACACAAGCTTCAAAAACAAGTTGCATGATCAGCATCTGGGCAAAAATGCAGCTTTCCAGAAGCCCAAGCCTGCCAAAGGTAAGGCAGAGGCCCACTTCTCTCTGGTGCACTACGCCGGCACTGTGGACTACAACATTAATGGCTGGTTGGACAAGAACAAGGATCCACTGAACGACTCTGTTGTGCAACTCTACCAAAAGTCATCACTCAAAGTGCTGGCCTTCCTGTATGCCACTCATGGAGCTGCAGAAGGTACATCTGCATTTTCTCAATTTCGTTGTGTTTTAATTATTTACAAGACACATGCTTATATAAAAACAGAGAAAATAATAAGATTTTCAGAGTGTTACACACTGTGATCACAGATTCTAAAGTTTCATGAAAATATGACATATATCGATGCAAGATAACAGATTCAACAAGATTGAAATAGAGATTCATTTGAAGGGTTTAATGGAAAGCAACACAAGATCATTAAAGACAATTTTTTTCATTGACATAAAACAGAGGGAGGCGGTGGAAAGAAGAAGAAGAAGGGTGGTTCCTTCCAGACGGTGTCTGCACTTTTTAGGGTAAACAGATTCTCTCTTTTAATGAAGGAGGTGACCTTTATCTCTAATAAAGATTGGAATAATGACAAACATTTCCACAGGAGAACTTGGGTAAGCTGATGACTAACCTGAGGAGCACTCACCCTCACTTTGTGCGCTGCTTGATTCCTAATGAGTCCAAGACTCCAGGTAAACTTAATCCCTAAAGTCTCAAAAGTTTTGAAAAAAATCTCTGGAACCTTAAGAACATTTTCTTTGTAGGTCTGATGGAGAACTTCCTGGTTATCCACCAGCTCAGATGTAATGGTGTGCTGGAAGGAATCAGAATCTGCAGGAAAGGTTTCCCCAGCAGAATCCTCTATGGTGACTTCAAGCAGAGGTAAAGACACCTTTTTGCAACCTCCAAATTAGCACCACCTAATCTTCATCATTTTATGACTATATTTTTGGCTTCACACGAACATGACTTTCCCCTGAATGTCCTCTAGATATAAAGTATTAAATGCTAGCGTCATCCCTGAGGGACAGTTCATTGACAACAAAAAGGCTTCAGAGAAACTCTTGGGCTCCATTGATGTTGACCACACCCAATACAAGTTTGGGCACACCAAGGTGATAAAACCCTACTAACCCTAAACCAAAAGTACACTATCTTGCCAAAAGTTTCGGGACACCCCTCCAAATCATTGAATTCCGATGCTCCAATCACTTCCATGGCCACAGGTGTATAAAATCAAGCACCTAGGCATGCAGACTGCTTCTACAAACATTTGTGAAAGAATGGGTCGCTCTCAGGAGCTCAGTGAATTCAAGCGTGGTACCGTGATAGGTTGCCATCTGTGCAAGAAGTCCATTTGTGAAATTTCCTCACTACTAAATATTCCAGTCAACTGTTAGTGGTATTATAATAAAGTGGAGGCAATTGGGAACAACAGCAACTCAGCCACGAAGTGGTAGGCCACGTAAAATCAAAGAGCGCTGAGGCGCACAGAGTACATTTTTACATGCATTTTTGGGTGAAGCATCCCTTTAACAGGTTCAATCATTCCTGTAATTCCATGGAAAACAAAAAGCTAAATTACACAATGGCATTCTAAATTCTGTACTTGCAACTTTCATGCAACAGTTTCAGGAGGGAAGGTATTGCACTAGATGGTAAAGATGAATGCATGGATTTGCTGCCATTGAAAACAAAAGAGCATCAGTAAGNGGTCCAAAGATTAGGATATCAGTTTTTTCTGAATTTAATAGTAAGAAATTTCTTGTCATCCAGTTTTTAATGTCAGCTATGCATTCTGTTAGTTTTGTGAATTTGTAGGTTTCGTCAGGGCGCGAGGAAATATAGAGCTGAGTATCGTCAGCGTAGCAGTGAAAACTAACGCCATGCTTCCTAATTATCTTAGTAAGGTCAGGCACTGATGTGGTGATGGGGTCTGGCTTATAGTTGCCGTTGCAATTCATCTCAAATGTGTTCAATTTGTGTTCAGGTTGAGGATTTGTGCCAGTCAAGTTCTTCCACACCAAACTTAGTAAAGTATTTCTTAATGGACCCCGCTTTGTGCACAGAGACATTGTTATGCCTACCCAAAAAGTTGAGTCAAAGTTGAAAGCACAGAATTCTCTAGAATGTCATTGTATAGTCTAGAATATAATATATATATTATCACATCTACTCTCACATCTACTTGGTTTCTTTAAAACTACTATTTTCCAAATTTTCTTGTAGGTGTTCTTCAAAGCTGGTCTGTTGGGTACTCTTGAGGAGATGAGAGATGAGAAACTAGCAACACTGGTTACTATGACTCAGGCTTTGTGCCGTGGATATGTCATGAGGAAGGAGTTTGTCAAAATGATGGAGAGGAGGTATGAATGAACTTACAAAACTGTTTGGAACACAACTGTTTGTTATGAAAGATTGATAATAACAAATTTACTGTTTGCAAATTACACAGAGAATCAATTTATTCCATCCAGTACAACATCCGCTCATTCATGAATGTGAAACATTGGCCATGGATGAAGCTCTACTTCAAGATCAAGCCTCTTCTGAAGAGTGCAGAGACTGAGAAAGAAATGGCAGCAATGAAGGAAAACTATGAGAAAATGAAGGAGGATCTAACAAAGGCATTAGCTAAAAAGAAAGAGCTTGAGGAGAAAATGGTGTCACTTCTTCAAGAGAAAAATGACCTTCAACTGCAAGTAGCTTCTGTGAGTATTTCAGTTCTTACTGAGTCAAAATGAAACCTGTAGCAGCCAAAAGTCATTATTTACATCCATCTCAAACAGGAAACGGAAAACCTCTCTGATGCTGAGGAGAGATGTGAAGGTCTCATCAAAAGCAAGATCCAGCTCGAGGGAAAACTCAAAGAGGCAACTGAGAGACTGGAGGATGAGGAAGAAATCAATGCTGAACTTACTGCCAAAAAGAGGAAACTGGAGGACGAATGCTCTGAACTGAAGAAAGACATCGATGACCTGGAGCTCACCTTGGCCAAAGTGGAGAAGGAGAAACATGCAACAGAAAATAAGGTCAATCATCTTTTTACATGTTCTTCATAATGCTGATTGTTCAGGATCTTGAGAATGAAAACAATGAACAATGTTTCCATTTAGGTTAAAAACCTGACGGAGGAGATGGCCTCTCAGGATGAGAGCATTGCCAAGCTGACCAAAGAGAAGAAAGCCCTCCAAGAGGCACACCAGCAGACTCTTGATGACCTTCAGGCAGAGGAAGACAAAGTCAACACTCTGACTAAATCTAAGACAAAGCTTGAGCAGCAAGTGGATGATGTAAGATATTTGGCATGAGAATAAGAGCTTGAATCAATGGGAAATTAATTTTGTGTCTCTATACTAGAATTAAATGCTCTGGTTTCTATAACAATAGCTTGAGGGTTCACTGGAGCAAGAGAAGAAGCTCCGTATGGACCTTGAGAGAGCCAAGAGGAAGCTTGAGGGTGATCTGAAACTGGCCCAGGAGTCTATAATGGACCTGGAGAATGACAAACAGCAATCAGATGAGAAGATCAAAAAGTGAGTGGACGTTATTATTCACACAACTACACAAAATGAGTATTTTACAGAATTATATTTTAAATACAGGAAAGACTTCGAGATTAGTCAGTTTCTCAGCAAGATTGAGGATGAACAGTCTTTGGGAGCACAGCTTCAGAAGAAGATCAAAGAGCTTCAGGTTAAACCGACCATAATCTTTTTTATGTGAAACTGTTAAGTAGATGTATATCTCGGAAAACCAGATATCACTGGGTAGTTAATTTTTTGTTTTTTATTTAGGCCCGTATTGAGGAGCTGGAAGAGGAAATTGAGGCCGAACGAGCTGCTCGTGCTAAAGTGGAGAAGCAGAGAGCTGATCTCTCCAGGGAACTTGAAGAGATCAGCGAAAGGCTTGAGGAAGCTGGTGGTGCCACTGCTGCCCAGATTGAGATGAACAAGAAGCGTGAAGCCGAATTCCAGAAGTTGCGTCGTGATCTGGAAGAGTCCACCTTGCAGCATGAAGCTACGGCCGCAGCTCTCCGAAAGAAGCAGGCAGATACTGTGGCTGAGCTTGGAGAACAGATCGACAACCTCCAGCGAGTCAAGCAGAAGCTGGAGAAGGAGAAGAGTGAATACAAGATGGAGATTGATGACTTGACAAGTAACATGGAGGCTGTGGCTAAAGCAAAGGTAATGTCACTAGAGGATCATTAAATATAAAAGCATCTTTACGAACATCTGTATATAACATTGAATCTCTTTAGGCTAATTTAGAGAAGATGTGCCGTACCCTGGAAGACCAGCTGAGTGAAATCAAGGCCAAGAGTGATGAAAATATTCGTCAGTTGAATGACATGAATGCACAACGTGCAAGACTTCAGACAGAAAATGGTAAGAAAGAGTAAGCTGCACATGTAAAAGCCTCAAAAAAATGATTAAAAACGTTTGTATATTATTACATTTCATGGTAATATCTGTAACCTGTTTCCAAGGTGAATTTAGTCGCCAACTGGAAGAGAAAGAAGCACTTGTTTCACAATTAACTAGAGGAAAACAGGCTTATACACAACAAATTGAGGAACTCAAAAGACATATTGAGGAAGAAGTCAAGGTAGAGCTATACATAAATATTTAGCTTTTATTATAAAGTAAACAACTGTATAGATGGTAACTCAAAATTTTCTGCCTGATAGGCCAAGAACGCTCTGGCCCATGCGGTTCAGTCTGCCCGCCATGACTGTGATTTGCTCAGAGAGCAGTATGAGGAAGAGCAGGAGGCCAAAGCTGAACTCCAGCGTGGAATGTCTAAGGCCAACAGTGATGTTGCTCAGTGGAGAACCAAATATGAGACTGATGCCATCCAACGCACTGAGGAGCTTGAGGAATCCAAGTAAATACATCATTGGAATAAGTCTTCAGTATCCTACATTTAATATGACAAATACTAGTAAGATTTCATAATTTCATATCACTTTCCTCAGAAAAAAGCTGGCCCAGCGTCTGCAGGATGCTGAAGAATCCATTGAGGCGGTGAACTCCAAGTGTGCCTCTCTGGAAAAGACCAAACAGAGACTGCAAGGTGAAGTAGAGGATCTCATGATTGATGTGGAGAGGGCAAATGCATTGGCAGCCAACCTTGACAAGAAGCAGAGAAACTTTGACAAGGTACGAAAGACATGGATAACCTATAAACCTAAACGTTGAAACGAGGACTTACCAATGACTACATTTCTTTCATTGTCAGGTGCTAGCAGATTGGAAACAGAAGTATGAGGAAAGTCAGGCTGAACTAGAAGGTGCTCAGAAAGAAGCTCGTTCTCTCAGCACTGAGCTTTTCAAAATGAAGAACTCCTATGAGGAAGCTCTTGACCACCTCGAGACCCTGAAGAGGGAGAACAAGAATCTGCAACGTAATGCAATTTTTATTTGTACACCAAGGACTAAAAAAAAAAAGCGATGCAGTAAAACAGAAAATCTTACACGTACGATTTTTAAACCCTTTTTAGAGGAGATTTCTGACCTCACTGAGCAGCTTGGAGAGACTGGAAAGAGCATTCATGAGTTAGAGAAAGCCAAGAAGACAGTGGAGTCTGAGAAATCAGAGATCCAGACTGCACTTGAAGAAGCTGAGGTGCCATTCCTTTGCTATAATACTAACATTAAGATATCATTGCTTTAAACAACATTAAAACATTGAATATGGAATGGTTCTAAACTTTAAATGAAAATCTTAATGTCTGCAAATTATTTCCTTCTTAAACCTTCACAAATATACTGCATAACTCTAGAAACTACAGTATATTGTGACAAATTTAAAAAGTAAGTCAGTTGTTTCCTTTTGTCCTTGTAGGGCACCCTGGAGCATGAAGAGTCCAAGATTCTTCGTGTGCAGCTGGAGCTGAACCAGGTGAAGAGTGAGATTGACAGGAAACTTTCTGAGAAGGATGAGGAGATGGAACAGATCAAGAGGAACAGCCAAAGAGTGATTGATTCCATGCAAAGCACTCTGGACTCTGAGGTCAGGAGCAGAAATGATGCCCTGAGAGTCAAAAAGAAGATGGAGGGAGATCTGAATGAGATGGAGATCCAGCTGAGTCATGCCAACCGCCAGGCTGCTGAGGCCCAGAAACAGCTCAGGAACGTCCAAGGCCAACTCAAGGTATCTTTCTGTAGAATGTGGAATTGCAATAAATATTAAATGTTTGACAAAATGAATATCATACATGAATGAACCAAAGCATGACAACTAACAAAGAAAGAATGTTGCCACAGGATGCCCAGCTGCACCTTGATGATGCTCTCAGAGGACAGGAGGACATGAAGGAGCAGGTGGCCATGGTGGAGCGCAGGAATAACCTGATGCAAGCAGAGATTGAGGAGCTGAGAGCTGCACTGGAGCAAACAGAGAGAGGCCGCAAAGTGGCGGAGCAGGAGCTGGTTGATGCCAGCGAGCGTGTGGGACTGCTGCATTCACAAGTACAAACAATTACTAAATATTAGGAACAAATTCAGGATACATGATAACAATTTATATAAATGTACACTACACTATCTGTTGACATCCCACAGAATACAAGTCTTATTAACACCAAGAAGAAGCTTGAGGCTGATCTGGTCCAGGTTCAAGGTGAGGTAGATGATTCAGTCCAGGAGGCCAGAAATGCAGAGGAGAAGGCCAAGAAGGCCATCACTGATGTAAGTGTTAACATTTTGCTTCTCTATTCTAATTTAAACAGTTATTTGCATTGTATTTGTATCTTGATTAACTCATTTCAATTGGCTTCAATTTCAGGCTGCCATGATGGCTGAGGAGCTGAAGAAGGAGCAGGACACCAGTGCTCACCTGGAGAGGATGAAGAAGAACCTGGAGGTGACTGTCAAAGACCTGCAGCACCGTCTGGATGAGGCTGAAAGTCTGGCCATGAAGGGTGGAAAGAAACAGCTCCAGAAACTGGAGTCCAGGGTAAATTTGAGTTTAGGAGCTTAACAAAACACATTTTTAGATGTACTGGCCATGGCAGAGATTTGACAGGTGAAACAATAACTCTCTACTGAAGGTGCGTGAGTTAGAGTCTGAAGTTGAAGCTGAGCAGAGACGTGGTGCAGACGCTGTGAAAGGAGTGCGCAAGTATGAGAGGAGGGTGAAGGAGCTCACTTACCAGGTAAAACTACGCAGGAATTAGAAACTTACCACCTTTCTTAACAATATACAGTTTAACTAAGACCATGTCCAATATTTACACCCAAAGACTGAGGAAGATAAGAAGAACGTAACACGACTGCAGGATCTGGTAGACAAGCTGCAGCTGAAAGTGAAGGCCTACAAGCGCCAGGCTGAAGAATCTGTAAGTCTAATATCAAATGTCTTGAGCGTGAAGTTTTAGTATTGACAAAAGCGTCCAGTGCCATGAATGCACTGCTATGAAATGGATTGGATGTCTTGTGTAATCGTAACAGGAGGAGCAGGCCAACACTCACCTGTCCAGGTACAGGAAGGTGCAGCATGAGCTGGAGGAGGCTCAGGAGCGCGCTGACATCGCCGAGTCCCAGGTCAACAAGCTGAGGGCCAAGAGCCGTGAGGTCGGGAAGGTATAGTAATTTTTTTTTTTTTGCAAAAGGGGTAGAGGGTGAATCTTAATATACACTGCTTAATATACACAAGTTTCTGACTGAAAAAAAACATGCAAATTCATTTTTGTAAATGTCTTTTTATTTACTGAAGAGCAAGGATGAAGAATGAAGATGAGACATCATACCACATCTACAAGCAAGCATATAATATGATTTACTCGTGCTGTGTCTTACATGTCCATTAAATGCAGTTTTTCAAAGCACTTTCTGTCTGTGTTATTGTAGACTGGTAAGATCACAGGTTAAATTCTCAGGGAATGCATGGACTAATAAAAAATAATTCATACACTGAATGCAATGTAAGTTGCTTAGGAAAGTTTCTACCAAATGTTCAGGTGTGTATATACTTTTACGCAAATACCTCATTTTAAAATCCAGCTAAATTATAAAACCAAGTCATTATAATTTTGTCCGTCAAACATAATACAACAGAGCTATACAATCCAAGCTTCTGACTTTCACTGACGAATGAGAATTACTGTGCAAATGAAATGTCAAATTATATGGCAATAACCAGCAGTATTTAATAGGGATGCTCATTTCGTTTAATTTCCCCTAACTGAAAAACAAAGCTTGTTAACCAACAAGACTGTTAAATTATAATTAAATTAAATTACAATGGATAAGTGTCTGTGACCCATTAAAAATAAAAAAATCTATTTTCCAGGGGTTTAGCTTTACATGTGCAAAAAGCAGCATAAACAACAGAACATCAGGATTCACACATCTTCACATCACACACCTGCAGCGCTTCTGTGAATGGATAAAAACAGAAAAAGTATTTCAGACAGGACCACTTTGGCAAGTTAATTTGAGTTTATTGAAATACAAATCATCTTCCTTATGGGGGTTTTTGCTCTGAAATTAATTGAACATACAAGAGCTTTAGCATTAACCCCCCAAACATAATGAGAGGTATTAACTTGCCCGAAGAAGAACCCCCTAAAACCATATCCATGTTCCATTTCTGCAAAAGAGAAAAGACAATGTTATTGAAATATAGCTTAATGTACTCCTGGCTAGCAGAGAATGCTATTCTCTCCCTTCTAAAAGGAGGGAGAGAATAGCAGGCCCCTCTTTTAATCTAAGTAGCGAGGGGTGTTCATCCCCTGCTGAGGGATGAACAGCAGGCCCCTGCAGTTATAGCAGCAAGTTGTGTTCTCTCCAGCGGGAGACACACAAGAACAAAGCATGTCCCTGAGTTTGGCATTAAGGGGTAAGAGAGCAGCGTGCCCCTTATAGTATCGTGAAATACTACGTGAATGCAGAGGGGTTTAAAAAAAAAAAAATTTTACGGAAGAGCTGCTCAAGGCTTTTTGCGCTAATATTATATCCTGAGTTCTAGGCCTAATATATCATTGATACGCTGATGATGACCACCGACCCATTGTTTTGAGCATGGGTATTGAGACTGTTGAAGCTGCGGTGGTTGCCGCGCCTATGCGGAATGAATGGCTGATATAAAGCGCGGGGTCCATGCAACAATGGAGGCATACGGTCCGTATACGTGAGGCAAACCTATGCTTGGACATTCTCTGTGATGAAGAGTGGCTCTGTGGGATTGGATTTACTGCGTGAGCTTAACCTGTTCATGGCTGTGAGGGGACAATATCCGTTGTGGTTCTAGAAATGTTAATGGTACTTCTGTTATCTCTGTCTGTTTTAGAATGTTTCAGATAGATGGAAAAGTAATCAGTGTGAAATGATATCTTTGATTGTGAGGTTGTGTGAAGGGTTGAATATTTTGGTGTTAATAGTGAATTCTCCTCCTCTGAGGAATCCATAATAGGTGGTGAGGAATGCTGCTTCTAGAAGCAAGTTTGTGTGCAGAGTGAAAAGGCATGATCTTAATTTATCCACCATCGTGTGCACATGTGAGAGAGACAGCTGTAGTCATTTACAGTATCTCACAGAAGTGAGTACACCCCTCACATTTTTGTAAATATTTTATTATATCTTTTCATGTGACAACACTGAAGAAATGACACTTTGCTACAATGTAAAGTAGTGAGTGTACAGCTTGTATAACAGTGTAAATTTGCTGTCCCCTCAAAATAACTCAACACACAGCCATTAATGTCTAAACCGCTGGCCACAAAAGTGAGTACACCCCTAAGTGAAAATGTCCAAATTGGGCCCAAAGTGTTAATATTTTGTGTGGCCATCATTATTTTGCAGCACTGCCTTAACCCTCTTGGGCATGGAGTTCACCAGAGCTTCACAGGCTGCCACTGGAGTCCTCTTCCACTCCTCCATGACAACATCACGGAGCTGGTGGATGTTAGAGGTCTTGCGCTCCTCCACCTTCCGTTTGAGGATGCCGCACAGATGCTCAATAGGGTTTAGGTCTGGAGACATGCTTGGCCAGTCCATCACCTTTACCCTCAGCTTCTTTAGCAAGGCAGTGGTCATCTTGGAGGTGTGTTTGGGGTCGTTATCATGTTGGAGTACTGCCCTGCGGCCCAGTCTCCGAAGGGAGGGGATCATGCTCTGCTCATTCATGGTTCGAAGTTTTCATGTCAACGCTGCACAAAATTTCTAAAAAAAGAAATAAATACCCCGGTGAACACCAAGGAGCTATCCAAAGCTCTGGCAAAGCATCCAAATCGCTGTTTTGTGTCTTACCTCATTCTAGGGCTCATGCATGGGTTCATAGCCGGTCTTTCCTATCTGCCCACATTCTCCACAATCGCTGTTTTGTACAAAAAGCTGTACACTCACGACTTTACATTATAGCAAAGTGTCATTTCTTCAGTGTTGTCACATGAAAAGATATAATAAAATATTTACAAAAATGTAAGGGGTGTACTCACTTCTGTGAGATACTGTATCTGGAACTGCAGGGCTTTCCTTTTTTAACCCGTTGAGGAGAAGGCATATGGAGAAATTTTGTAACAGGCTTTGAGAGGAAGGATCTAAACATCTAATGTGGAATTGAATGCCTGAGATCATAATCTTGGTGGTGGAAGGCTTAAGCTTTCTGGATTCGAAGCAGTGCGTAATGAAAGCACATATGATAAGTATATTAGCTGGGAGTTTAGGCACCGAGAAAGCCTTGAAGAAATCTGAAAAAGATGACCATGTCGTAAGTTTTTAGTGTCGTCTTTGCTAGCCCTGATTTCATGCAGTGTGCGGCTGATTTTAGGTATTTTTGCAATGTTGCATTCAGTCTAGGACTGTTTGACTGAAGTCCGGGCAGCCCAGTAGTGATGAAGCAGCTCCCGGACACAGGCGTCTGAATTCCTGGAAATTAACCGAGACAGAGAGTCAGCTATTTTATTATCCAGCCCAGGTATGTGAGTAGCTTTAATAGTAAAATTGTTCATAACTGAGATCTAGGTTAGATGCAGAATAAAACGGGTAATGAAAGGCACAGAGGAGCGACCCTTGTTAATAATGTTCACGGTGGCTTTGTTATCACAGAAAACGAGGATGTTTTTTCTAGTCCATTGATCTGCCCATAAGCAAGCAATCACTATAGGATGTAGTTCCATAAGTGCTGTTGATTGGATTGAGGGAGCCAGTTCCTTAAGTTCTTTTGGCCATCTTTCTGCAAACCATTGTTTGTTAAAAATCCCCCCGAACCCGACGGAAGGAGCTGCGTCGGTGAAGAATTGTAGTTTTACTGAGGTTTCTATATCTTCTTCGTAGAAGAAGGAAATGCCGTTCTAGTTGTCGCATGATTTAGATCAGAATATTAAACGCCTTCATCTAACGTGACCGTGTCATGCATTTTCTCGACCGTTTTAGACAGATCTAAAAGTCTGGAAATAAAGGAACGACCTTGGGGAATAATCCTCATAGCAAAATGAAGATGGCCCAGCAAAGAAAGAAGATCCCTTTTTTTTAAGGTAGATAATTGGGAATAAGTTCTAATGAAACATCTAATCCTTTCTAGTTTGTCTAGTGGAAGAGATGCTTGCATTTTCACTGAATCTAGCGTGATCCCCAGGGAATTGATGCTGTGCAATGGGTTGGCATCTGGAAAGTCGATGAGCAGGAAATCATCCAACAGGTGAATGAATGGTAATTTTACATTATTCAGTAAGACCCAGCAGAGTGCTTCAGACAGTGTATCAAAAATCTTTGGGCTGCTTTTACACCCGAAGGTGAGTCTGACTGAAAAATAAATTTTGTCTCGCCAACTAACCCTGAAAAGTTGCCACAGAGAAGGGTGTAAGGACATGATTTTGAAGGCGTTGGTGATTTCTGCTTTACTGAGCCATGCTCCTCTGCCGGCTAATTTAATGAGTTTAATTGCGTTGTCCACTGTGAAATAAGCCAGGGAAAATGGTTCTGAGGGAATTAAACTGTTAATGCTTGGTTGTACCCCTTCTCTATTTCTTTTCCCATCAGATCATCTACGGCCTGTGGGTCTTTGATAGAGACTGGAGGTTTTGACAGCTGAAAGCTGTCAAAACCTTATAGCTTTCCTGTAGCTCTCCTGTAGCTCAGTGGTTAGAGCATGGCACTAGCAATGCCAAGGTCATGGGTTCGATCCCAGGGATTGCACATACTCCGATACACATGTATAGTATAATGCAATGTAAGTCGCTTTGGATAAAAGCGTCTGCCAAATGCATAAATGTAAATGTAAATGAAAGAGAATGTGGGCAGATAGGAAAGACCGGCTATGAACCCATGCATGAGTCCTAGAATGAGGTAAGACACAAAACAGTGATTTGGATGCTTCGCCAGAGCTTTGGATAGCTCCTTGGTGTTCACCGGAGTATTTATTTCTTTTTTAGAAATTTTGTGCGGCATGGAGATGAAAACTTTGGGTGACTGTTCCCGCAATAGCTGCAAGCATGAAAAAATTTACAATTATTACGAGACATTTTCATTGAAATTATAGCAAAGGGGAGTTTGTCTTTCAGGCTTCACCTGTTCTGGCGCCAAAGTGCTAGTGTCGTGAGTTGAAGCGGTCTTAGGGCAGAGAGATGCAGTGTGGAAAAACGAACCACAAAGTGAGCATGACGGTGCTTGGTGGCCCGTAAAATGTCAGCTAATGAGTGCAAGATCGACCACGGACCAGTCCAGTCTCTGATTAAAGCGTTGTATGTATATTGCTGCTTTAGATGAAAACGATTTGTGGTATTCATAAAATAGTGTGCCTCCGTAAGACATGGCGAGATCCGAAATGATGGCTAGATAGGTATCTAATTCCTTTCTCCTGTCTGGGTTCTCTTTACAGATAATGTCTCGGAACACGCCAAAAGCAACATTAAATTCTGCCATAGTTAAACTTTTGGTAAGTCTTGAGATCCGAGAGATTTTCTAGGAAGAGCCAAGTCGGGAGAAATGACACAGTCTGATGTAGAACTGGAAATCTGCCCGTCGAACATCACCCGAGGTGCAGAAGACAAGCGTTGTGATTCCTGGATCCTGTTGTCCATGTCGGAGAGGGTTCCTTGGATTGACAACAGCGCTGAGAGAACCCTGTCATCTTCCTGTTGTGCTGGCGCTTGAGAGGGATTGATTTTGCCTTTTTTGGAGTTGGAGACGCATGATCGGTGGAAATATTTTTTCTTTTCTCCGTGACTTTACAGCCGGTAGATCGGGAAAGAGAAGATTCTGCGTTGGTCGATGGGGGCTGCGGGTCTTTGGAGGCACTTTGGAGGTTGACAAGATCCTTTTTTTGGGCCATTCGTTGATGGAGAAAGGATTCCTCGCTGCTATCCTAGAGCTGCGTCTCACTAGCTGGGTTGGATCGAGGTCCTTGGTGTAACGATCCTGAATTTCGTCCGGAGAATCTTCGGATAGGATTTGTCCTAGGATGTCTGAAGTATCCATAACCAGGAAGCAGCAGGTAAGATGTGATAGAAATGATGTAAACGTAATTTTCATGCTGTTAATAGCTGTATCGCAAAGATTGCGAGCAGTTTGAGCATACTTACCGAGCAGTAATGCCACATATATATGTCCCCAGTCTATTAGGAGAATGGAAGTGATTGGAGCAATTTGACAGCTGACCGTGTCAGCTGGTCGCAGCATTATGCCTACGTGGCCTGACTGAACTAACGCTGCGCTCGATATATATAAAAGGAATAAATATATTTCACTTAAATAATTAACAGATTAACAAAACGAAAGAAAAACTGTGTGACAAGTAGTATATGCTGAGTTTCGGTTCATTTTGACGCACTCCACAAACACTTAACGGAAAGGAAACAGAGATGACAGAAACTGTATCCAGGGGTGCGTTTCCCAAAACCATTGTTAGCCAACTAACATCGCAAGTTCTGTCATTACTTACATAGTTCAATGATTTGGTGATTCCCGAAACCATCGTTCAAACGAACATTCGCAAACTGCATCGCAAACTTGTGTGGTTGGAACGACAGCTCTGGAGCTGTGGTTAGAAGCATAGTTTCTTGTTTTTATGACATATGGGCTTATTAAATCGTTATATTGAGCAAAATAAGCAAGCTGACTTTAAGTACAATGTATATCTTTTATTTCAAATATATACAAATGTCATTTACATATTTTACTTTGTCAAGAGGTTTTAAGCACAGTTTTTGAAGAGTGCATACGTGGTCTAGTACATAAGCACGAGATTCAATGACTGAATTTGTAAATAAACCAAAATAACTGAGAAAAATGAGAATTAGTCCTCTAATGCCATGTCCGTAATTTATAGCAAAAATCTAGCATTAATTCGATCTCAAACAGATTAATTTAAAGAAGTTATTACTCCACCACCTGCGTGACGTCATTCACCAATGTGGTTGAACGACAGGTTTGCGACAATACGGTTTTGGGAAACAGTCGTGACTAGCTAGTTGATTTGTTCAACAATGAATCGAACTATGGTAGTGAAGCAGCAAGTTATGTTTTTTTTCCGGGAAACGCACCCCTGTTTGTTTTCTTTATTTTACAAAAGCTGTAAAGGAAACAATTCAAGTGATTGTGCAGATCGCCTGACGCACACACACTCAACATATCAGCTCTAGCAAGCTTGACATCACAGCCTGTTTATTATCAGAATAAAATACAGTCAACCAAACATATAAAAAGTTACACTGCTCAATTTAAATTAGTCTGTAGTACAATCTGACACCCCACTGTGGTGTTATTACACCAAGCACATTTCTGCACATGTGAAGGATGATGTTTTACGTGGATATTGAAATGTGAGTAAAGTACCGAATACCTTTAAACTGAAAGGAATTGTTGTGGAGTGTGGGGAAATAAAATTGCCTATAGTTATGTTTATAGTGCTTATAATGTTTGTAAACATTAAGCTTTATTTACCAGTATTTTACGTTAATGTAATAATAAAATGCGACATATATGTTATGGGTTTTAGGTTACTTTTAAAATGACTTAAATTACTTTTTAAACCATTTAACCGATAGTCAGATACAATTATTACTGTCAGTTAATTATGAGCATCCCTAGTATTTAAACTACCTAATGCACATAACATTGTGTGAAATAAAGTCACGTTTCACAATGTGATTAACTGAAAAATCAAAAAACAAAACAACAAACAAAAAAACCCATCTTCCTTACCATCATATCCAATAATAAAACCCAGTTTCCCTTAAAAAAAAACTAATAGTTCTCTCACCTGTGCTCTTTCACTCATACTTAAAGTTGTTTTTAAAGTGAGTTTCTGCACCCCTAACTGATGTTTCTCTACCATTTTTAATTTAATATTTAGAGCACAATGTCCCAGCCTTAATCTAGTCAATACAATTTCCTCTTTCCAGTTTCCACTTCCTGCCTTATTAACTGTCACGAATACAGCTCCTCCGGTGCATCCTCCGGGCCACCGGAGGGAGCCCTCACCGGAATATTGATTCGCACTCATCTGGACTCCAATTCCCATAGGCCCGCATTCCTGGGACTGATTACCTCACACCTGCGCCATATCACACCACACTATTTAAGACGCACACACACACAGCTTCGCGAAGTCTTGATTTGCTATTAGTGGTCATTTCTGAGCGTTTATCTTGTGGACTGATATCTTGTTACTACTTGGACTGTTTATCTCTGCTGAACCTTTGCCGCCTACCCTGAACCTTGCCTGTGACCCGATCTTGTCTCTCGCCGCCAGCCCCGACCTTCTGCCTGTCCCTGTTTACGGTATTGTCTTGCCCTAGCCTGTATACATCTGTCTTTTAATAAAAGCTGCAGATGGATCCACTCTCTCCAGACTCTTCATTACAGAAGACTTCGCCACCAAGTGATCCAGCAGCACTGGCCCAGATATCCACCGAGTTAACTGCTCAAGCCAACCAGCTCACCATGCACCATCATCAGCTCTCACGCCTTACCTCGCTCACCGAGGAGTTGGTGAAATCGCTTCAGGGCCTATGTCACAATCCACCTGAGTCTCCCAGAACAACGGCCGCTGCGCCTGCCGCGCCGCCCCATTCCCCTCCGGCTATCCCGAATCCTCGACTGGCTCTCCCCGAAAAGTTCGACGGAACGCCAACCAAATGTAAGGGATTCCTTCTACAATGTTCTCTGTATGTGAATCAACAACCATCCATGTACCCCACAGACATAAGCCGCATTTCATTTGTTTGTTCCCTACTGACGGGTAAAGCTTTGGTGTGACGACGGTTCTGCATTCCCTTCGTTTTCAAACTTCCTACAACGCTTCAGAGAAGTGTTTGAACATACAGAGAGTGGTCAGAGTCCGGGTGATCAATTACTTTCACTGACTCAAGGCAAAACCACTGCAGCTGAGTACGCCCTGCAATTCCGCACACTGGCTGCACAGACCAACTGGGTAGAAGATACCTTGAAATTGTTATTTCGCCGGGGTTTAACAACGGATTTACAAGCGGAATTGGCATTGGCATTGGCACATTGACAACCTGCTACGCACTCGACGCCCTGGTCGAACTCCCGCTGCCAGCAGCGCAGCCCCAGAACCCATGGAGCTCGGCTATACTCCTATTCAACCCGAGGAGAGAGAGAGAAGACGCCAGCTGCACTTATGCTTTTATTGCGGTCAAACTGGTCATATCAAGAATAACTGTCCAATCCGTCCACCACCTACTAGTTCCAAAGCGGTGAGTTCTCTTCCACTCCTTAATTATTCATCTAACTGCTTAAAAATTCCCGCTCAACTCCTTGTTAAAGACCAACGTATCACCACACACGCTCTCCTGGACTCTGGGGCGGCGGGAAATTTCATGTCAGACACTTTTGCTAAAGAACACAACATTCCATTAACCGACTGTCATTCCTCATTAACAGTGGAGGCGTTAGATGGGAAACCCATCGGAGAGGGGAGAATCACGCACATCACCTCCGAACTCAAATTACAAATTGGTATCCTTCATCAAGAATCTATCTGTTTCTATGTAATCCATGCACCCCAGAACTCCATCATCCTTGGTCTGCCCTGGCTTCGCTCACACAATCCTCACGTGTCATGGAAGGAGGGAGAAATACTTCATTGGGATGAACGTTGCCACAAGCACTATCTCCAATCAGTCCATCCGGTACCCCTACGATCTGTGGAAGTCTATACGGAGAAACCAGAGAAACCAAATATTCCCGCTGAATACTACGATCTCGCAGTGGCTTTTAGCAAGGAAAGATCCACTGAACTCCCTCCTCACAGGCCCAGCGACTGTGCCATCGAACTATTACCTGATACAACACCTCCCAAAGGTCTAATTTTTCCCCTCTCTCAACCAGAAACCACAGCCATGAAAACTTACATTTGAAGAAGAGTTAGCCAAAGGATTCATTCGACCATCCACATCACCAGCATCCGCCGGGTTCTTCTTTGTTAAGAAAAAGGACGGGGGTCTAAGGCCTTGCATTGACTACAGGGGTCTGAACGACATCACTGTAAAATTTCGCTATCCACTCCCTCTGGTACCAGCGGCGCTCGAACAGTTAAGGCAGGCTAAGTACTTCACCAAGCTTGACCTCCGGTGCACCTATAATCTCATTCGCATTCGTGAGGGGGACGAATGGAAAACGGCCTTCTCAACAACCACTGGCCACTACGAGACCCTCGTGATGCCGTTCGGCCTGTCCAACAGTCCAGCTGTGTTCCAGTCTTACATCAATGATGTATTCAGAGACATGTTAAACCGGTGGGTCATTGTGTATATTGATGATATTCTGATATATTCCAATTCCTCTGAAGAACACATCCAACATGTGAGAACTGTGCTACAGAGACTGATCGAACACCGATTGTACGCCAAAGCCGAAAAGTGCGAATTTCACCAGACTTCCACTGCGTTCCTGGGGTACGTCATCAGCAGAGATGGGGTAGCTATGGACGATGGTAAAGTAAGGGCGGTGCTGGATTGGCCAAAACCTCACACACTCAAAGAATTACAGCGATTCTTGGGCTTTGCTAATTTCTACAGGCGATTCATCAGAAACTTCAGCTGTGTAGCTGCACCATTAACGTCCATGACAAAACGTTCATCCTCTCGCCTGCTCTGGTCCCCTGAAGCAAACCGAGCTTTCCAAGAGCTTAAAGATCGATTCACTTCTGCACCCATTCTCCGTCACCCTGACCCGGAACAGCCATTCATTGTGGAGGTGGACGCCTCTAACACAGGTATTGGCGCTATTCTATCTCAACGCCAGGGTGATCCCGGGAAAATGCATCCATGCGCTTTCTATTCTCGTAAGCTATCAGCTGCTGAACGGAATTATGATGTAGGGGATCGGGAACTGTTGGCAATGAAGGCCGCCCTCGAAGAGTGGCGACATTGGTTGGAGGGAGCGCAACATCCATTCACTGTGTTTACCGATCACAAGAATCTGGAATACTTACGTTCAGCTAAACGACTAAATCCACGCCAAGCTCGATGGGCTATGTTCTTCACTCGATTCGATTTCAAAGTCACATACAGACCCGGGTCCAAAAACACCAAGGCGGATGCCCTGTCTCGTCAAACTGAGCTCACCGAACAGAATAAGAACGAAGAACATATCATCCCTGAATCTCTCCTTCTCGCCCCAGTCCAGTGGGATATCATGACTGAATTGACCCAAGCCAATGAACAGACAGCTCCACCACATACCTGCCCGCTCAACCGCACTTACGTTCCAGTACACCTCCGGGACAAGGTTTTACATCAGGTACATGACTCACCCAGTTCTGGTCACCCCGGCATCACAGCCACGCTCAACCTACTGCAGAATCGTTTCTGGTGGGAAACCATGTCACAAGACGTCACTCAGTTCATCCATCACTGCATCGCCTGTCAGACCTCCGAGCCGACCCACCAATTACCCGCTGGACTGCTACAACCACTACCCATCCCTCAACGGCCCTGGTCACACATCACCATAGATTTCATCACTGATCTGCCCTCCTCTCAAGGTAATACCACCATTCTGACAGTAATTGACCGGTTCTCCAAGGCATGCCGACTGATACCACTCCCTAAACTGCCCACAGCCTTTGAAACTGCTGAGATATTATGTAATTATGTGTTTCGACTTTATGGCTTGCCCGATGACATTGTGTCAGACAGAGGGCCCCAATTCACCTCCCGGGTCTGGGCTGCCTTCTTCAAACAATTAAATGTCACTATCAGTCTTACGTCAGGCTATCATCCAGAATCCAACGGCCAGACCGAACGAATGAACCAAGAACTCACTCGATTCCTCCGCACTTACTGTCATCGCCAACAAACAGAGTGGAGCCGTTATCTCATGTGGGCAGAGTATGCACAGAATTCCTTACAAAAACCCTCCACTGGCATCACTCCGTTCCAATGTGTCCTGGGGTATCAACCACCCTTGTTCCCATGGTCTGGCGAACCTTCAGAGTTACCAGCAGTCAGCACGTGGATGCAGAGAAGTGAGGAGACTCATCAGGACCCGTCAGGAGGCACGAAGCTCAGGCTAACCGACGTCGGCGACTCCAACCTCAGTATGCTGTAGGCCAGTGGGTATGGCTATCCACCCGAGATCTCCGGTTGAGACTTCCATGCAGAAAACTCAGTCACAGGTATGTCGGGCCTTTTCAAATTAAAAAACAAATCACCCCAGTATCCTTTCGTTTAGACTTACCTGCTAATTACCGTGTTTCTCCCACTTTTCATGTCTCTCTGTTGAAACCCTCCGGGGGCCCGGGAGGAGATCCGGAGGAGGCTGTGGACCAACATCCCCCACCACTGATGATAGAGGGCGAGGAGGCTTATCGTGTTCGAGAGCTGCTCGATTCAAGGCGCCGGGGCCAGAGGCTTCAATACCTGATTGACTGGGAGGGGTACGGTCCGGAGGAGCGATCCTGGGTCAATGCGAATGATATTCTGGACCCCAACCTCTTGGAAGAATTCCATCAGACGCATCCGGAGAGACCGGCCCCGCGACCTCGTGGTAGACCCCGGCGTCCGCCTCCTCGCGTCTGGAGCCGCTCGCAGGGTGGGGGCTCTGTCACGAATACAGCTCCTCCGGTGCATCCTCCGGGCCACCGGAGGGAGCCCTCACCGGAATATTGATTCACACTCATCTGGACTCCAATTCCCATAGGCCCGCATTCCTGGGACTGATTACCTCACACCTGCGCCATATCACACCACACTATTTAAGACGCACACACACACACAGCTTCGCGAAGTCTTGATTCGCTATTAGTGGTCATTTCTGAGCGTTTATCTTGTGGACTGATATCTTGTTACTACTTGGACTGTTTATCTCTGCTGAACCTTTGCCGCCTACCCTGAACCTTGCCTGTGACCCGATCTTGTCTCTCGCCGCCAGCCCCGACCTTCTGCCTGTCCCTGTTTACGGTATTGTCTTGCCCTAGCCTGTATACATCTGTCTTTTAATAAAAGCTGCAGATGGATCCACTGTCTCCAGACTCTTCATTACATTAACTTTGATACTCTTTTGAATATGGTATAGATGTCTCCCTTTCCCCTCTTTATTCCAAATTTCTTGCCACTTTTGGTAAATTTTTTTTCCTAGATTATGCACTTCACTTCTGCTTTACTGATTCTTATTTGCATTTCCACATTTTCCTTCTTCAATGCCTTCTTTGCCACCATGTCCAGTTTTTTGTTCCCCTTCACTCCCATGTGCTCTAGGACCCATAATTTTACTTGTCCTTACTTGTTTGTTATTCTTGTAACTGAGTAGAGAGTTTCATATAGTATATCTTTTCGACTATTTGAATGGAAAGATATTAAACTTACTAGGACTGAAGCTGAGTGTGAGCATATTACGACTTTGTCTATTTGCGTTTTTTTCCACCCAATGTAATGCAACTAAAATTGCCACCATCTCCACTGTATATACTGCTAATTTGTTAGATGTTCTTCTATTGACTTCAATTCCTCCTGCTGAAACACCACTCCAATTCCTGTTATTCCTGTCTCAGGGTTCTTAGTACCGTCTGTATAGATTTGAGTATAGTTTTTATTTACTTCTGTAACATGATTAAACACCCCAACCAAATCAGCTCTTCTTTCCATTTAATCTCTAATAGATACCAATCTACCTCCAGACATATCTTCCATGGGGCCATGACTGAATGTACTACTGTAGGACTAATTTTCATATCAATCACCCCAAGTTCTTTTGCGATTTAGTTTCCTATATGACCAAAGTTGTCCTTTTTACTTCTCTTTCCTCCAGCATTCCTTCAGCACTTCTTTTTTGGGGTGTAAGTCATTGCGCCCCTGCAAATTAACCCAGTAGTTTGCTATCAGATGCCTCCTCCTCACATCCAGTGGCATTTCTCCCACCTCTACCTGCATAGCTGAAACAGGCGATGTCTTAAAAGCACCACTACATACTCTCAACGCCTGAGCCTGAATTACCTCCAATTTTTTTAGATGAGATCTAGCTGCTGATGTACACACTATACTGCCATAGTCCATCGTAGATCTTATCAAGGCTATATAAATTCTTTTCAATAATTGGCAACTTGCACCCCAGTCTCTAACAGTCAAGCATCTCATTACATTTATTACTTTTTTCCTCTACTCTTCTAATATGTTCTGCCCATGTTAACCGGGAATCAAAAAGCACCCCCAGAAATGTAAATGTTCCAACCCTTTCTATTTCTTTTCAATATATCCTTATTTTCAGTCTTTCATCAATTCTTTTATTGGTAAAGAAAACTCTTTGGGTTTTTTTCCACTGAGAATCTACACCCCCATTACACCACCTTATCTAGAGCTCCTTGCACTTACCTAACTACATACCCCATATTTCTCTCTCTTCCACAGGGCCCCACCGTCTGCGAAAAGTGACCAACCTATATCAGCTGGTACCTTTTAAAAGATATTATTAATCATTATTGTGTGAATAGTAGTTTGCTTATTTGATACCAATCTTTCATTTGAAGGCCATGTTACTAGCATCTGTAAAACCGCTTTCTTCCATCTTAAAAATATATCTAAACTACGACATATGCTCTCAATGAAAAATGCAGAACAGTTAGTTCATGCGTTCATGACCTCAAGGCTAGATTACTGTAACGCTCTACTGGGTGGTTGTTCCTCCCGCTTGATAAATAAACTACAGCTCGTACAAAATGCAGCAGCTAGAGTTCTTACTAGAACTAGGAAGTATGACCATATTAGCCCAGTTCTGTCATCACTGCATTGGCTTCCTGTTAAACATCGTATAGATTTTAAAATCTTGCTAATTACTTACAAAGCACTAAATGGTTTAGCTCCCCAGTACCTGAGCGAGCTCTTAATGCATTATAGTCCTTCACGTTTATTGCGATCTCAGAATTCAGGCCAGCTGATAATACCTAGAATATCAAAATCAACTGCAGGCAGTAGATCCTTCTCCTATTTGGCACCTTAACTCTGGAACAATCTTCCTAGCATTGTTCAGGATGCAGACACACTCTGTCAGTTTAAATCTAGACTAAAAACGTATCTCTTTAACCTGGCATACACATAATCAATTTATATTTTCAAATCCGTTAAAGGATTATTAAGCTGCATAAAATAGGTCAGCCGGAACCGGGAACACTTTCTATAACACCAGATGTACTCGTTACATCAGAAAAAGAATGGCATCTACGCTAATATTAGTCTTTCTGTTTATCCCGAGGTTTACCGTAGTCAACCGGATCCGGGCCGTATCCAGCTGAGACCAAGGACCGGAGCCATGACATGACCACAACGCAGCCCTGAAGTATCAGCAGAGATCGAGTCGACTAGATCATCCATTGTGAAGACATCATCAACACGACAGCCAGTAGCACCGTTCCTCAACAAACTGTCCATACCGGCGTGATGAATATGATCCTCAACTGGACATGACCACAACGCAGCCCTGAAGTATCAGCAGAGATTGAGTCAACTAGATCATCCATCGTGAAGGCCTCATCGACACGACAGCCAGTAGCACAGTTCCTCAACAAACCGTCCATACCGGCGTGATGAATACGATCCTCAACTGGATGGAACTGAAATAAACACTTTGATTGGTGCGATCCCATCAGACTTATGATAGCAACCTGATTCGTAACAAAGCACAGTTCACCAGAGGAGAACTGGCCCCCTGACTAAGCCTGGTTTCTCCCAAGGTTTTTTTCTCCATTTTAACACCTATTTGCCACTTGTTTGCCACCTGTTTGCCACCTGTTTGCCACCTGATGGAGTTTGGGTTCCTTGCCGCTGTCGCCTTTGGCTTGCTTAGTTGGGGACACTTGATATTTGACTTGACATTTGATATTCAACAGTATTATTGACATTTAATCAACAGTGCTTCTGATCTGCCTGCATTGACACTATTCTTTAAGAGCTGCTGTGCAGCCAAAATTATGTACCAGTTATCAATGTAAAGCTGCTTTGACACAATCTGCATTGTAAAAAGCGCTATATAAATAAAGGTGACTTGACTTATCACACTCCCTTGAGGTGTACCATTTTCTACAGTATATTGATTTGATAATTCTGATCCTATTCTTACTTGGATATTCCTTTCAAACAAAGAGTCTTTTATCCAATTAAAAACTCTCCCCCAATCCCCAACTTGTGTAACTTACCACTCTGGAGTCTGAGGTATCGCCGGCGATACCACCTCTGTTTTTTTCTTACCAGTGTGAAAGAGACTCAAAATACTCCGTCAAGAATGATCTGTCGTCTCCCTCTGAACGAAGTCCAATCTGATAGTTCTCAGAAAACGAAGTGTAACTTAGTGAATACTAATCACAAAAAAATTAGACTTATGTCTAAAGAAACATTGAAATGTCAGGTTTTAAATCGTGTAAGTCAAATCGAAAACAAAAATTCTCTGTTTATGTAATCTGTATGAAAAGAGAGCCATGTCAGACGGTCGTGATTCAGCTCATTATCCGCTAATGCGGCCACGCCCACGGAGTAAGCGCTGTTCAGACGCAAATTCTGAGGCAATACACACATCTTCTCAATTGTGTATTTATTATCTTGAAAAGTGTTTATCTGTATATTATAGCGATCTATGGAAGCCTCTGTTAGTTCCTGGAATGTCACAGGATATGCCTCTTCTTTTACTGAGATATTTGTGGACTAAAGGTGCACAGAGCGCCCTCCGGCTGCAAGTATGAATTGAAAACACAGTATCCAGAGCTCACAGTGATGACAATAAATACTGAATAAATATTACTCCTCTATATAGAAAATTGACAAACATGAGAATCCATCAATATTTCTCCAAATGTGCATGCTTTTAAGCATATTAAGAAATTACGGTCAATATAAGATTCTTATAGATCTTTTTAATGATGTATAGTTTGTCAACTGCACATTAACATTTAGGCTATATAATATGACAAATATATTAGCCTATATGAAATGCCATAGAGGTAGGAATGTTCAGACGCTTTGCATCACAGAAATACATTATATTTTAAAGTATATTAAAATAGAAAACCATTATTTTGTAAGAGACTTAAGACTTCTTTTAAAAAAATGTGTCCAATCTTTTGACTGGTACTGTAATTTAACATAGGCCTATACAAAATTTTCTTCACATCATGTGCAATAATACGTGCATGCATGAGATGTTTTTTTTTTTTATCAAGAGTGGACATTGATCCTGTTATCAGCATGATCACAGAGGGTTTTTTCACAGCCTACCTGACTGAAAGAGCTCATTAAAATGCAGGTCATAAGAGATCATTATGTGAATCTTTTGTCTTCTCAGGTGTGAATCACATCATTATTCATGATGATTCACACCTCCACGCATATCGTGTTTCTTGACAAAAAGTGTCTTAGAAAATTTTTATCTCTCTATTGTTTTATATGAATGAGTAGGCAGGATAATTTTTTACATCATTTTGAAGCAAAAACTCTAGTCTACAACCTCCAATACCAAGAAGTCTTGTGAACACAGATTTAATATATATTTTTTGGCCTTATTTCAGTGACTTAAGTTTTTAGTTTTTTCAATAACCTTGCATAAACGTTATTCCTTCAAAAGGAATTTAAAAGGGTTAATTAATACTCCTTCCTTCCACATCATATCGTAGGCTTTTTCAAATATCCATTTTGGACATCCTCCACCTGATCTTGTTTCCACTCTTTCTCCAATTGAACAAATGACTGGGTAATGATCACTGCCTACTGTATCACTTGTCCAAACTTCCCAGTTACTAACACCAGCAAGAGAGTTAGATACTAAGGTTAAATCTATTGCCGATTCCTTCCCCGTATTTATATTTAATCTCGTACCTCTACCATCATTCATACAGACTAAATTCCCATCCTCCATCAACTCTTCAATTACCCTTCCATTTACGTCAGTGTGACAGCCCCCCAACACTGTCTGGTTTCACTGCCAGTGTTTTAATGAAGTGTTTGAATTCCTGACCATTAGCCAGTAAACTCCTGGCATTCCATTGTAAGAGGATTACCATAATTAAGATTAACCAACCCATGGTACATCCTGGCTTGACTGAATGGCAAGGTTCTCCCTCACCTTATCCCACGTCAGTCCTATTAACCAAGTCAAGTGAAGTCACCTTTATTTATATAGCGCTTTTTACAATGCAGATTGTTTAAATTACTCACTAATTCTCATATAGTCTCTTCTTCAAATTCGATCAATACTGTTTCACTATCATTCTTCACTCCTTCTTTTGTTGTTTTCAACCTTTGAGCACTTTTTTTTTCCACCTCAATTTGTTTTTCCCATAAACTGCCGATTACTATGTTTCTGATCTCATCCCGCTGCCGCCATCACCAAGAGCAACCTGTGACACCCTGCTCAACTTTCGACACTTTATTCAGTTGAATAAGTTACAGCAACGACTGGAACCTTGCTTCTCTGGTCACACTGGTTATCATTGGCTCACTACTTCCTGTTCTCTGTCCCATGTGCCATTTTGTTGTCAGTTTGTAGTTTTTCCCTTGAGTGTCTTCCCCGGGTGTGTCTCGTTATCTCGTTAACCCCTGTGTATAAATAGCCCTTGTGTTCCTTGTTCCTTTGTCAGTCATTGTTTATGTGGATACATGTTTCCCAGTGTTCCTTGATGTTGTTTAATTTGGTTTATTAATAAAACTAGTGATGGGAAACTGAGGCTTTCTGAAGCATTTGAGACTTTCATCAAATTGTGCCGATTCATTACTCGAAGCTTTTCAACACTATGCACACTAACGTCATCTTGTGGTCAAAAGGTGGAAAAGCTGCCTTTGCATCCCAAACGACCCAGCCATTGTTTGATTTTCATTTAATAAATCAGTTTGTGCTATGAAAAACAAAGGCAATAAAAATAATTAATCTATATAAATACTCTTTCACGTGTCATGGTACTTACACAATGTATGAATAAATGAGTCTGTAAATGAACTTATGAAAGAATTAATAAATGGGAGGAATTAACTTGTGTACTGTAGTGTTGGTGTTACTGTAGCAATTTTTATGAATCTGCTTCTATCAACACATGCAGCCATTTATTTTGCCTTAGTCCTAAACCTGAGTTCATAGACAAGGCTCATGTGGGCATATATGTTCAAAATAAATGAAGAGGTTATTGTGTTATACACAAATGACACAAATTGAATACGCCCAAAAACTGCACATGAAAATATTTATATGCATTATGATCTATTCTTATCAAAAAGCGAATGACACTTGAAACCTGCGCAAGGGGTTCGCAGATCAGAATAGAAGCAGTCACGTGGTTGTGTGCGAAAATGAAGCTTCGGATGTCACTGATCATGTGGTTATGGCAAAACGAATCAAGCTCCGGTACAGGGCTTCACTGTGAGACGTTTCGTTTTTTTGATTCAAACTTCAAAGCCTCTGTGTCAAACGTACCATCACTAAATAAAACCCCTTTGCACATAGATCCTAGTGATGTAAAGTCCAATTCATTAACACAAACGGGCTCTTTTGGACAGTTTATTTCACTCATCAGTTCCTTATGTCATCAAGAAATGATGTCACTTCGCATTTCTTTTCTAACAACTCAGTGCCATGTTATTTGCATATCGACAGAATAGGTCCACCGACGATGCTGTTAATGCTGCCAACTTATGAAACAAACGCCAGTTTCACTTTTTTTCCATAGGGAAGGCATAGGACATATGGTGTAAGCTTTTTGAAGAATGCTGAAAGCGGAAGCATGCGCAAGGCGATCATCTGTTTAGATAAAACATATACAGTTGTATTTTTTTCGAAAATGACTGATCGTTTCGCTAGATAAAACCTTTATTACCCAACTGACAATGTTAATGTTTTTGGTCTTGGCGGAATAGACCTGCTACGCTGCTGCTTCTGCTGCAGAGCAAGTACAGAGAATTGCTACTGCCAATACATTCACTATGGGTTAAACGGATCGTTGTTGATCCTTGATACATACGGACCAGGCCCCACGGTTCGGCATGCATGTGATTCACAGATTAATTTCAAGAATTTGAAAGTGTTTTGTCTTTCTAATTTACACATTCATTAGATTTTAAACGATTCCAGCGCTAGAAGAGGCAAAAGAGAATTTAATTCGGTAGGCCTACTCGCACGCTGTTATCTGAACGTACAGCCGCACGCACACACAGAGAGAGAGGCGCATTTCACTCAGAATTGATTCCTCTTTCGCGTCTACTTGCACTTGGAAGGACACATACACACACAAAATTAGGTAAAAATACCAGTCTCGGCAAGTATTCTCGTAAACACAGTCGGTTATGTAATAGAAAGAGAAAAAGAGAAGGATGTGTGTCATTATTTTGGATCTGTGCATTCGGTCTTAAAGTGACAGCAGCCTATAAATACCTGCTGTTGTCTATACGTCATTAATGTTAATAAAACTACAAAACACAGCTTTAACAAAGATTAATCTATATTAAATTTATACAGTGAACATAGTGTTATTTTATATTTAATTATAACATTTCTGTACCTGAAATAAATACTTAGGCTATACTGTATTTATCTATGCTTGTAATTAGTGTATTTATTTTATTTTTTACTGATTGTTCACTTGCCTGTAATAATGTTTGAACTTTATTAGTTAGGCTAGTAGTTTTTGCTGTGGTATCAGAGTACTTAAAGTGTCCTGCAAAATTAATTTCCAACCTGCTTCAGCACACCTGCTTGTGATTTTCAAGTGATCCTGAAGAGCTTGATTAGCTGGTTCAGGTGTGTTAGATTAGGGTTGGAGCTAAACTCTGCAGGACAGTCAGTCCCCAGGAGCAGGGTTGAAGACCTATGCTTTAAGTCAGTGGTTCTCAAACCTGTCTTGGGGACCCCCCACCACTGCACATTTTGCATGTCTCCCTCATCTAACTCACCCAATTCAACTCTTGCAGTCTCTACTCTAGGACAAAACACCCCCCAAACAAGCAGATCCACCGACAAGACATATGTAACTGCTGCTGCTCTAAAGAGCCATGAGACCACATGTTTTAATATTTATGTGTGCCTGGGTCTGGCTTAGCTCTAGTGACCTATGTGACTATGTGTGCCTGGGCTACCACGCTAAATGGCTTAGCTCCAGAAACGCAAACTGTTTTCTCATTAACAATAGATATCAAGTTGCAAGCTGATAGAAAACCCAGCAACCACCTGAACAAGTATCATAATTTAAGTCATTTGATAATATTATTGGTATAACCCTTATACTCATATTTGAATAAGTGAAAACCCATTGGGAGCGATAGTGAATGACAGGAGCGTGACTCTGAAAACACATTAGCATAGCTAATGAAAACATTACCCTTGGAAATAAACGAATGCTTATTTCACTTTAGCCTATTCTCACAGGTAGTTTAGACAGCATATCCTCACAGCAAATACATACAATAGACCGCTTGCTGCAGCAAACACATTACATAAACACTGACTAATAGACATGGGAAAACTTTTATACAGTCACATTCATTTTAATGCTATAAACTCTCCGTTCTGCTGATTAGTTTATGGCATTAGCAGATATGAATGTGCCATTGGACCAATGGATGAATGACAGGAGGGCATAACTCTGAACTGGCGCGCAGCAAAGTCCCTTTAAGGCAAGACATTTCGCTCGGCAGCCACTTAGAAATGGCTCTCATCTGTTTCTATTGCAACAGGCTTCGAAACTGCAGCTGCATTGACACAATGACAAGACTGATCAGCGATTGGCTCTTTTATTTAGAGGACAGGACTATCCCGCCATATTGCGCATTGCACTTTCTCCCATTCATAAGTGAGTGAGTAGTTTAACGATATTTGGAATAGAATTTCAAAATATTTTGATACAAATATTTTCAATTATATCTATTAGTCTGCATTACATTGCTGATGTGTACAACTTTGGCATATATCTCTGTCCCAGGCAATGGTTATGTCAATCAATGCAATTTTGAGAGTGAATCCCACGTTATATGTAGAAGTCCCTTCTGAAACCCCGCAGTGTCCAACCGACTGTCGGTTTTCTCAGCAGCATGAACACTTTATTCAATGAATTACATATAGCAGCGAGAGCATGCAAATACCGCTCTACTCATCTCAGCTCATAGTGATCTCAGGAGTGCCGCTTCATCAATGAGCTTTCCACACTGCACAATGAATCTCCTATTTACACTCCTGTTGTTAAAGCAAATACTCCAGCGTTATGAGCAGTGAGTGTATTCCTACTGATATTAAACACCTCTGGTGCAAACATGTCGTGATCTGCCACCGCTGCAAAATGCACCGCAAATAGAAACACCTGATGTTATCCAGAGCGCAAACAGATACACAGTTTGTCAAAATGATATAATTGTAGCATCAACTGAGAGCACCCCAGTTGATGCTACAATTATATCATTTTGACAAACTGTTTTCATTTAAGAATACCTGGAAAACTTACGTGACAGCAGTGAATGATCTACTCACCTTAAGCCTACTATATGCTGACGATAAAGTATCCTGCATTAGCATAATCGCTGTTCGTCCTGTAGTTTTTAAATAGTAAACATGCCCAAAATCTAATTCTGCAGGAGTTGCAGCTGCTCGCATACTTCCGTATGTAACAAGATGAATTCATTGTTTGCATAGCATGATCGACTCGTTAGCCAACACATGACGCATCTCAACTCAATGAAGCAAGACACTACTTAACCACAACGTCTGCTAGCGTTCTGTTGCTGTTAATAATATTTGCTAACATTGCAATCTGAATTTGTTATACATGCTGCTGCTGCACAAAAGACTTAAGAATTGCTGTAGCTCCGTTTGACATGCGATAGAAAAGCAAAGCCTGTTTCACTTTAAAGAGTTCACATGACAGCAATGCTTTGTCTCTGTATCCTTACGGCAACTTCGTTGTCTGCTTGTTGCTGCTGCTGCATAAACACAATATTGCACAATATTGCTAATATGCTTAGTAATTCCCTCTAAACATTAAAACAGGACTGACACATGATTTTTAACCTTTTGTATGGTTACTTCATAAGGAATTGACAAAGCAGACCACGTTAAAAAAAAAGCATAGTGACATAGTGGCATAGCGCTGCAAACTGCTAATAGCAAATAATGCAAAGTATTTGAATGCTGAGTAGCAAGCTGATTGGCTGCTAATGCCACGGCAAACAATCAGCTGTGCTATGTACATAACTATGTGATCGCTAAGAAATTAATTTAAGGACCTTATTAGTCTGCGCTGTTGGGGAAAAATTTAATCCCAGAAGAGGATTTATGTTTGAGTTCACACAGAAGTCAAAATCTGTTTCAGCTGTGCAAAACACCTCTCTGAGCTCAACAGACACAGGGGGGTAACGGTGGGACATCCAAACTGAGAGCTTTCCCGAACCAAGGGTGTCAGATAATTTAAATAAGTTCTAAGACAGAAGGGGAGGCCATTTGTGTGTGTGTTTGTTACTTTTACCCTGTATGGAAAAGTACTGAGCAAACATTGGGGGTATAAATGTTTGTGGGTTCTTTTGTGTCCTCAGTTCACACTCGGGGCAGACACTGTATGGTTGTGTCGACTGTGGACTCTTTCTTGCAAGAAATTCAATCTTTATAAAGTGAATTTTCATAAGGTTTGTCTCTTATTAGTGGTGTCAACTAATTTTTGCCACAACAGCGCCATCTAGAGTTCCATGACAGAACTTTGTATAAAGCCCATATTCAGCCTTTGCTTTGGTTGAATGTATTTCATTTCTTGTGTGTTCGGGAAGTTGCAGTGATGGAAACAGTTACAATTTAAGTTTGAAAGAAGTAAAGCGTGTGTTTAGGGTATTAAGGAAATGCAATTTTGGACAGTCAATAATAAGTGCAATCGGATACACAAATAATCGTATTTTGAAACCAGATTGAATGATGGAGCATGTCACAAATGTATCAAATTTACTCTAAAATATTCTCATACACTTACATTTTTAGAGGTGCACTCAGTAATTTGTTCTCATTAAAACATTTTGCAGAAAAATACATTTATGCACTTTTGAGAAATCTGTTTAAAGTGATGTACGCTCATATGAGACAGAAACTCTAGTCATAACAGTAGTGCAGTTGTAACAGTTTTGTTTTACATGGGATTGTTATTAAACACGTTTGCTCACAGAACAATTAATCATCATGGCTGAAAATTACTTTTTTCTTCTGTAAAGTCCAAGACGACTGACGTATTAGCCTGTGTAACAACATGACTGAGCGCACATTTGAGTTCCACTAAAAGAATGTGTGTAGATGTGTGTAAATGTATATTTATTCTGAAGATGTGTTGGAAACACTTACAGTACGATTGTATGGAAGGACAGCATACATCAGCAATGTTCTGTTAGCGGGAGGAGCAAAGAAAAATAAATCAGAAAATAAGATCCAATTATCAACATTAGTTAAAACATTAGCTATCATGAATCAGCAGTCAGAAAAATATACATTTATACAGTCTTTATTAATCTTAATATGTACAGAACTGTTGATTGCGTGTTCATGTTAGTTCACAGTGCATTAACTCATGTTTACAGATGTGAAAAAATTTGTTCATTTTGAAATGAATAAAGATTAATTCATGCTGAAACAGTATTGTTCAATGTTAGTTCATGTTAAATAATGTAGTTAGCCGATTTTAATAGAATGTTACTGAAAAAAAAAACATTTCCCACAAAATAAATGTAAATTACACAAATTACACATTATAATACACAAATGTATTATAATGCTCCAGTTTGCATCCCAAAAACATCACATGATAAATGCCTAGTCTAAGTGTAAAACTCACGTTTAATCTAAATACTATTAAAAACTCAGAATGACTAACAGATGCCCAAATCACAAGACCCCATCTGTCCTCGAAGACAAATAATCCCAAAAATACTACAGATACATTCTCATCACATGTATTAGAAACTCTGTAAACAAACTGTAGAATCAGTTTTGGCTAGATTGAACCACATTATTATCAGTTTAAAGATTTAACTCTTGCTTGTGAATTCTCCTAAGAAGAGCAAGAAAACATCCAAAGAGCCAGAGAATGTCTTATCATCGATTACAAATGCAAATTATACATTTTTTTTAAAGAAATGTTACCTGGCCAGTTCAGCTGTGTCCCACTACTGTATGTCAACAACAGGAAAGCCAAACAATAAATCAATGCAAGAACATGAAGCTGCTGAATAAAAGCACCTGAATAAATAAAGATAGACACTAATGTAAAGTCTTCCATTATACTGACCAAACTAAGGAATGACCAATAATTAAAGATTAAATTAATCAATAGCTTCTTACAATATTCTTATATTTAAAAGTGTCCAGAACGGAGTTCTTTAAAGCAAATGATCATCTGATATCAAACCTTTCAACTTGACACCACAATAATGCTTGTGGCTTTTGCTGACAAATGGCAAAGGCCTGATGTCATAGCTGACCGACCAGCTATATTTGTTTAAAGTCCTAATATGACCACCCTTGGGGAAAGATGCCTTTTTTATTGAGTATGTCCCCTTCTCATTAGGTGTCGACGCCTTAGAATTTATTCCACAGCCTCCTGCCATCTTTTCAAATGAACTAGGAAGGCATGTTGGACACATTGCATTGTCCTTGCAAGGCAAAGCAAAAGAACATGGGCAGAATCCAAGATCAGACACACCCAACACCACACCATCCTGAAGAGCTCTGTAGAAATCAGGGCCGCTTTCATGATGCATTCATGCATTTGTGCTTCGTTACAGCTCAGAACCATCACACAAGACTTGCTGATCATGGATTTAGTCATCCAATCATCATCAATTTACTTAAATTTTGCAAAATGGGATTTACTACTAACTGAATATACCACATACTGATCGTACTCTCGCTTAAAACAAAACTGACTAATATTTAAATCTCCTAATTGCCTTGAACTCTCAGACATACGAGTCACTGTGGCACAACAACTACAGTAAATACAATATATCTAGACCTGAATCTGGAGAATCGGTCATGTCACATTGCCCTATATGGTCAGTTCGCCCAGCTCTAAAATTTGCTCTATGGTAAAATACTAAGGCATTATAGATATAACAGTAGAGCTGATTTGAAATTATGTGTAGTGTGAAAAGAGCTTTACAAATTAATTTGACTTTGAGTGACTGTAATATGACTAGCCCAATAGAGTAGCACAGCCATTAGTAGAGAGTAAAACTGAAATAACAAGCTGGAAATGAGCAGAGAGATGAGAGAGTACAAACTAAATGCATGGCCAAAAACAAAGCTGGAATTTAGTCCCAATTACACTTTAATGCATTTTAATTCACAACAATTGCCCTCCACCTTATGAATAAGCTATTTCTATTATCGACCTGATTAGAATGTCTAAAAGAGACAGCTTTATAAATTTGACAGTAATGTTTTTTTCCATGGTCCACTAGACATCCTTCTAATTATATTTAACTTTGCTACTACATGTCAACTACTAGTCATTAGAGTATTAGTAGACTGTCTGCTTAATACCTGCTAACACTTTATTTTGATGCTCCTAACAGACATTCTACTGACTATAAGTTACTTTGCAAGTACAACCCTAACCCTAACCTAACAGTCTATTAATGCTCTAACAAGAGTTAGTTCACATGTAGTTGAAATGTTACTTATATTTAGTAGAATGTCTAAAGTGGACCATCGAAATAAAGTGTAATCAATTTGACTTAAAAAATATTAAGAGCTGTGGTTGACCATTACTTGTAAATGTTTTGTTTTTTTATCTGTTATTAATTTGGAATATGAACTGAAAAAATAAACACTTCTAAAGTTATGAATGATGATATTGACTAGTCTCATACCTTTTCATAGGTTTGTCTACACAGCGTTATTCTGCCAGATCTCGTCCGCCCTTCAGAATAAGTGTCACTCTATGCACATGTTCACAGAATGACAACTGTTGTGCCCAAATTTGCTGCTTTGTCACATGAAAAGCTTCCCAGGCTTCTTGGAACAGTATCCCAGTGACATTTAAGAGCTTCTCCACGGCTAAAATGGGCTCTACTGTAATGCCAAGGCACTTGAAGAAGATTATGCTCTACCTAAACAATGTCTGAACTCCAGTAACTGATACCTTCACATAACAACCCTTTCTCAAGGTTAAGGCGCTTAATCACAAGTGACACCTATAAATACATCAAGTGTAATTTTAAATCACAATATTGGTGGCTTATTTTCAAATATTTGTTTAATCTAGTGTAAATTCACCTCATCTTACTGAAGGGTTCACTGTAATTATCTGAACCCATTAGCTGTTCTTCTAACACAATATTTCATTTAAACATAACAAGCTAATTAAGACTGGACAGTTAATTGCACCATAGTGATAACATATTTGGCTGGTGTCATGATACTGATGAACATGACAATCATTTACAAAAATTCCTGTTAAACTGAGCTGAAAATACATGACCAAATACGGGGAGTACGTTTTGCTGAGTGAACAGTATACTGTCTATATAAGAAGCTGCATCAGGCTCCTTTAAGGACTGACTGGAACTCAAAGGTGGGTGAGTTGTTCATCATGCTCTCCTTCTACTATTAACCTAATATTACATACTTGTGTTCTGTGATTTAGAGATTAAATGTCTAACCCTGATACATGGTAATCAGTTAGCACATTTAAGAGTTTAGAGTGTGGCTATGCATTGTACATTCAACATGTTTTCACACCAATCTGACTGAATTAGTCCAAGTTAGTACATATTCAAGCTCAAGTTTTTTGCCTTTCTCTTAGCATCTCCTACCTCAGACACATCAGACACATTCTCTCTGGACAGGACAGCAGGTATTACGATTGTGATTAATAAACAAAATATATGCATACTTACAATCATTGGTTTTCATTTTAGAAGCAAAGAATATAAGAGATCCCATCTCAGTTCTAAAGCAAACAGTTGGTTGAATAGACAAACAAAATTGGTTTAATTGTTGAACTTGTTGAGTAAAGAGAGTCACTCAGGATAATTAAAACTGCTTTAGAACACAGAAGCTCAGAAACACTTACATGGAGAAGCATCATTGCGCTCCACATTCATAGGAATTCGAGTTTTTGGAGTTTTACTCCACTTGCATTTGTTTAATATTTAGAAGTAATGAAAGTATAAATCCTTCTGCACATTCTCTCCTCGTCACTTCTCAAAGTAAACCGAAATCATGGGAGATGGTGAAATGGAGTGTTTTGGCCCGGCGGCCGTTTACCTCCGGAAGCCGGAAAGAGAGAGGATAGAGGCTCAGAACACCCCCTTTGATGCCAAAACAGCATTCTTTGTGACAGTGGCGGATGAGATGTACCTGAAGGGTGTTCTTGGTAGTAGAGAAGGCGGCAAAGCTACTGTCAAAACACTGTGTGGGAAAGTAAGTAGAATTAGAAAATGTGTTGATCTTCTGTAAAACAGTTTTACATGCTGCTGTGGACTGTAAAACTACTTGCCAGGTAAAACAAATGTTTTGTTAGTAGTAAATGACTCATCCATGTTGAAAACTTTATAGACGATCACGGTAAAAGAAGATGAAATCTTCCCCATGAATCCTCCTAAGTATGATAAAATTGAGGACATGGCCATGATGACCCACCTCAATGAGCCTACTGTGCTGTATAACCTCAAAGAGCGTTACGCAGCATGGATGATCTACGTAAGTCTAAGCAAATCATACCTTATTCCTGGGATGGGGTGACAGCATTGTTAAACTGGACTATCTATCCACGTTTCAGACCTACTCAGGCTTGTTCTGCGTCACTGTCAATCCCTACAAGTGGCTCCCAGTGTACGATTCAGTCGTTGTGGCTGGATACAGAGGCAAAAAGAGGATTGAAGCCCCGCCTCACATCTTCTCCATCTCCGACAACGCCTACCAGTTCATGCTCACTGGTAAGTGTGGACATAAATTTTCAATCTGTTTTGCAATCCAATAAACTTGTGCTAAACTTGAGCATACTTATATTTTGCTTTATTCACCTACAATTTCTTTATTTAACAAACTCTTTTTACTTAATGGGTCTCTCGTAAGTAATTTATGTAGTGGTGTACATTTTGTTACATATATGATATATACAAAAAACTGAAAATACAATCTGTTTAGCAGTTTCACTTAAAATAACACTATAAATGTGTTTCAGACAGGGAGAATCAGTCTATCCTGATTACGTAAGTAGGCTATGATAATTATTAATTATTGTACAAGAATCATCACGTAAATGCTAACACTGTTTAAGCTATTAAAAGAAAGCAGTTTAACACCTGGCTTTTCTGATGGAGAACGCGGGTAACGTGGTCATGTAAATGCATAAGCGTTGTTCTTATTGGCATGTGCCGGGAAAGACAGGATAACTAAAGTAACAGAAAGGTGTGGGGGAAAGCCGCTTACTGACAGTGCTGCATGTATATGAGGTTAAAGGGGGTCACACACCAGACGAGAAGCCCAGCGCGCGACCTCTTTAAAATTCGAACACATATTTTCTATAAGTGTACACACACCGGCAGCGCCATTCGGCGTCTGTCGGCGCCCAGCTACGACTACGACAACAATATTGCTGACCATAAACTGATAAGAGAATGTCTGGTTTGGTGTGTGATACCTCGAGTTGTCGTAGACGCGAAGATATGCTTCTCGTCCAGTGTGCGACCTCTTAAGACCACACTGCCAGCATAATGCATGTACATGCAGGTTTCAGGCCTTAAGTTGCTTTCTGGTGCGCATGTAGTGTCTGAAATTCATGGATTTTAAAGAAGCACTTACATAAAAGCCAACATATCACATTTACACTATTCTGAAATTCGTTCTTTTCCATCTTTAAAATGTCCACTCAGTGGAGAATCTGGTGCAGGAAAGACTGTCAACACCAAACGTGTCATCCAGTATTTTGCGACAATCGCTGTGGCTGGCGGTGGAAAGAAGGCAGAACCTGTCCCTGGCAAAATGCAGGTGACTAAACCATCAAATATCATTCAAAAAACAGTGAAAGAATTATTATGTATGATGAAATTACTTAACTACTCACCAGGGGTCGCTAGAGGATCAAATCATTGCAGCCAACCCTCTACTGGAGGCTTATGGAAATGCCAAGACTGTGAGGAATGACAACTCCTCTCGTTTTGTAAGTTGCTGTGGCCAGATGAAATGAATTCTACAAATTCAGTTAACATTCCAAAGCGGGGATATTCTAAACTTTTCTAAATATTTCAATCTACTTAGGGTAAATTCATCAGGATTCACTTTGGGACTTCTGGAAAACTGGCCTCAGCTGATATTGAAACTTGTGAGTAACATTGTTTTAAACCAATATATAAATGCTCAATATGGAGGCAAAAATGTGGGTATGTTTTTTTGTTTTTGGAAGATCTGCTGGAAAAGTCAAGAGTAACATTCCAGCTGTCTGCTGAGAGGAGCTACCACATCTTCTACCAGCTCATGACCGGACACAAGCCAGAGCTGCTCGGTGAGAAATCTACAGTCTTGTTTCATTTTTTTCAATGTTTGAGAACACTGTTAACATACTGCACATCAACTCTTCACAGAGGCCCTGCTCATCACCACCAACCCTTATGACTATCCAATGATCAGCCAGGGTGAAATCACTGTCAAGAGTATCAATGATGTGGAGGAGTTCATTGCCACAGATGTATGTGCACAACTACATTATTATTATTAGTAGTAGCAGTAGTATTTTCAGATTCTATGAAATATGTCTGAGCAAACAAACATCAGAAAAACACCAGCATAAACTGAATGACATACAATATAAAATACCCTTCTCTTTGACTCAAATAATGTGTGATTCACTTGGTCATTGTATAAACAGACTGCCATTGACATTCTGGGCTTCACTGCTGATGAGAAAATCAGCATCTACAAGCTGACAGGTTCTGTGATGCATCATGGGGGCATGAAGTTCAAACAGAAGCAGAGAGAGGAGCAGGCCGAGCCTGACGGCACTGAGTGTAAGACGTACTATTAGCACATATTAACATGTGAACATTCACTTCATTAGCGACAATAATGCGTAAAACTGTTCTTCCTCAGTGGCCGATAAAATCGCCTACCTCATGGGCCTCAACTCCGCTGACATGCTGAAAGCTCTGTGTTACCCCAGAGTGAAGGTCGGAAATGAGATGGTGACCAAAGGCCAGACAGTGCCACAGGTGATCACTTATCTACTCAAATAAATTTAGAAATGTCTCAGACATTCATATTTGTCTTGAGAAGTAAAAGTGTTATGATATGATCTACACTGACCTTTGAATTTCTCAGGTGAACAACGCAGTCTCTGCACTCTGCAAGTCTGTCTATGAGAAAATGTTCTTGTGGATGGTTGTCCGAATCAATGAGATGTTGGACACAAAGCAGCCTAGACAGTTCTTCATTGGTGTGCTGGACATCGCTGGATTTGAGATCTTTGATGTGAGCATCAGCTATTAATCGAGACATAAAAGATAACAGTCAGTAGTAAACACTTTCTTCCGTTTAATTATCAGTTCAACAGCTTGGAGCAGCTTTGCATCAACTTCACAAATGAGAAACTGCAACAGTTCTTCAATCACCACATGTTTGTTCTGGAGCAAGAGGAGTACAAGAAAGAAGGCATTGAATGGGAGTTCATTGACTTTGGTATGGACTTGGCTGCCTGCATTGAGCTCATTGAGAAGGTAAGATGACATTCAACAAATGATGAATGACTATTATATACTATAAAAATAAATGACTATTCATATTGTGCCTGTACTTGAACATGAATATTACTTCAACAGCCAATGGGCATCTTCTCCATCCTTGAAGAGGAGTGCATGTTCCCCAAAGCTACAGACACAAGCTTCAAAAACAAGTTGCATGATCAGCATCTGGGCAAATGTACAGCTTTCCAGAAGCCCAAGCCTGCCAAAGGCAAGGCAGAGGCCCACTTCTCTCTGGTGCACTACGCCGGCACTGTGGACTACAACATTAATGGCTGGTTGGACAAGAACAAGGATCCACTGAACGACTCTGTCGTGCAACTCTACCAAAAGTCATCGCTCAAAGTGCTGGCCTTCCTGTATGCCGCTCATGCAGGTTCTGAAGGTGAGACATTTATTTGTAATTCCTCAATTCCTTTGTGTTATGATGTAATTAGACACGATCTAATAGGGATTTATTGAAAGGGTTAATGGAAAGCAACACAGGGAAAATAAAAAAAACAATTTCTTTTGTTGACATAAAACAGCTGAGGGAGGTGGAAAGAAAGGCAAGAAGAAGGGTGGTTCCTTCCAGACGGTGTCTGCCCTTTTTAGGGTAAACAGACTCTCTCTTTTAATGAAGAATGTGAACTTTTACACCATTAAAGATTAGACTAATGACAAACATTTCCACAGGAGAACTTGGGTAAGCTGATGACTAACCTGAGGAGCACTCACCCTCACTTTGTGCGCTGCTTGATTCCTAATGAGTCCAAGACTCCAGGTAAACTTAAATGTGATTCACTTGAGTATTCAGGGGTTAACAGTTAAAATGCATCTGGAATCAAATGAACATCTTTATTGCAGGACTGATGGAGAACTTCCTGGTTATCCACCAGCTCAGGTGTAATGGTGTGCTGGAGGGCATCAGAATCTGCAGGAAGGGTTTCCCCAGCAGAATCCTCTATGGTGACTTCAAGCAGAGGTAAAGACCTTTTTGCAACCTCCAAATTAGAGATGATGCACCACATAATCTTCACCATCTTATGAATATTTTTCACGAGAACATGACTCTCCCCTGAATGTCCTCTAGATACAAAGTATTAAATGCTAGCGTCATCCCTGAGGGACAGTTCATTGACAACAAGAAGGCTTCAGAGAAACTCTTGGGCTCTATTGATGTTGACCACACCCAATACAAGTTTGGGCACACCAAGGTGATCAAACCCTACTAACCCTAAACCAAAAGTATATGGACATCCAAAAATGTAAATTCTGTCATCATTTACTGACCTTTATGTTGTACCTTGTACCATTTACTTTCTTCTGTGGAACACAAGACAAGATATTAGAAAAATGTTTCAGCTGTTTTTTCTCCATACGTTGAAGGTTAATGTGGTCCAAATTGAACAGCCTGAGTACATTTTTACATGCATTTTTGCGTGAAGCATCTCTTTAACAAGTTCAATCATTCCTGTAATTCCATGGAAAACAAAAAGCTAAATTACACAGTGGCATTCTAAATAATTCTGTACTTGCAACTTTGATGCAACAGTTTGAGGACGGAAGGTCTTTCACTATATGGTGAAGATGAATGCATGGATTTCCTGCCATTCAAACAAAAGAGCATCAATAAGGCGACGTGGTGATGGCATCTGGTTTACAGTCGGCATTGCAATTCATCTCAAATGTGTTCAATTTGTGTTCAGGTTGAGGCTTTGTGCCAGTCAAGTTCTTCCACACCAAACTTAGTAAAGTATTTCTTAATGGACCCCGCTTTGTGCACAGAGACAATGTTATGCCTCCCCAAGCAGTTGTGTCAAAGTTGAAAGCACAGAATTCTCTAAAATGTCATTGTATAGTATAGAATATATGATTTTATTTTCACATCTACTTTGCTTGTTTAAAACTACTATCTTCCAAATGTTCTTGTAGGTGTTCTTCAAAGCTGGTCTGTTGGGTACTCTTGAGGAGAAGAGAGATGAAAAACTAGCAGAACTGGTTACCATGACTCAGGCTTTGTGCCGTGGATATGTCATGAGGAAGGAGTTTGTCAAAATGATGGAGAGGAGGTATGAATGAACTTAAACTGTTTGGAACACAAATGTTTGTTACAAATGATTGATAATGACTAATTTACTGACTGCAAATTACACAGAGAATCAATTTATTCCATCCAATACAACATCCGCTCATTCATGAATGTGAAACATTGGCCATGGATGAAGCTCTACTTCAAGATCAAGCCTCTTCTGAAGAGTGCAGAGACTGAGAAAGAAATGGCAGCAATGAAGGAGAACTTTGAGAAAATGAAGGAGGATTTAGCAAAGGCATTAGCTAAAAAGAAAGAGCTTGAAGAAAAAATGGTGTCACTTCTTCAGGAGAAAAACGATCTTCAACTGCAAGTAGCTTCTGTGAGTATTTCAGTTCTTACTGAGTCAATATGAAACCTGTAGCAGCCAAAAGTCATTATTTACATCCATCTCAAACAGGAAACAGAAAACCTCTCTGATGCTGAGGAGAGATGTGAAGGTCTCATCAAAAGCAAGATCCAGCTCGAGGGAAAACTCAAAGAGACAACCGAGAGACTGGAGGATGAGGAAGAAATCAATGCTGAGCTCACTGCCAAGAAGAGGAAACTGGAGGATGAATGCTCTGAACTGAAGAAAGACATTGATGACCTGGAGCTCACCTTGGCCAAAGTTGAGAAGGAGAAACACGCAACAGAAAATAAGGTCAATCATCTTTTCACTTGTTCTTCATACTGATGATTGTTCAGGATCTTGAGAATGAAACCAGTGAACAATGTTTCCATTTAGGTTAAAAACCTGACGGAGGAGATGACCTCTCAGGATGAGAGCATTGCCAAGCTGACCAAAGAGAAGAAAGCCCTCCAAGAGGCACACCAGCAGACTCTTGATGACCTTCAGGCAGAGGAAGACAAAGTCAACACTCTGACTAAATCTAAGACAAAGCTTGAGCAGCAAGTGGATGATGTAAGATATTTGGCATGAGAATAAGAGCTTGAATCAATGGGAAATTAATTTTGTGTCTCTATACTAGAATTAAATGCTCTGTTTTCTGTAACAATAGCTTGAGGGCTCACTGGAGCAAGAGAAGAAGCTCCGTATGGACCTTGAGAGAGCCAAGAGGAAGCTTGAGGGTGATCTGAAACTGGCCCAGGAGTCTATAATGGACCTGGAGAATGACAAACAGCAATCAAATGAGAAGATCAAAAAGTGAGCGGATGTTAGTAATCACACAATTACACAAAATGAGTATTTTACACATTTTACAGAATGATATTTTAAATACAGGAAAGACTTCGAGATTAGTCAGTTTCTCAGCAAGATTGAGGATGAACAGTCTTTGGGAGCACAGCTTCAGAAGAAGATCAAAGAACTTCAGGTTAAACTGACCATAATCTTTTTTATGTGAAACTGTTAAGTAAATGTATATCTCAGAAAACCAGATATCACTGGGTAGTAAATATTTTGTTCTTTATTTAGGCCCGTATTGAGGAGCTGGAAGAGGAAATTGAGGCCGAACGAGCTGCTCGTGCTAAAGTGGAGAAGCAGAGAGCTGATCTCTCCAGGGAACTTGAAGAGATCAGCGAGAGGCTTGAGGAAGCTGGTGGTGCCACTGCTGCCCAGATTGAGATGAACAAGAAGCGTGAAGCTGAATTCCAGAAGTTGCGACGTGATCTGGAAGAGTCCACCTTGCAGCATGAAGCTACGGCCGCAGCTCTCCGAAAGAAGCAGGCAGACAGTGTGGCTGAGCTTGGCGAACAGATCGACAACCTCCAGCGGGTCAAGCAGAAGCTGGAGAAGGAGAAGAGTGAATACAAGATGGAGATTGATGACTTGACAAGTAACATGGAGGCTGTGGCTAAAGCAAAGGTAATGTCACTAGAGGATCATTAAATATAAAAGCATCTTTACGAACATCTGTATATAACCTTGAATCTCTTTAGGCTAATTTAGAGAAGATGTGCCGTACCCTGGAAGACCAGCTGAGTGAAATCAAGGCCAAGAGTGATGAAAATATTCGTCAGTTGAATGACATGAATGCACAACGTGCAAGACTTCAAACGGAAAATGGTAAGAAAGAGTAAGCTGCACATGTAAAAGCCTAAAAAAAAATGAGTAAAAAAGTTTGTATGTTATTACATTTCATGGTAATATCTGTAACCTGTTTCCAAGGTGAATTTAGTCGCCAACTGGAAGAGAAAGAAGCACTTGTTTCACAATTAACTAGAGGAAAACAGGCTTATACACAACAAATTGAGGAACTCAAAAGACATATTGAGGAAGAAGTCAAGGTAGAGCTATACATAAATATTTAGCTTTTATTATAAAGTAAACAACTGTATAGATGGTAACTCAAAATTTTCTGCCTGATAGGCCAAGAACGCTCTGGCCCATGCGGTTCAGTCTGCCCGCCATGACTGTGATTTGCTCAGAGAGCAGTATGAGGAAGAGCAGGAGGCCAAAGCTGAACTCCAGCGTGGAATGTCTAAGGCCAACAGTGAGGTGGCTCAGTGGAGAACCAAATATGAGACTGATGCCATCCAACGCACTGAGGAGCTTGAGGAATCCAAGTAAATACATCATTGGAATAAGTCTTCAGTATCCTACATTTAATATGACAAATACTAGTAAGATTTCATAATTTCAAATCACTTTCCTCAGGAAAAAGCTGGCCCAGCGTCTGCAGGATGCTGAAGAATCCATTGAGGCGGTGAACTCCAAGTGTGCCTCTCTGGAAAAGACCAAACAGAGACTGCAGGGTGAAGTAGAGGATCTCATGATTGATGTGGAGAGGGCAAATGCATTGGCAGCCAACCTTGACAAGAAGCAGAGAAACTTTGACAAGGTAAGAAAGACATGGATAACCTGTAAACATAAACCATGAATTCTGGACTTTACTAATTTAATGATGACCACATTTCTTTCATTATCAGGTGCTAGCAGATTGGAAACAGAAGTATGAGGAAAGTCAGGCTGAACTAGAAGGTGCTCAGAAAGAAGCTCGTTCTCTCAGCACTGAGCTTTTCAAAATGAAGAACTCCTATGAGGAAGCTCTTGACCACCTCGAGACCCTGAAGAGGGAGAACAAGAATCTGCAACGTAATGCAACTTTTTGTTTGTAAACAAGAACTAAAAAAAAGATATGCATCATAACAGAAAATCTTACACATATGATTTTTAAACACTTTTAGAGGAGATTTCTGACCTCACTGAGCAGCTTGGAGAGACTGGAAAGAGCATTCATGAGTTAGAGAAAGCCAAGAAGACAGTGGAGTCTGAGAAATCAGAGATCCAGACTGCACTTGAAGAAGCTGAGGTGCCATTCCTTTGCTATAATACAAACATTATACCACCATTGCTTTAAATAACATTAAAACATTGAATATGGAATGGTTCTAAACCTTAAATGAAAATCTTAATGTGTGCTAATTATTTCCTTAATCCTTCATAAATGTACTGCATCACTCTAGAGACTACAGTATAATGTGACAAATTTAAAAAGTAAGTCAATTGTTCTCTTTTGTCCTTGTAGGGCACCCTGGAACATGAAGAGTCCAAGATTCTTCGTGTGCAGCTGGAGCTGAACCAGGTGAAGAGTGAGATTGACAGGAAGCTTGCTGAGAAGGATGAGGAGATGGAACAGATCAAGAGGAACAGCCAAAGAGTGATTGATTCCATGCAAAGCACTCTGGACTCTGAGATCAGGAGCAGAAATGATGCCCTGAGAATCAAAAAGAAGATGGAGGGAGATCTGAATGAGATGGAGATCCAGCTGAGTCATGCCAACCGCCAGGCTGCTGAGGCCCAGAAACAGCTCAGGAACGTCCAAGGCCAACTCAAGGTTTCTTTCTGTAGAATATGGAATTGCAGTATTAAATGTTTGACAATATGAATATGAAATATAAATTACCCAAAAAAGAGAACTAACAAAGAAAGAATGTTACCACAGGATGCCCAACTGCACCTTGATGATGCTCTCAGAGGACAGGAGGACATGAAGGAGCAGGTGGCCATGGTGGAGCGCAGGAATAACCTGATGCAAGCAGAGATTGAGGAGCTGAGAGCTGCACTGGAGCAAACAGAGAGAGGCCGCAAAGTGGCGGAGCAGGAGCTGGTTGATGCCAGCGAGCGTGTGGGACTGCTGCACTCACAAGTACAAACAATTACTAAATACTAGGAACAAATTCAGGATACATGATAAACTTCCATTTAAATGTACAAGTCAAGTCACCTTTCTTTACAATGCAGATTGTGTCAAATAATTTTGGCTGCACAGCAGCTCTAGAAGAAAATGGTGTCATAAAGTAAATTCAGTTAAATTAACTAAATATCTATACATCAGCTCTGTATAAAAAAAAAAAACAGTGATGTCATCGTCCCGCTCAGCTCAGCTCAGTACACTAAACTAACTGCTTACATCCCACAGAACACAAGTCTTATTAACACCAAGAAGAAGCTTGAGGCTGATCTGGTCCAGGTTCAAGGTGAGGTGGATGATTCAGTCCAGGAGGCCAGAAATGCAGAGGAGAAGGCCAAGAAGGCCATCACTGATGTGAGTGTTAACATTCTGCTTCTCTATTCTAATTTAAACAGTTATTTGCATTGTATTTGTATCTTGATTAACTCATTTTAATTGGCTTCTATTTCAGGCTGCCATGATGGCTGAGGAGCTGAAGAAGGAGCAGGACACCAGTGCTCACCTGGAGAGGATGAAGAAGAACCTGGAGGTGACTGTCAAAGACCTGCAGCACCGTCTGGATGAGGCTGAAAGTCTGGCCATGAAGGGTGGAAAGAAACAGCTCCAGAAACTGGAGTCCAGGGTAAATTTGAGTGTTTAGGAACAAAACACATTCTTAGATGTACTGGCCATGGCAGAGATTTGACAGGTGAAACAATAACTCTCTACTGAAGGTGCGTGAGTTAGAGTCTGAAGTTGAAGCTGAGCAGAGACGTGGTGCAGACGCTGTGAAAGGAGTGCGCAAGTATGAGAGGAGGGTGAAGGAGCTCACCTACCAGGTAAAACTACTTAGGAACTAGAAATTCACCATCTTTTATAATAATATATATACTTTAACTAAGACCATGAACCACATTTACTCCCAAGACTGAGGAAGACAAGAAGAACGTAACCCGACTGCAGGATCTGGTAGACAAGCTGCAGCTGAAAGTGAAGGCCTACAAGCGCCAGGCTGAAGAATCTGTAAGTCTAATATCAAATGTCTTGAGCGTGAAGTTTTAGTATTGACAAAAGCGTCCAGTGCCATGAATGCACTGCTATGAAATTGGTTGGATATCTTGTGAAATCTTAACAGGAGGAGCAGGCCAACACTCACCTGTCCAGGTACAGGAAGGTGCAGCATGAGCTGGAGGAGGCTCAGGAGCGCGCTGACATCGCCGAGTCCCAGGTCAACAAGCTGAGGGCCAAGAGCCGTGAGGTCGGGAAGGTATTGTAATTTTTATTTTTGCAAAAGGGTTAGAGGATGAATCTTAAAATACACTGCTTAATATACACAAGTTTCTGACAGAAAAACAAACAAACATGCAAATTAATTTTTGTAATTGTAAATGTCTTTTTATTTACTGAAGAGCAAGGATGAAGAATGAAGATGAGACATCACACCACATATACAAGCAAGCATATAATATGACTTACTCATGCTGTGTCTTACATGTCCATTAAATGCAGTTTCTTAAAGCACTTTCTGTCTGTGTTATTGTAGACTGGTAGAGTATGGCACCAATGCCAAGATCACAGGTTCAATTCTCAGGGAATGCATGGACTAATAAAAAATAATTCATACACTGAATGCAATGTAAGTTGCTTAGGAAAGTTTCTACCAAATGTTTAGGTGTGTATATACTTTTACACAAATACCTTATTTTAAAATTCAGCTAAATTATAAAACCAAATCATTATAATTTTACCCGTCAAACATAATACAACAGAGCTATACAATCCAAGCTTCTCACTTTCATTGACGAATGAGAATTACTGTGTGCAAATGAAATGTCAAATTATATGGCAATAACCAGCAGTATTTAATAGGGTTCATTTTGGGGGTTGGTCCCACTTTATATTAAGTGGCCTTACCTACAGTACTATTGTCACAGATCCCTTGTTCCTTGGACTCCAATTCCCATGATCCTCCTGTCTCCACACCTGCACTCACTTTCCTCGTCATCTCCCCATCATCACCGATCATCATCACCTGGACTTCCTCGTCAGCACTCCCTATATATATGGACTCACTCCCTTCACTCCTTGTCTGTTCTTATATGTTATACCTAGTGTTTGGATGTTGTTTCTCCTCGTGTTTCCAATAAAACCCATCATTTGTGGAAAGTCCGTGAACGCTTCATCTGTACAACAGCCGACCGTAACAACTATGTACTTAAATTTAAATTAATCATTTGATACAATGCACTTATTGTGTAAATACATGTTTTTACATTGTACTTATATTTTAAAAACACCTGCATGTAATTACTTCTGTAATTAATTTATGTAATAACATTTATAATTACACTGTTGACCCATCCCTTACACCTTATCCCTACCCTTAAACCTACCCATACCACCAAAGCTTTCCCTAACCTTTCCCGTATCCACCTCAATAGCAGCAAAAGTGTTTTGCAATTCAATATGAACCCAATAAGTACATTGTACTTATTTTTTGAAGTAAGTACATAGTAGTTAAGGCCACTTAATATAAAGTGGGACCGGGGGGTTTCCTAACTGACAACCAATGTTAAAATTAGAATGGATAAGTGTCTGTAACCCATTAAAAGTAACAAAATCTGTTTTCCAGGGGTTTAATTTTACATGCGCATATAGCAGCATAAAGAACAGAACTCGTGGATTCACACGTCGTCACATCACACACCTGCAGTGCTTCTGTGAATGGAGAAAAAACGAATAAAAGTATATATATATATAAACGGAATAAATATATTTCACTTAAATAATTAACAGATTAACGAAACGAAAGAAAAAACATTCATACACGCAGATACACGCACACGCAAATACTTTCACTTTGCACTTATTCATACTTCCAAAGAAACATGATAGTATTGTGGTTCAAACGACCAAAACCCATGTTTATTGGTTTAGATAATAATGGTTTGAACCAATCTGGGGATAGGAGGTGAGACTAGGCATCAACAATCGTTCCTGTTTGGCTTAGAGGAACAAACCACATGCACTGCCTTGACGAATCAATGCTGCAGATTTTAATGACGTAACCAGTCTCACCACGGAGCCTCTGAATGTCAGAATCGGTCAGAATGAGATAAATGTGATATCACTGAAAAGCCGAGAATCCTCTTTACGGTACATTTTAAAGCATACAGATTGGATTAGCGGTTCAAAAGTTATTAAACATTTTAGAACAATAGTTCTTTTTGGCTGCCAGCGGCCGTCTCTGTTTTTAAAGGTTAATGGTTAACCAGTTATTATGAGCATCCCTAGTATTTAAATTACCTAATGCACATAACATTGTGTGAAATAAAATCACGTTTCACAATGTGATTAACTGCTTTTCATTCCTCCTCCCCTCACATCAATCAAGAAGGGCTACTGTGTGTGACAAAGAAAAGTTACAAACCTTGTAATGCAAAAGCCATGGCTCATAGCATAGCACCCACTTAGCAACATCTGCTTTTCTGTGAATCAGGAACAACCACTGGATGAATGTCACAAAACTTTTTATATTCATCAGCCAAGTTTGACAGGCTAACAACAAGACATCTCAAATACAAAAAAAAATAAATAAATACTAGTAAACAAATACTAAACACCTTAGCAACAACACAGTGTAAGGGTGGACCTCCTACAGGGGTTCAGGCTGTAAGGCAATATCTTTTATCCCTTCTTTGACCATGTGACTAAAACCCAAATGTGAGACATTCAAACTGACCAATCAGAAGATTAAAACTTCCCCCACTGTACTAAAGGTGTGACAATTTGTAGACCCCCGATGTACATAGATTTTGGCCTACAGGGCTTGATCACTATCAACACATTTGTGTCTTCCAAATGGCCTATGTAGCAAGACAAGGGGTTGAAACAGTAATGCAAATGTCTTTGTTCATTTTAAAATATCTTTTAGATATTTTCAATCTTACAACAGCAACACAACAAAAACCACTCTGAACACTTTAGCAATGTCAAATGTTCTCTGTGTTTGTCCATGGACTTTTGTTCTACTTCCTGTTTTTTGTCCCATGTGCCATTTTGTAGTTTTTCCTTTGGCTGTCTTCCCATTAGCCACTACCTAGATAGTGGCTACTCTTTCTGGGGTCCCAGCAAGGAAAAACACAAAAATACATTAACAACAATAAAGTCAAGTCAATAAAACATATAAACATTTTTTTTTAAAAGCAGATTTTTACTTGTTATTTACTTATGACAAGTACTGCTATACAAAAGTTGACAATACAGGACATTAGGAACTCCTGTATTGGCCAACCTAAAGTTTTGTGCATTCGTATTATATTAGCCCTTCTATACCGTTTAAAGTGAGTCATGCGGCTCTATTCTGGGCTAATTGTAATTTTTCCAAATCTTTACTTGATGCACTCGACCACACCACTGGACAATAATCGGTGACACTTTAGAATACTGTTTCTGACTTACTGCATAACTAATAAGGAATTACTGAAGAACTAATAGGTAATTCTTCATTAACTTAAGTCACTACTGTTAACTACTAAGGAAGATGTGTTAGTAAGTATGTAATAGAATTTTATGATTTTGTTAAGTAACAGTTAGCTAATCAATAACTAATGAATTCTGTCACTTTAGAATACTGTTTCAGGTTCTAAATAATTACTGCAGAATTATCTAATAATTCTTTATGAATTTTTTATGTGTTCCCTGTATTTTCACTTTCCCTCAGTCATTGCCTTACATACTGGAATTTACTCAATGGTAATGTGATATATCTGAGACTAATCTGAGGTAAGTTGGCTTTGGCAAGGCATTTAGAGTGGGGTTGGGTTCCTTTCCAAAGTTGATTTCAAAAACCTCTATAAAATTTATTGTATTTATTAAAATTGCATTTTCATAATACTACTACTGAAAACATTACCAAATAAGAAAGGGTCACAACTCAATGTTTACTTCATAGTTATTTTTCTTGAACCTTAATTAGTAGATAATTATTAGTAGTTCTTCAGGAGGTATGACAGAATTCATTAGTTATTGATTAGCTAACTGTTAGTTAACAAAATCATAAAATTCTATTACATACTGATTAGTTAACACATCTTCCTTAGTAGTTAACAGTAGTGACTTAAGTGTTAATGAAGAATTACCTATTAGTTCTTCAGTAATTCCTAATTAGTTATGCAGTAAGAAAGAAACAGTATTCTAAAGTGTTACCCAATAATCTAAATAAGAAAAAAACATTGTTTGCACAATTTGAGAAATGCAATGTTGTGGTAAAAATTCCAATCTCTTAATAACCGACAGACCTCGTCCCATAACCGTTACCAAATCTGTTTTGACCACTTCAGCCTACTGTCTAATATAACTCCAATAAATCTTATTTCCTCTACCTGTTCAATAACGCTCATTAACAGACATATCCAAATACAATGCTTTTGATTTATGTCAAATTTAGAAGCAACTTATTATTCCATACCCACTTTATAACCTCATCCAAAGTAGTAGACAATTGCTCAATTTGTGACGGTTTTGGGATAAACCGCACTGTTTTTAAATAAATTGATGTCAGAACCAATCAGGAGAAAGGTGTGGATGATTGAGAACGGAAATACCTGAATAAAAGAGGAAGTGGAAGGAGCAATGACAGGTAGTGAGTGACGTGTTGAGTTCACAGTGAGAGGGCGACCAACAATAGAGGCTTTTGAGCGAGTCGCGGGACGTTTGAATTACGTGCACACTAGTTGGTGAAGATCAGTACAGCTCTGAAAGAGGAATTATGTACCGGCCGCTTTGATGGATCTTCTTGGCATGGACGACCACAAGTGCTGGGTCCTATCGCTTCCGTGTTTGTCTGCTGAGCTCGCTTGATCCTTCGTCTCTGAAGCCGACTGCAGAGCGTTGCCTGAACTACGCGCTGGCCTTTTACCTCAGGTCTTCAGTTCATCGAATAAAGAGGAATTAATTGCTGCACTGTCCCTTCGATGTCGACTGCCGAACGTGTTGGGTCTTAAAACTGCTGAGTCCCGCCTCAACTCAACTCAGGTATTCCCTACCAACAACGCACTTTAAACCGTCCAAAAGCTTCCCCGACATTATTCGCCTCAGTACAAGACACACACATACACACATATTAATTTTCTTTGTCTTTAAAGCTTTACTTGTTTTTGTTTTCTTTTTGGGGTAAACGTTTGATTTTGAACTGTTGTTTTTCTGAATATTTTGATTATTGAAACTTTGTTTGTTGTTTGTTTATTGAATTTATTGAAGTGTTTTGCCAACCTTTTGTTTTTGGTTTTGGTGTTTTTTCCCTTTGATTTTGAGACACGAACTCTTAACCCCATGGACTAATAATTACATGATGAACCACATCAAATGACTTTTTTGTATTTGTGTATTTGCCGTGATCTTCCCTGTGAGTTTGTTTTTCCAATTCTGATATTGCACATTACAATTTGATAAGATAGAATTTTTTTGTGTGGGATGTTTTTTGTTGTGAATTTCAATATATTATTTCTGCAAAAATGCTTTTCTTACAGAGTATTTTTGTCTTATTTCAAATACAAATATCTAAAAATTCTTAAATCAAAATGCATTTTCTATATACAAAAATGATATAAGATATTTAGTCTTGTTTCCTGGGGGGGGGGGGAGAAAGAGAGCAGCAAGGAAGAAGAGGCTGTGGGTGCATGAAACCCTCAGGTCCAGAGAACAGTTTGGAGAATTCAGGCTTGCGAAGGAGCTCCGTTTCTATTGGCCACACGGGTAATCGTCACAGAGTGCAGCGGCAAAAGTTGAACTATTTTGAACTTTGACCGCAGCATGCGCGCAAGCTGTGCTCCGCTGCACGTGTGCTTTGGTCGACACAGCAACAAACTGTCCTCGCACAGCACAAGCCATTGAAATAAATGGGTTTCATAGCGCAGCGCATTCCGTGTCCTGTGTGAAAGGGCCTTAAGGCGTGTAAAACTGGCAAGTGACGCTATTGACCTGGGTTCCAGTCCACCTTATGCTCGCTCTTCTCCCTTTTCCCTACACATCACATCAGCAAGGCATTTATTTCCAATAAAAATGAAGAAAATGTTCTAAAAGTGGAAGTAAAGTGCCTAACGAGTGTTTAATAATGATAAAGAATTTATCATTTTAATAAATATAATCATTTACATTCTATGTTGTTATTGTATCCTGTTAATGTACAATACTGAGGTGCAAATAGTATGTATCTGCCAGTATAAAATATAACTAGCATCTAATTATTTTTTACACTTATTGCAAAGAACTGCTACTTTTACATAGAAAATAGTGATATATTCTATTTACTATTTTTTAGCATCTACAGCTTTGCACTTACTGAAATCTATCACTAAGAAAATATGCTATTTCCACTTAGTGTAAATAGCCTCTTACTTATTTTCCCAACTCCACTGGTGGATCATTTGCAAAATAAAAAAATGGGCTTAAATTATTACTTTTTTAACTGTATCATGAAAATTAATATTAGTTCAATAACTTACCGTTCTGGCAGTTTTCATCTCTGATATTGTAACAGTGATAAGAATTAAACTTGTATTGACTCGGACTCGCATTTTAACGCTTGGGACCGGCTAATATCACGATTTATTTGGTCAGGGGCAAGACCAAGGATAAAATTTAGGACACTTCAGATCGATAAAGATCATGGCGGTTTAGCCCTTCCAAATCTGAAGGATTATTATTATATATCTCAAATGAGATATATGGTTTATTGGTGTTCCCTAGAAACCGAGCCTCGATGGAGACTGATTGAACTATCCCAGGGACAGAGCCAACCTCAAACCCGTTTAGGAGGTAAAGTTATCTCAAATAAAGATGGGAATCGTATAGTTGAAGATACACTATTAATTTGGAAAGAGATTGTAAATAAGTACAAATTGACTAATGATATTAAACTTTTGATCTGGCCCTCCTGCAACCCGAGTTTTCGACTAGGTGAAATAGACTCTTCATTCTTGAGCTGGAAAGATCGAGGCCTCATGGTACTGTGTCAGTTTTTAGACGGCAACACATTCAAAAAATTCGAACAACTCAAGAGTCAATACAAACTAGAGAACAGAGATCTTTTCAAATATTTTCAAGTGAGACATTTCTACAACAGTGAAATAAGAAAAGGTATCTCTCCTGAGGGCAATGACATTGTTAAAGTTTTTAGTGATGCTTATGAGCTCTTGCCAAGTAAAACTGTCTCTAAATTGTATAAAGCACTGCAGAAACACCAGCTTTCAGCTACTGACCCAGCATCAGTGTGGAAGGGCCTGAAAACCATCACCAGCTACAAGACCCCATCCCCCAGCACTGTGGAGAACCAACATTTGGCCAACGAGCTGAATACATTTTACTGCAGGTTAGAAAGACCTGGTCTCACACCCCACACCCGTTCTGACCGGCTCACTACACAGCCATCAACACCCTCCCCCCTCTCCCTCCCCCCTCCTGCTTCTCAACCTGCACTTCAGATCAGTGAGAGGGATGTATGCTGAGTCTTCAGGAAACAGAAGATAAGGAAAGCCAAAGGCCCAGACGGTGTTTCACCAGCCTGTCTCAAAGCCTGTGCTGCCCAGCTGTCATCCATCTTCACACTGATCTTCAACAGATCACTGGAGCTGTGTGAAGTCCCCTCCTGCTTTAAACACTCCACCATCATCCCTGTACCCAAGAAACCAAAAATCACAGGACTAAATGACTACAGACCTGTTGCTTTGACGTCTGTGGTCATGAAGTCATTTGAGAGACTGGTGCTGGCCTACCTGAAGGACATCACTGGACCCCTGCTGGACCCCCTGCAGTTTGCTTATCGTGCAAACAGGTCTGTGGATGATGCAGTCAATATGGGACTGCATTATATCCTACAACATCTGGACAAACCAGGAACTTATGCAAGGGTCCTGTTTGTGGACTTCAGTTCGGCTTTCAACACCATAATCCCGGATACCCTCCTGAATAAACTGACCCAGCTCTCTGTACCCACCTCCATCTGTCAGTGGATCACCAGCTTCCTGACAGACAGGCAGCAGCTAGTGAGGCTGGGAAAACTCACATCCAGCACCCGCACCATCAGCACTGGAGCTCCTCAGGGTTGTGTGCTCTCCCCACTGCTCTTCTCCCTCTACACCAACGACTGCACCTCTAAAGACCCCTCTGTCAAGCTCCTGAAGTTCGCAGACGACACCACAGTCATCGGCCTTATCCGGGACGGAGACGAGTCTGCTTACAGACTGGAGGTTGAACAGCTGGCTGTCTGGTGCAGTCTTAACAACCTGGAGCTCAACACGCTCAAGACAGTGGAGATGATCGTGGACTTTAGGAGAAACCCCCCTGCTCTCCCCCCACTCACCATCATGAACAGCACTGTGACTGCAGTGGAGTCATTCAGGTTCCTGGGCACCACCATCTCTCAGGACCTGAAGTGGGACATTCACATTGACTCCACTGTGAAAAAGGCCCAGCAGAGGTTGTACTTCCTTCGCCAGCTGAGGAAGTTCAACCTGCCACAGGAGCTGCTGAAACAGTTTTACTCGGCTGTTATTGAGTCAGTTCTGTGCACTTCTATAACTGTTTGGTTAGGGTCAGCCAGCAAATCAGATATAAGAAGACTGCAACGGATTGTTAGGACAGCTGAAAGGATAATTGGTATGCACCTGCCCAACCTTCAGGACTTGTACAACGCCAGAGTGAAGAAACGGGCAGGTAACATCATCACAGACCCCTCTCACCCTGGACACAACCTGTTTGCACTTCTGCCCTCAGGCAGACGTTACAGATCTCTGTGCACTAGAACATCTAGGCATAAGAACAGTTTTTTCCCCAACGCCATCTCCAGCTTAAACAGCTAACATAGCAATTACCGTTTTAGTATTCACTTTCAGTACTTGATAGAGAGTAAAAATTAGTGTATATATATATATATATACTATTCACCCTGCTGTATATACAATACAAATCTGTATGTCTTCTGTTCCAGATGTATACCATATTAGTATTATTATTTATTTTATTTTACTTATTTATTATTTTCTTAGTTTACTTATTTAAATGTTTCTGTTCTCATGTCATATGTATGTGTGTACCAAGAGCTTCTTTAAAAACCACAACAAATTCCTTGTGTGTTTGTGCACACTTGGCGAATAAAGCACATTCTGATTCTGATTCTGAAACAAAATGGAAATAATACATTGTATATCAAGTCGAAATGGGAAAAGGAACTGTGTATGGAAGTGTCAGAGGGTGATTGGCTTTCGATGTGTTTGACACAACAGACATCTACTAGTTCTAAAAGATGGAGGGAATTTGGGTGGAAGAGTTTGGTTAGATTTTTCATTACACCTCATATTATTAATAAACAAAGGGGTGAACAACAGCAATGCTGGCGAAAATGAACAGAAAACAATAACAATTTATTACAAGGATAAAACAAGACATGAACACCATGAAAACGAAACTAGAAACACAACAGCAGAACTAAACCGTGACACTACTAAGTTATCAATCTGTGCTAAGCAATCAGCCGTCATTTGTGTTAATGCTGTTCCAGTTGAATGTACCTCTCGATATACATGTTGAAAATCAGAGTAAATTATTCTCCTTTAAAGAAGAATTTAATCTACTCACAAACTATCGTTTCCAACACTTTGCTAAGAACTGGTAGCAAACTTGTTGGTCGACTATTAGCACCATTAAAACCCAGTGCTGCATTTTTATGTAGAGGAATAAACTTTGCTTCTTTCCAAGCTAAAGGAAAAATTCATTTTCCAATACTGATATTAAAGATGTGGCAAACAGGTTTCGCTAAACAGCTGGCTACTAACTTCACCAGGGGCCCGTTTCAGAAAGGAGGAAACTGTAGTAGTGCGTTGGGCACGCAGAGCTGACTTGTGACGTGACTGACCGGGTTCAAATCTGCCTTTTGCAGAGCTCACTCTTCTCTTTTCTCTTTTCCCTACACATATCACATCAGAAAGGCATTTATTTTCAATTAAAAAGAAGAAAATGTTCTAAAAGTGGAAGTAAATTGTAAATAAACGACTGTTTAATAATGATAAAATCATTTACACTCTGTTATTATTGTATCCTGTTAATGTACAACAATACTGAGGTGCAAATAGTATGTATCTGCCAGTATAAAATATACCTAGCATCTTATTACTATTTACACTTATTGCAAAGAACTGCTACTTTTAGCCTACATAGTAAATTGAACAGAATTTGCAAAAAAAATAAAATGCACTTAAATTCTTTTTTTTCCCCTTTTTTTTTTTTTTGCATGTAGGATACCGTGAAAATGAATAGTAGTTCAATAACTGACCATTCTGCCAGTTTTCACCTCTGATATTATAACAGTGATAAGAATTATACTTGTATTGACATGCGGTCAACCTACATGGAGTTGACTGAACTAACTCAATTCAGCTGCTCTGAAATCTAAGAGTTTCCCATCTCAGGGTAAGTCAACTCAGAGTTCAAGTTTTAACTCAGAGTTGGTTGAACCTCCTTATTGAAACAGGCCCCAGGCGACCATCCAAGTTCCCTTTCGAAAGGGAACTCACTCTGCGTTTGCAAGAACGCTTTGGGGAACGTCACGTGACCCAGGTGTCTGAAAGCAACTATCCAAAAACTCCAATCCCTATTGGCCGGCGACAGCCTATGACGCAATATGGCGCGACCCGGATGCATAAAAGGAGCGCCTGGAGAAACAGAAGACATCTCATCGTCTTTCGGTCCTGTTCTGTCTGATCGCGACTACATCGACTCCGGTAGGGTTTTTATATTTGCCTTACAAACGTTCAAGAGAGTGTGTTCATCCGTGTCCCAGGGTTTGACACTTGATATACATATTTTCTGGGCGTTTTCTGTCTGGAGAGGAGCGCCCATAGACAGTGCTTGAGGGCGCTGTCTGTGTGTTTGTCTATTGTGTGTGCATGCGAGCTGCTGTGTGTTTGGGACGCGCGTCTCGGCGGGCTGCAGCTGCCGTGACAGCACGTTAGGAAAGGGGCCGCGTGCGGACGGCTCAACGAGCAGTTCCTTTCTGTCCATTAATGCGGCAGCTTTCATGGCTTTCCATTCCTTTCTGATCTCCGCTTTTGAGATCAGGAGGGCATGGAAAAACCCCTAGCTGTTCAGATTTGTATCTGAACCCAGGCAGACGGGAGGAGGAAGAAGTGAGAGTGAGATGGGTGATCGATTGTAAACACCGTTGCGTTTTTAATCGATTCCCCAGCTAAAACATAGGGTGATTTATATCTACCCCATCCTCTTCTTCTTCCACCTCCTGTGTGTATAAATATATATATAAACATATATCATGCTCAGATGCTTCTTATGGTCAGACTGATGGCTGGGCCCATAGTGATTATTTATGTCAGCCCGCTGTTTCTGTTTGATAGTAAGAGAATCTTTTAGCCTTAAAAGAACCTTAGATTCGAAAAGGGAGCATTAGGAGGCTTTGGACTTTGAGCCGCAGGAAGGTCCATATTTTATAAGTTGAAAAAAACAAAAAACAAACAATGAAATAAGGCCTTATTTCCCTGTATAGTTTTTCTGAGCATGTAGTCAGAGAAATTAGTTTTTTTTTGGGCAAACTGAAGTTGATAGACTGGCTAGAGTATATGTTGTGCAGGCCACAAAATGGCCGCCTCTTAGCCATCTGTTTAGAGTAGCTTCTCATCTGCTGTTTTCTAGAGTAGTTTGAGTTAGCACTCGTCACTTCAGTTAATATGTGTTTTAGTCGGCCCTAATAGGGCGACTGACATTGTCTGCTTGTGAGCTTCATTTTCTTTCTCTTATCCATGAGATTTGGAGGTTAAGCCCAGGTTTCACTAGGCTTGTGGCCCTGTAAGAAGGCCCGTAGCTTAGCGGCCAGGCTAGAGCTAGGTTAGGTGTGTTATTTACTTATAACCCTATGTATACTATCCCTTGTCAGGCTGTATAGTTCCTAGTTCTGGCCTCCTCCCGAGGGAGTTGTTAGGCCATATGCCCATTATCCCCTTGCTATAGAGGTGCATTTGTTGAGTCTAACAGCTAGGTTGTAGACTGTTTTTTAGACTCCCTGATGCTGTTATCTCTGGTGGTAGGCCCTTATCCTTGCGTAGATAAGTTCATGCTGTGTGTATTAGGCTAGGGTGACCATATGCGCCATTCTCCCAGGACGCGTCCTGTCCAGGATTTCTAAGTTGCATAAAATGTCCCAGTTTTGGTTTTGTTTTCATATTTGCGGAAGGTAACGACTGAAAAATAATTTGACCAATAGCATGCATTATACATAATCAACCGATCGTGGCTTGCGAGAAGGCTGGATCTACAGAGAACGGTTAAAGCATTGCAAATACGACAACATTTTAATGCATTGCATGAAGAATGTCAATAAGAACAGTGGCTTGTACAGACCTCCGTGTAGAAATCACGCTCCTAAATCGCGTTCCGGGGGCACATCGATATGACCACTTTCACAATTAAAGAGGTAAGGGCTCAAGCCATTTTAGGCAATTTAGAAATCCTGGACAGGATGTGTCCTGGGAGAATGCCGCATATGGTCACCCTATATAAGGCCCCACTTTCTAGAACTTTATGCTATGGAAAATGTGTTTTTTCCTCTGAGCTACTTGTTTTCTTTTATCAAGTTTTGGTTGATGTTGCTAATGTTTAGCATCCGTCCTCTATGGCTCAGTACAGTTTTGAGAATCTGTATGGAGAAAATTATTTTCCTCTTTGGAAATAGAATATACATCAGAGCGTTGTGTTCGCTTTGAAGTTCTAGACTTTTGCCCTACATTATAAGTGAGCTTACTTATGCTGCCACAGGTTAGCACCTGTTCTCATAATAGCAGGCTTTTTCATGTAGCTGCTTTTGGAGACATTGATGACCTAATATTCCCCATTTGTAGGTTTATTGGTGTTACTGAGTGCATCACCTGTTAGATTGCATACTCAGGGTAGTATAGAACCACTTTTTGAAAAAAGATGGTTTCTATTAGCTCCCTTTTTGTGATCTTGTTAACAGCTATATTGCATATAACTTTAAGTGTAGGCATTTATGGTTAATTAGCCTCCTTCTAGTTAGCAATTGTATTTCTAACAAGTGCTGTTAGCTGGTCATAGTTGCTCACATAGTTTCACGAGCTGAAGCCACGTGTCATGGGAACGGTAGGCCCCTACAGCCCTCCTTTCTAGTTCACATGTTGGCACAGTCTGTGTTTTACTCTGCAAACAGGCTGAACGCCACTTGTTGCTGACATTGTAGGCCCCACAGGGCCTCCTTTGTTAGCCGACCTGTTGGCAGGATACCTGGGAGTCCAATACCATCATCTGCCATGCCCCACCTCTGTTGAGTAGGCCTTAAGCAGGCCTCTCGTGGAGTATGTGGTGTAATATGCATTTCCTTTTAGTAACTAAATCTTGAATGCATGGCCTGATTGTTGGTATGATTATGGTCACCACTAGCTGATGCCACGTGTTTACTAGGGTTGGACCTATGGGCCTCCCGTGCAGCATGTTGGAGTTCAGTTATGTATTCCTCTCATCTGAGAGTAAAAATGTGCTTTTACCGAGTACTCTTCTGAGTGGTTGACCTCTCAAAGGTGAGTTTTTGTGGTAAAAGCTTACAGAAGTGTGGTTTTAACTACATCAGCCTCCTTGAGTCTGGGTTCTACTCTAGTCAAGCTAAATAGCTACCTAGTATCTAGGTTGGTTCTATTTTTTGCTCCTAGAACCCTAATGGTCAAACACTGCCACGAGCTGATGCCACGTGTCTGCTGAGGTCATAGGCCAGTCAAAGGCCTTCCTTAGCGCGTGTTGGCGTACGTTGTACTCCTCTTGCTTTAAAGAGTAAAAAGGTTATTTTACCAAGTACACTGCTCGTTGGATTGTGTTAGGTAGATTGTCATGTGGGCACTTTACAGTTTAACTACTGTTACTAAGTCATATGTAACCTGCGCCCAGCAAGACAGGTGTTCAAGGTGGACCTCACCGGCCACCATTGAATGTCCTTCTAATGTGGCGAAATGTTTTTCGTATATTATTTTTTGCCCACAGTTTGGTCTACCTGTTAGGATGAGCTTTGTACTTAACTGCCAGGGTTGTTTGTGTAATAGTGCTTAGCTCCCTAAGCTGATCATTGGTGAAGGCTTCCATGAGGCCTCCCATTGAGGATCAGCCCCAGGCTGGTTTGTGCTCCCTTCTATCAGGGTTCTTTAGCGCACAGCCTCCTCAGTGCAAATTATCAAGCGCTGAGTAGATCCTAGGATGAGCGGATTATACTCCCCTCAATACGAGGGTTTATAGCACTCAACTGAGTTCTGCTCTCCAGGATGCCCGTCTCTACGCGTGGGTTTGAGTTGTTCCTGCCCTTTTGCAGTCACTTTTACCCGCTCCCTTTTGTGAAGGATGCGTTTTTGAGATTCTGTGTTCAGACAGAGATTGGCCAAGACTAAGCTTGTCTTACGTTAGACCAGGTCGGCCTCCCTGGTGGCATTGGGGGTGACTTCGTTCCCCTCTAGTGACTGGTCGGGGTTCCCTTCTGTTCCCTGGCCTCATTCCCTAGAAGAGACCACTTTGTCTATGGAAAAGTTGGTCTCAGATGCTCTAGCGGCCTTATTAGGCCTTCTCTCTCTATAGAGAAAGGTCTTCTGTAGGCTCAGCTTAGGCTGTTGGCCATAGGGAATGCCGTCACTGACAGCCTGGTGTGACCCGAGGGTGAGTTGCTAAGCGTTTCTTTCTAAACTGCTTGAAGTTTGTCAGCCATATTTTTTGGCATGCACTCTCCTCAAGCATGGCAGCATGGGAATATCGTTCCCCAAAGCGTTCTTGCAAATGCAGAGAGAGTTCCCTTTCGAAAGGGAACGTCTCAGGTTACGTATGTAACCATAGTTCCCTGAGAACCAGGGACTCCATCAATGTGGTTGTCCCACTTCAGGTCCTGGGAGATGGTGGTGCCCAGGAACCTGAATGACTCCACTGCAGTCACAGTGCTGTTCATGATGGTGAGTGGGGGGAGAGCAGGGGGGTTTCTCCTGAAGTCCACGATCATCTCCACTGTCTTGAGCTTGTTGAGCGTCCAGGTTGTTAAGACTGCACCAGACAGCCAGCTGTTCAACCTCCAGTCTGTAAGCAGACTCGTCTCCATCCCGGATGAGGCCGATGACTGTGGTGTCGTCTGCAAATTTCAGGAGCTTGACAGAGGGGTCTTTAGAGGTGCAGTCGTTGGTGTAGAGGGAGAAGAGCAGTGGGGAGAGGACACAGCCCTGAGGGGCGCCGGTGCTGATGGTGCGGGTGCTGGATGAGAATTTTCCCAGCCTCACTAGCTGCTGCCTGTCTGTCAGGAAGCTGGTGATCCACTGACAGACAGAGGTGGGCACGGAGAGCTGAGTTAGTTTGGGCTGGAGGAGTGATGGGATGATGGTGTTAAAAGCAGAGCTGAAGTCCACAAACAGGATCCTCACATAAGTCCCTGGTCTGTCCAGATGCTGGAGAACATAATGCAGTCCCATATTGACTGCATCATCCACAGACCTGTTTGCTCGGTAAGCAAACTGCAGGGGGTCCAGTAAGGGTCCAGTGATGTCCTTCAGATAAGCCAGAAACCAGTCTTTCAAATGACTTCATGGCCACAGACATTAGAGCCACAGGTCTGTAGTCATTAAGACCAGTAATTTTGGGTTTCTTTGGGACGGGGATGATGGTGGAGCGTTTGAAGCACGAGGGGACTTCGCACAGCTCCAGTGATCTGTTGAAGATCTGTGTGAAGATGGGGGCCAGCTGGTCAGCGCAGGTTTTCAGACAGGCTGGTGAAACGCTGTCTGGGCCTGGTACCTTTCTTCTCTTGTTCTTTCTGAAGACCTGGCGCACATCATCTTCACTGAACTGAATTGTAGGTGTGGGGGAGAGGGGGGTTGCTGGAGGTGTTAATGGTGATTTCTCAAACCTGCAATAAAACTCGTTCAGATCGTCTGCCAGGTGTTGATTTGCCACAGAGCTGGGGGATGGTGTCTTGTAATTGGTGATGTCTTTTAGACCTTTCCACACTGAAGCTGTGTCATTAGAAGAGAACTGATTCCGAAGTTTATCAGAATAATTCCTCTTTGCCACTCTAATCTCCTTTACCAGTGTGTATTTGGCTTGTTTGTACAAGACTCTGTCCCCTTTTCTGCGAGCATCTTCTTTGGCCTGACGGAGCTGGCTGAGTTTTGCAGTGAACCAGGGTTTGTCATTGTTTTAAGTGAAATGAGTCTTTGTAGGAATGCACAAATCCTCACAGAAACTGATATATGAAGTTACAGTCTCTGTGAGCTTGTCCAGATCGGTGGCAGCAGCTTCAAAAACACTCCAATCAGTCCATTCGAAACAGGCTTGTAAAGCCATTTCTGTTTCGGTGGTCCATCTCTTTACAGTCTTTGCTACAGGTTTAGCTGATTTTAGTTTCTGCCTGTAGGTCGGCATGAGTTGAACTAAACAGTGATCAGAGAGCCCCAAAGCTGCCCGTGGGACAGAGTGATATGCATCCTTTATTGCTGTGTAACAGTGGTCCAGTGTATTACTGTCTCTGGTGGGACAAGTAACATGCTGTCTGTATTTTGGAAGTTCACGTGAGAGAACCGCTTTATTAAAGTCCCCGAGAATGATTAGAACAGAGTCCGGGTGTTGTTGCTCGCTCTCTGTGATCATATCAGCGAGTATCTGTAAAGCCGAGCTCACGTGCGCTTGCGGAGGAATGTAGACGCTCACCAGAATGAACGAGCAAAACTCCCGCGGCGAATAGAATGGCTTGCAGTTAATGAAGAGTGTTTCAAGATCGGGACAGCACATCTTCTTTAACACAGTTACATCTGAACACCACCTTTCGTTGATGTAAAAGCACGTCCCGCCGCCGCGTGATTTCCCAGTTGATTCTGCGTAGCGATCTGATCTAAACAGATGAAAGCCCGGCAGACTTAACACGCTGTCCGAAATTGCGTCGTTCAGCCAGGTTTCCGTGAAGCACAGAGCAGCCGAGTTCGAAAAATCCTTATTTGTCCGGGAGAGCAGAAGGAGTTCGTCCGTTTTGTTGGACAGAGAGCGGAGATTCGCCAGATGGATGCTGGGGAGCGCCGTTCTTAATCCGCGCTGTCTGAGTTTCACGAGAGCTCCGGCGCGCTTCCCCCGTCTGCGCGCCCTGAAGCGTCTTAACAGCGCTGCCACTGCGCCGACTACAACATTCAACAAAACGTCTGAATAATCGAAATCCGGTAAAAGATTTTGTGGTGTGTACTGCCGAATGTTCAGCAGTTCATCCCTGGTAAAACTGATGGTGTTTGAAAAACAAAAAATAGGAAAAACTAACAAAAACAGAACAAACACTGAAGAGCTAAGCACTGAGGCTGCCATGCGCGGCGCCATCTTGCGATAATTTTTAGAAAGAAATAGTATCTGTGAGGATTTCCAGTCAGGATTTAGACCGTATCATAGTACTGAAACTGCTCTCATTAGAGTTACTAATGATTTGCTCTTATCAGATCGTGGTTGTATCTCTCTATTAGAGTTACTGGATCTTAGTGCTGTATTTGACACTATCGATCGATCACAATATTCTTTTGAATAGACTAAAAAATTATGTTGGCATTAGTGGAATCCCATTGGCATGGTTCAAATCATACTTATCTGACCGTTATCAGTTTGTAGTAGTAAACGATGAGATGTCATATCAATCACAAGTTAAATATGGAGTACCGCAAGGCTCAGTACTAGGACCGTTGCTTTTCACTCTGTACATGCTACCCTTGGGAGATATCATTAGGAAGCATGGCGTTAGTTTTCGCTGTTACGCTGATGATACTCAGCTCTATATCTCTTCATGCCCTGACGAAACTTACCAATTCACAAAATTAACGGAATGCATGGCTGACTGCTCTGATAGGATTTTGCGTGGATTGTGACTTTCTCACGCCACTTAAAATGTATCGTCAGACGTGGTTATATGAAACATGCTGAAAGTCGCTGCAGAAACAAGCTTGTGTTATTGCAAAGTGCTGGACCAGCAGAAAATTACAATATAAAAGGAGACATTTATTAAGACAGGCAGAGACGACTGCACAGAATAAAACCGCTCATACCAGAAACCGCTGCCTCATAAGAAGCAGTAGTCCAGCGTGGCACCTACTAGTGATGCACGCATCGGGTTATATCTGCGGACACTTTTGAGATTCAAAAACAACCAACTCAATGATGGAGCATGTCACAAATATATCTGCCTTGCAAATTTACTCCGAAATGTTCTTATACACTTAAATTCAACTTTGACAGAGCTGGCTGTGTGTTTGGCAAACTGACCTTGTTTGTTTAAAAATAACTTTTAAGATTGTGAAGAATCAAATAACACAATGTTTTTACCCACCCCTAAAGTAAAATACATCTTGTTTCTGAATTATGAAGTAACTTCATTAATTTTCTCAGGTCGGCTTGAGAAGACAAACTACAGTCATTACCAACATTATTTGAGCTTTTTTAGAGGTGCACTCAGTAATTTGTTCTCATTAAAAGAACAAATATTGTTAGAAAAATAAAAGTATGTACTTCTGAGAAATCTGTTTAAAGTGATGTACGCTCATATGAGACAGAAACTCTAGTCATAACAGTAGTGCAGTTGTAACAGTTTTGTTTTACATGGGATTGTTATTGAACACGTTTGCTCACAGAACAATTAATCATCATGGCTGAAAATAACTTTTTTCTTCTGTAAAGTCCAAGACGACTGACGTATTAGCCTGTGTAACAACATGACTGAGCGCACATTTGAGTTCCACTAAAAGAATGTGTGTAGATGTGTGTAAATGTATATTTATTCTGAAGATGTGTTGGAAACACTTACAGTACGATTGTATGGAAGGACAGCATACATCAGCAATGTTCTGTTAGCGGGAGGAGCAAAGAAAAATAAATCAGAAAATAAGATCCAATTATCAACATTAGTTAAAACATTAGCTATCATGAATCAGCAGTCAGAAAAATATACATTTATACAGTCTTTATTAATCTTAATATGTACAGAACTGTTGATTGCGTGTTCATGTTAGTTCACAGTGCATTAACTCATGTTTACAGATGTGAAAAAATGTGTTCATTTTGAAATGAATAAAGATTAATTCATGCTGAAACAGTATTGTTCAATGTTAGTTCATGTTAAATAATGTAGTTAGCCGATTTTAATAGAATGTTACTGAAAAAAAAAACATTTCCCACAAAATAAATGTAAATTATTATTTGCCATTCAAATGAGAGAACTCCATTTCACAATAAACAGTTTAGTACCAAATATATATTCTAACAGCACACAAATGTATTATAATGCTCCAGTTTGCATCCCAAAAACATCAGATGATAAATGCCTAGTCTAAGTGTAAAACTCACGTTTAATCTAAATACTATTAAAAACTCAGAATGACCAACAGATGCCCAAATCACAAGACCCCATCTGTCCTCGAAGACAAATAATCCCAAAAATACTACAGATACATTCTCATCACATGTATTAGAAACTCTGTAAACAAACTGTAGAATCAGTTTTGGCTAGATTGAACCACATTATTATCAGTTTAAAGATTTAACTCTTGCTTGTGAATTCTCCTAAGAAGAGCAAGAAAACATCCAAAGAGCCAGAGAATGTCTTATCATCGATTACAAATGCAAATTATACATTTTTTTAAAGAAATGTTACCTGGCCAGTTCAGCTGTGTCCCACTACTGTATGTCAACAACAGGAAAGCCAAACAATAAATCAATGCAAGAACATGAAGCTGCTGAATAAAAGCACCTGAATAAATAAAGATAGACACTAATGTAAAGTCTTCCATTATACTGACCAAACTAAGGAATGACCAATAATTAAAGATTAAATTAATCAATAGCTTCTTACAATATTCTTATAAATATAAAAGTGTCCGGGACGAAGTTGATTAAAGCGAATGACCATTTGATATCAAACCTTTCAACTTGACACCATAATAATGCTTGTGGCTTTTGCTGACAAATGGCAAAGGCCTGATGTCATAGCTGACCGACCAGCTATATTTGTTTAAAGTCCTAATATGACCACCCTTGGGGAAAGATGCCTTTTTTATTGAGCATGTCCCCTTCTCATTAGGTGTCGATGCCTTAGAATTTATTCCACAGCCTCCTGCCATCTTTTCAAATGAACTAGGAAGGCATGTTGGACACATTGCATTGTCCTTGCAAGGCAAAGCAAAAGAACATGGGCAGAATCCAAGATCAGACACACCCAACACCACACCATCCTGAAGAGCTCTGTAGAAATCAGGGCCGCTTTCATGATGCATTCATGCATTTGTGCTTCGTTACAGCTCAGAACCATCACACAAGACTTGCTGATCATGGATTTAGTCATCCAATCATCATCAATTTACTTAAATTTTGCAAAATGGGATTTACTACTAACTGAATATACCACATACTGATCGTACTCTCGCTTAGAACAAAACTGACTAATATTTAAATCTCCTAATTGCCTTGAACTCTCAGACATACGAGTCACTGTGGCACAACAACTACAGTAAATACAATATATCTAGACCTGAATCTGGAGAATCGGTCATGTCACATTGCCCTATATGGTCAGTTCGCCCAGCTCTAAAATTTGCTCTATGGTAAAATACTAAGGCATAATAGATAACAGTAGAGCTGACTTGAAATTATGTGTAGTGTGAAAAGAGCTATACAAATTAATTTAACTTTGAGTGACTGTAATATGACTATGACTCTTGAGATCAACAGCATTTAAAGGGTTAGTTCACCCAAAAATAAAATTGTCATTAAGTACTCACCCTCATGTTGTCCCAAACCCATAAGACCTTTGTTCTCAGGACACAAATTAAGATATTTTTAATGAAATCCGAGGGTATCTGATCCACATATAGGCAGAAATGCCACTGCATATTTTGAGGTTCAGAAGGGTATTAAAAGACATCGATAAAACAGTCATGTGACTGCAGTGGTTCAACCTTAATGTTATGAAGCGACAAGAATACTTTTTGTGCGCAAAACCATAACAAAAATAATGACTTTATTCAACTAATTCGTCTGCCCCGATACGTTATTTGCGTTGCAGAGCTTCCATGTTTACATCCGAACGCAGGCTTAGTATTCACCGGCTCTGGTCACGTGAGCAGCATGAGGCATGCGTGTGATGCTGACGCAAGATCCGGCCAATACTGAGCCCGAGTTCAGACGTAAACACCATAAAAATGTGCTATTACAAACCAATTTGTTCTTTCACAGGTTGTTATTGAGAATTAACAGAATTACATATTGAAAATAATAAAGTTTGAAGTTATCATTATGGTGATCAGTGTTTGCTTTAGTCCAGCACTTGGCCACTGACTTTCTAACATTAGTTTTTCTCTGGCTTCTGTAACTGTGTGTTTATAAAACACATTAGTTATGGCAAGAAAAGCCAAGAGAAAATGGATCAGGTGATATCAGCTGCGTATTGTTGATGACAATCATCATGTATTGGCCTGATCTCATATAGAGTCTAATCTTTGATTATATGAGGAATGTTTAATACATTTTTACATTATTTATTACAATAGCTCTATGACACTATAGCATGAGAACCAGCAGTGACAAACCGATAATCTGAAGGACTTTAAAAACGCATTGTGTACAAAAAGTTTTAAACTACTGTATCATTTAGACAGACATTAAAAATTCAGCATATGAATCTCAACAGTGACAATCAACAAAATATTCAGATACAATTCTGAACATCACGAAAGAGCTACTAAAAAGTCACAACAAAAACAACAGTTTGCTGATGTTCTTGTGACTTATTAGTAGCTTGTTTTGTGATATAAAATAAAAGTAGACCAAAGATAAGACAATCTTATCAGAGAATCAGGCCGCTACATGATGATTGTCATCAGCAATACATAACCAATATCACCTGATTCATTTTCTCTTGGCTTTTCTTGCCATAACAAATGTGTTTTATAAACACACAGTTACAGCAGCCAGATAAAAACTAATTAAAAAGTCAAGCTCCTGACCGGAGCCCAAATACAGCAAAGTTTTTTTTTTTTTACCATAAATTTAAGTCCCGTAAAACCTAAAAATAACCAATTTCACTTCAAAACATATTAAGAGCTGTGGTTGACCATTACTTGTAAAGGTTGCTAATCTGTTATTAATTTAGTGGTTCCCAACCTGGGGTGCGAGAGTTTATATGCTTTGAGGTCAAACATGGATATGAAAAACCTTTTTGTATAGTTTCTAGGAATGCTCCAAATGATCAGCCACTTATCCGAAAATGTTGTCAATTACCTCCTTTGATTCTATATGCGGTCTCTCAGCTTGCCGATCACATAAACCGATCACATATTTATGACGCAAAAGACGCAAGCCTGTTCACACCAGCTGTGAGATCTGCGGCAAAAATGAAAAGTCAGCAGTGGCTGGTGTGTATACAATAACACAGTGAAAACGTGTGTATGGTTCAAACTACTTTTTTTTAAAAATCCAGAATTTTTCCACTCTCTTCTCTTCTTTCCCTAACATGGTTCTTCTCATAAGAGCTTCACGTGAAGGGTTGCCAGTAGTAGAAATGCACCGGTCTACCGACCATCAATCAGAATCGTCCAGTTCCATTTTTTTGTCCTGGACTTGCACACAAAATGCTTTGCAATCATTTCCCAAAATATAATTTGTGTGGACTTTAACAGAGGCTTATATGAATGCATTTCTGAAGGAACTGACTTACTTCACAAAAGTTTCGATTACATTTTCTTTTAATCTTACCTATTAAAGTAGTGTTTATATAAGTATAGCGCTGGTGCTGCTTTGTTTACAGAGGTAACCAAGGAAGATATTTTTTCTTGTTTTTTGGAAAAGAAAATCAAAATGAAGTGAGTTTTTGCTTAAAACTAGAAAAATTATCTGCCAATGGGGTAAGAAAAATAATCTTGTTTCTGTTTGAAATTTTGTTTCTTGTTACTATCCCAAACAGACACAATATTATTTTCTTACCCCATTGGCAGATAATTTAACAGCGTGCGGAAAAATAAAAAAACAAAAACAAAACTGGCTTAAAAACAAACTTACAGGTTGTCTTACCTTACACCACAGCTGTCGATCAAGATCAAAGCTTCACCACTGAACATAGCTTTCCTGTAGCTCAGTGGTTAGAGCATGGCACTAGCAATGTCAAGGTCATGGGTTCGATCCCAGGGATTGCACATACTCCGATACAAATGTATAGTATAATGCAATGTTAGTCGCTTTGGATAAAAGCGTCTGCCAAATGCATAAAAATGTAAAAATGTAAATGTAACATGGTCATTTTATTTTCAAATGAAAAGCGAGACAACATGCTACAGCCAGAAGAACACTCTCATACAGAAAGAGGATCGTGAGAGAAAAAGCACAGCATCCGCATTGGAAAGTTTTAATTAGGAATGCTCATAATTGACTAGTTAACTGTTAACCAAGAAGTTTGACCAATTAATACTAATCGGTTAGACGGTTTAAAAAGAAAACAAACTATAAACATATAGGCCTAGCTATAGACAACATATCCTATAAACGGTAGCCTATGCAGAACAGAACCATAACGAAAAATAAAAATATGTCGCCTACCTCTCCAATTCGGCACAAATCCAAATGTTTCCATATTCGTGAAATATTTGAATTCTAAACTATTATTTATTATGTAAATTATAGGCTTTGTACTTCGCTCGCATTCCAACAATACATCCTTCACGTGCTTTTTAAGTGAGTCGATAGTATAGGGCTGAACGCCACAGATTGTACAGACTAGTCTATATATACATTGAGCAGTGTAACTTTGATTGACTATTTTATTTTGATAATAAACAGGCTGTGATGTCAAGTTAAAAATGTGAGAACTGATAGGCTATGTTGTGTATGTGCACAAGGCACCGGCGCGATTTCTCCATTCAAGTGCTGCGGGTACGTGACGTGTGAATACTCATATTCTGTCGTTTTATATGCCATATTTGCACATGTATAAAACTAAAGCCTTGAAAATAACATTTTGGTATTTTTAATGGGTCACACCGAAATGAACATCCCTAATTTTAATCCAATTCTCACTCTTCCAGCTGCTGCGCTGAAGGTGCACTCTCTGCTACACTAAACATGAGGACGCGCACGCAGCCTCAGAAATGAGATGCAGCTATGGTCTCATCATGTTTCCGCCAGCACAGCACTATATCTATGCATGTGTTTGTTTTACCATCATCAGCTTCTCATGGTTTATTTTAATTAATGGATGTCCAAAGTATTAAAAGGAGGAGAAGCCTAAAACAGGCCCGAGGCCCAGCCCGCCTCTGAGCTATGACGTGAAAATCAGCCCGAAGCCCGACCCGTGGGCCGTAAATAAGTCGGGGCCCATCGGGCTCGGGCAGAAATGCAGGGCTCTACCCCTTTTTCCTAGTTCAGGGCACCAGNTTATATATATGGAGGGGGGGCTTCATGGACAAAAGGTTGGGAACCACTGATTTAGAATATGACCTGAAAAAAAAACTTACACTTATAAAGTTATGAACGGTGAAATTGACTACACAGAGTTATTCTGCCAGATCTCGTCCACCCTTCAGAATAAGTGTCACTCTATGCACAAGTTCACAGAATGACAACTGTTGTGCCCAAATTTGCTGCTTTGTCACATGAAAAGCTTCCCAGGCTTCTTGGAACAGTATCCCAGTGACATTTAAGAGCTTCTCCATGGCTAAACTGGGTTCTACTGTAGTGCCAAGGCACTTGAAGAAGATTATGCTCTACCTAAACAATGTCTGAACTCCAGTAACCGATACCTTCACATAACAACCTTTTCTTAAGGTTAAGGCGCTTGATCACAAGTGACACCTATAAATATATGTGTAATTTTTTAATCACAATATTGGCTGCTTATTTTCAAATATTTGTTTAATCTAGTGTAAATTCACCTCATCTTACTGAAGGGTTCACTGTAATTATCTGAACCCATTAGCTGTTCTTCTAACACAATATTTCCTTTAAACATAACAAGCTAATTAAGACTGGACAGTTAATTGCACCATAGTGATAACATATTTGGCTGGTGTCATGATACTGATGAACATGACAATCATTTACAAAAATTCCTCTTGAAACTGAGCTGAAAATACATGACCAAATACGGGGAGTACGTTTTGCTGAGTGAACAGTATACTGTCTATATAAGAAGCTGCATCAGGCTCCTTTAAGGACTGACTGGAACTCAAAGGTGGGTGAGTTGTTCATCATGCTCTCCTTCTACTATTAACCTAATATTACATACTTGTGTTCTGTGATTTAGAGATTAAATGTCTAACCCTGATACATGGTAATCAGTTAGCACATTTAAGAGTTTAGAGTGTGGCTATGCACTGTACATTCAACATGTTTTGACACCAATCTGACTGAATTAGTCCAAGTTAACAGTGGCACAAATTCAAACTCAAGTTTTTTTTGCCTTTCTCTTAGCATCTCCTACCTCAGACACATTCTCTCTGGACAGGACAGCAGGTATTATGATTGTGATTAATAATATTATATGGAGACATGGAGAAGCATCATTGCGCTCCACATTCATAGGAATTCGAGTTTTTGGAGTTTTACTCCACTTGCATTTGTTTAATATTTAGAAGTAATGAAAGTATAAATCCTTCTGCACATTCTCTCCTCGTCACTTCTCAAAGTAAACCGAAATCATGGGAGATGGTGAAATGGAGTGTTTCGGCCCGGCGGCCGTTTACCTCCGGAAGCCGGAAAGAGAGAGGATAGAGGCTCAGAACACCCCCTTTGATGCCAAAACAGCATTCTTTGTGACAGTGGCGGATGAGATGTACCTGAAGGGTGTTCTTGGTAGTAGAGAAGGCGGCAAAGCTACTGTCAAAACACTGTGTGGGAAAGTAAGTATCATGGATAAAAACTATTTCATATGTTACTGTGTTTGAGTCTGCAGAGGTTAAAGATCTTCAGTTAAATATCATACAAATGTGTGTATGAAAAATCTTTCTTGATCACCGATCAATGTTCATTACAGACTGTCACGGTAAAAGAAGATGAAATCTTCCCCATGAATCCTCCTAAGTATGATAAAATTGAGGACATGGCCATGATGACCCACCTCAATGAGCCTACTGTGCTGTATAACCTCAAAGAGCGTTACGCAGCATGGATGATCTACGTAAGTCTTAGCAAATCATACCTTATTCCTGGGATGGGGTGACAGCATTGTTAAACTGGACTATCTATCCACGTTTCAGACCTACTCAGGCTTGTTCTGCGTCACTGTCAATCCCTACAAGTGGCTCCCAGTGTACGATTCAGTCGTTGTGGCTGGATACAGAGGCAAAAAGAGGATTGAAGCCCCGCCTCACATCTTCTCCATCTCCGACAACGCCTACCAGTTCATGCTCACTGGTAAGTGTGGACATACATTTTCAATCTGTTTTGCAATCCAATAAACTTGTGCTAAACTTGAGCATACTTATATTTTGCTTTATACACCTACAATTTCTTTATTTAACAAACTCTTTTTACTTAATGGGTCTCTCGTAAGTAATTTATGTAGTGGTGTACATTTTGTTACATATATGATATATACAAAAAACTGAAAATACAATCTGTTTAGCAGTTTCACTTAAAATAACACTATAAATGTGTTTCAGACAGGGAGAATCAGTCTATCCTGATTACGTAAGTAGGCTATGATAATTATTAATTATTGTACAAGAATCATCATGTAAATGCTAACACTGTTTGAGCTATTAAAAGAAAGCAGTTTAACACCTGGCTTTTCTGATGGAGAACGCGGGTAACGTGGTCATGTAAATGCATAAGCGTTGTTCTTATTGGCATGTGCCGGGAAAGACAGGATAACTAAAGTAACAGAAAGGTGTGGGGGAAAGCCGCTTACTGACAGTGCTGCATGTATATGAGGTTAAAGGGGGTCACACACCAGACGAGAAGCCCAGCGCGCGACCTCTTTAAAATTCGAACACATATTTTCTATAAGTGTACACACACCGGCAGCGCCATTCGGCGTCTGTCGGCGCCCAGCTACGACTACGACAACAATATTGCTGACCATAAACTGATAAGAGAATGTCTGGTTTGGTGTGTGATACCTCGATTTGTCGTAGACGCGAAGATATGCTTCTCGTCCAGTGTGCGACCTCTTAAGACCACACTGCCAGCATAATGCATGTACATGCAGGTTTCAGGCCTTAAGTTGCTTTCTGGTGCGCATGTAGTGTCTGAAATTTATGGATTTTAAAGAAGCACTTACATAAAAGCCAACATATCACATTTACACTATTCTGAAATTCGTTCTTTTCCATCTTTAAAATGTCCACTCAGTGGAGAATCTGGTGCAGGAAAGACTGTCAACACCAAACGTGTCATCCAGTATTTTGCGACAATCGCTGTGGCTGGCGGCGGAAAGAAGGCAGAACCTGTCCCTGGCAAAATGCAGGTGACTAAACCATCAAATATCATTCAAAGAACAGTGAAAGAATTATTATGCATGATGAAATTACTTAACTACTCACCAGGGGTCGCTAGAGGATCAAATCATTGCAGCCAACCCTCTACTGGAGGCTTATGGAAATGCCAAGACTGTGAGGAATGACAACTCCTCTCGTTTTGTAAGTTGCTGTGGCCAGATGAAATGAATTCTACAAATTCAGTTAACATTCCAAAGCGGGGATATTCTAAACTTTTCTAAATATTTCAATCTACTTAGGGTAAATTCATCAGGATTCACTTTGGGACCTCTGGAAAACTGGCCTCAGCTGATATTGAAACTTGTGAGTAACATTGTTTTAAACCAATATATAAATGCTCAATATGGAGGCAAAAATGTGGGTATGTTTTTTTGTTTTTGGAAGATCTGCTGGAAAAGTCAAGAGTAACATTCCAGCTGTCTGCTGAGAGGAGCTACCACATCTTCTACCAGCTCATGACCGGACACAAGCCAGAGCTGCTCGGTGAGAAATCTAAAGTACTGTGGGTTTCATTTTTTTCAATGTTTGAGAACACTGTTAACATACTGCACATCAACTCTTCACAGAGGCCCTGCTCATCACCACCAACCCTTATGACTATCCAATGATCAGTCAGGGTGAAATCACTGTCAAGAGTATCAATGATGTGGAGGAGTTCATTGCCACAGATGTATGTGCACAACTACATTGTTAGTAGTAGTTGTAGTCGTAGTCGTCAAGTCAAGTCACCTTTATTTATAAAGTGCTTTTTAAAATGCAGATAACAGGAAAATTATGCAACAAAGTTTTGTTTTGGCTGTACAGCAGCTCTAGAAGAAAATGGTGTCATTATCCAGCTTAAGTAAGTTCAGTGTTGATTCATTTCCGTTGTAAAAATCATTAGTGATTACTTTAGTTCACTTATCTATACAGCAGCTCTGGAGAAAACAATGATGTCGTCGTCCAGCTCAGTTCAGTTCGTATACAATAGTGTTAATGCAGGCAGATCAGTAATATTGTTGAATATTAAGTGTCCCCAACTAAGCAAGCCAGAGGCGACAGCGGCAAGAACCCAAACTCCATAGTAGTATTTTCAGATTATATAAAATATGTCTGACCAAACATAAACATCAGAATAACACTAGCATAAACTGAATACTGCATGACATACAATATAAAATACCCTTCTCTCTGACTAAAAAAATTGTGTGATTAATTTGGTCATTGTATAAACAGACTGCCATTGACATTCTGGGCTTCACTGCTGATGAGAAAATCAGCATCTACAAGCTGACAGGTGCTGTGATGCATCATGGGGGCATGAAGTTCAAACAGAAGCAGAGAGAGGAGCAGGCCGAGCCTGACGGCAATGAGGGTAAGATGTACTATTAGCACATATCAACATGTAAACATTCACTTCATTAGCGACAATAATGCGTAAAACTGTTCTTCCTCAGTGGCCGATAAAATCGCCTACCTCATGGGCCTCAACTCCGCTGACATGCTGAAAGCTCTGTGTTACCCCAGAGTGAAGGTCGGAAATGAGATGGTGACCAAAGGCCAGACAGTGCCACAGGTGATCACTTATCTACTTGATAGATGAATACAACTAGAAATTGCAGTCTTGTAGACATTCATAGACTTTATGGGAAAGTAAAGTCTAATATCAATTACACTGACCTTTGAATTTCTCAGGTGAACAACTCAGTCTCTGCGCTCTCAAAGTCTGTCTATGAGAAAATGTTCTTGTGGATGGTTGTCCGTATCAATGAGATGTTGGACACAAAGCAGCCTAGACAGTTCTTCATTGGTGTGCTGGACATTGCTGGATTTGAGATCTTTGATGTGAGCATCAGTTATCAAAGTCTCAGTAACAATCAGGATATAAAGATAATAGACAATAGTAAGAACTTGCCTCTGTTTAATTAACAGTTCAACAGCTTGGAGCAGCTTTGCATCAACTTCACAAATGAGAAACTGCAACAGTTCTTCAATCACCACATGTTTGTTCTGGAGCAAGAGGAGTACAAGAAAGAAGGCATTGAATGGGAGTTCATTGACTTTGGTATGGACTTGGCTGCCTGCATTGAGCTCATTGAGAAGGTAAGAGGACATTCAACAAATGATGAATGACTATTCATATTGTGCCTGTACTTGAACATGAATATTACTTCAACAGCCAATGGGCATCTTCTCCATCCTTGAAGAGGAGTGCATGTTCCCCAAAGCTACAGACACAAGCTTCAAAAACAAGTTGCATGATCAGCATCTGGGCAAAACTGCAGCTTTCCAGAAGCCCAAGCCTGCCAAAGGTAAGGCAGAGGCCCACTTCTCTCTGGTGCACTACGCCGGCACTGTGGACTACAACATTAATGGCTGGTTGGACAAGAACAAGGATCCACTGAACGACTCTGTCGTGCAACTCTACCAAAAGTCATCGCTCAAAGTGCTGGCCTACCTGTATATCGCTCATGCAGGTTCTGAAGGTGAGACATTTATTTGCAATTCCTCAATTCCTTTGTGTTATGATGTAATTAGACACGATCTAATAGGGATTTATTGAAAGGGTTAATGGAAAGCAACACAGGGAAAATACATTTTAAAAATATTTTGTTGACATAAAACAGCTGAGGGAGGTGGAAAGAAAGGCAAGAAGAAGGGTGGTTCCTTCCAGACGGTGTCTGCACTTTTTAGGGTAAACAGACTCTCTCTTTTAATGAAGAATGTGAACTTTTACACCATTAAAGATTAGACTAATGACAAACATTTCCACAGGAGAACTTGGGTAAGCTGATGACTAACCTGAGGAGCACTCACCCTCACTTTGTGCGCTGCTTGATTCCTAATGAGTCCAAGACTCCAGGTAAACTTAAATGTGATTCACTTGAGTATTCAGGGGTTAACAGTTAAAATGCATCTGGAATCAAATGAACATCTTTATTGCAGGACTGATGGAGAACTTCCTGGTTATCCACCAGCTCAGGTGTAATGGTGTGCTGGAGGGCATCAGAATCTGCAGGAAGGGTTTCCCCAGCAGAATCCTCTATGGTGACTTCAAGCAGAGGTAAAGACCTTTTTGCAACCTCCAAATTAGAGATGATGCACCACATAATCTTCACCATCTTATGAATATTTTTCACGAGAACATGACTCTCCCCTGAATGTCCTCTAGATACAAAGTATTAAATGCTAGCGTCATCCCTGAGGGACAGTTCATTGACAACAAAAAGGCTTCAGAGAAACTCTTGGGCTCTATTGATGTTGACCACACCCAATACAAGTTTGGGCACACCAAGGTGAGCTGCACAGCAAATGGCTAAGCTCAAATCTACAATAAAAACAATGGCTTCCATAATATACCAGTAACATCACTATATGTTCTTGCAGGTGTTCTTCAAAGCTGGTCTGTTGGGTACTCTTGAGGAGATGAGAGATGAGAAACTAGCAACACTGGTTACCATGACTCAGGCTCTTTGTCGTGGATTTGTCATGAGGAAGGAGTTTGTGAAAATGATGGAGAGGAGGTGAGTGAAATACGTATTATTTCATTTACAATTAAATGAAGAAAATTGAATATTTTGTCAAACTTAATCAGAAACACCCTTTGACAGAGAGTCAATTTATTCCATCCAATACAACATCCGCTCATTCATGAATGTGAAACATTGGCCATGGATGAAGCTCTACTTCAAGATCAAGCCTCTTCTGAAGAGTGCAGAGACTGAAAAAGAAATGGCAGCAATGAAGGAGAACTTTGAGAAAATGAAGGAGGATCTAGCAAAGGCATTAGCTAAAAAGAAGGAGCTTGAAGAAAAAATGGTGTCACTTCTTCAGGAGAAAAATGATCTTCAATTGCAAGTAGCTTCTGTGAGTATTTCAGTTCTTACCGAGTCAAAATGAAACCTGTAGCAGCCAAAAGTCATTATTTACATCCATCTCAAACAGGAAACTGAAAACCTCTCTGATGCTGAGGAGAGATGTGAAGGTCTCATCAAAAGCAAGATCCAGCTCGAGGGAAAACTCAAAGAGACAACCGAGAGACTGGAGGATGAAGAAGAAATCAATGCTGAACTCACTGCCAAGAAGAGGAAACTGGAGGACGAATGCTCTGAACTGAAGAAAGACATTGATGACCTGGAGCTAACCTTGGCCAAAGTGGAGAAGGAGAAACATGCAACAGAAAATAAGGTCAATCATCTTTTCACATGTTCTTCATACTGATGATTGTTCAGGATCTTGAGAATGAAACCAGTGAACAATGTTTCCATTTAGGTTAAAAACCTGACGGAGGAGATGACCTCTCAGGATGAGAGCATTGCCAAGCTGACCAAAGAGAAGAAAGCCCTCCAAGAGGCACACCAGCAGACTCTCGATGACCTTCAGGCAGAGGAAGACAAAGTCAACACTCTGACTAAATCTAAGACAAAGCTTGAGCAGCAAGTGGATGATGTAAGATATTTGGCATGAGAATAAGAGCTTGAATCAATGGGAAATTAATTTTGTGTCTCTATACTAGAAGTAAATGCTCTGGTTTCTGTAACAATAGCTTGAGGGCTCACTGGAGCAAGAGAAGAAGCTCCGTATGGACCTTGAGAGAGCCAAGAGGAAGCTTGAGGGTGATCTGAAACTGGCCCAGGAGTCCATAATGGACCTGGAGAATGACAAACAGCAATCAGATGAGAAGATCAAAAAGTGAGCGGATGTTAGTAATCACACAATTACACAAAATTAGTATTTTACACATTTTACAAAACAATACTTTAAATACAGGAAAGACTTTGAGATTAGTCAGTTTCTCAGCAAGATTGAGGATGAACAGTCTTTGGGAGCACAGCTTCAGAAGAAGATCAAAGAACTTCAGGTAAAACTAACCATAATCTTTTCTATGTGAAACTGTTAAGTAGATGTACAGTCAAACCAAAAATTATTCAGACATTTTTTATATATTTTTACTAGTGGGTGCAGGACACTATAGTTCATGTAAGTGAGGATAGCAAAATAAAGTAAACTCTGACATATTATACCCAAAGATTCTTCATACAGTGGACTACCAGTAAAATTGATAAAAATTTGGAACCAAAAATTATTCAGACACTTTGACCTGACCATGTTTTGCTTAAGTGTTATCTGACATAATTAAGATAATTTTTTTCTGACAGTTTAACTCTGATATCTTGTCATATTTTATTATCATTTAAAAAAAAAAAAATGAATAAACTGTATTAATGAATGAAATGTTCAAGGTGTCTGAATAAATTTTGGTTTGACTGTATATCTGGGAAAACCCACATTACCAATATCACTGGGTAGTTAATTTTTTGTTCTTTATTTAGGCCCGTATTGAGGAGCTGGAAGAGGAAATTGAGGCAGAACGAGCTGCTCGTGCTAAAGTGGAGAAGCAGAGAGCTGATCTCTCCAGGGAACTTGAAGAGATCAGCGAGAGGCTTGAGGAAGCTGGTGGTGCCACTGCTGCCCAGATTGAGATGAACAAGAAGCGTGAAGCCGAATTCCAGAAGTTGCGTCGTGATCTGGAAGAGTCCACCTTGCAGCATGAAGCTACGGCCGCAGCTCTCCGAAAGAAGCAGGCAGATACTGTGGCTGAGCTTGGAGAACAGATCGACAACCTCCAGCGAGTCAAGCAGAAGCTGGAGAAGGAGAAGAGTGAATACAAGATGGAGATTGATGACTTGACAAGTAACATGGAGGCTGTAGCTAAAGCAAAGGTATACTATTAGGAAAACTTCAACTAAAGATTTATTTTTTGTTTTAAAAAACTACACTAGTCAACATTTGAAGTGGATCAAAACCTTTCATCTAAGTTGTCCAAAAACCTTCTTATTAGGACAACTTAGTTCTAAGGACAACTTTGATTAACTTTTTCGATCCACTTCAAATGTTGATTACTGTACTTTAACCTTAACAGCTTGAAATATAAATAAATGCCACAAGAACAAAGCACAAAGAGGTAAAAGAAAATGTAAACTTTTTTTTTTATTAATGTAGGCAAACCTTGAAAAGATGTGCCGTACATTGGAAGACCAAGCAAGTGAGCTAAAAACCAAAAATGATGAGTTTGTACGCCAACTTAATGACTTAAATGCACAGAGGGCAAGGCTGCAAACTGAAAATGGTACGTAAATAAACAATATGGCATGCACACATTGAATATACCCTGCACACAGTTGTAGGAATGTGCAAAAACCAGCGATGCAAGAACCCAATACTGACATCATACAACTCTTGTGAACACTTTCATAAATTACACATTGTCTTATCCTAGGGGAATATGGGCGTCAATTAGAGGAGAAAGAAGCTCTTGTTTCTCAATTGACAAGAGCCAAACAAGCTTACACTCAGCAGATTGAGGAACTCAAAAGACATATTGAAGAAGAGGTTAAGGTGTGTAACTACAAAAATGCTACAATTATCTGTTACCAAATACTGTGAATAACTATGAACATAGCTGTGTACAATAAAAGGAAACATTTTGACTTCAAGGCCAAGAACGCTCTGGCCCATGCGGTTCAGTCTGCCCGCCATGACTGTGATTTGCTCAGAGAGCAGTATGAGGAAGAGCAGGAGGCCAAAGCTGAACTCCAGCGTGGAATGTCTAAGGCCAACAGTGAGGTGGCTCAGTGGAGAACCAAATATGAGACTGATGCCATCCAACGCACTGAGGAGCTTGAGGAATCCAAGTAAATACATCATTGGAATAAGTCTTCAGTATCCTACATTTAATATGACAAATACTAGTAAGATTTCATAATTTCAAATCACTTTCCTCAGGAAAAAGCTGGCCCAGCGTCTGCAGGATGCTGAAGAATCCATTGAGGCGGTGAACTCCAAGTGTGCCTCTCTGGAAAAGACCAAACAGAGACTGCAGGGTGAAGTAGAGGATCTCATGATTGATGTGGAGAGGGCAAATGCATTGGCAGCCAACCTTGACAAGAAGCAGAGAAACTTTGACAAGGTAAGAAAGACATGGATAACCTGTAAACATAAACCATGAATTCTGGACTTTACTAATTTAATGACGACTACATTTCTTTCATTATCAGGTGCTAGCAGATTGGAAACAGAAGTATGAGGAAAGTCAGGCTGAACTAGAAGGTGCTCAGAAAGAAGCTCGTTCTCTCAGCACTGAGCTTTTCAAAATGAAGAACTCCTATGAGGAAGCTCTTGACCACCTCGAGACCCTGAAGAGGGAGAACAAGAATCTGCAACGTAATGCAACTTTTATTTGTACACCAAGGACAAAAAAAAAAAAAAGAGATGCATTTAAACAAATGTTTACAAATCTGCTTTTTGAACACTTTAGAGGAGATTTCTGACCTTACTGAGCAGCTTGGGGAGACTGGAAAGATGATTCATGAACTGGAAAAGGCAAAGAAGACCGTGGAGGCTGAGAAATCAGAGATCCAGACTGCACTTGAAGAAGCTGAAGTATTGTTACTTAAAACTGTCAAATCAATAAACCATGAAAAAAAAAAAAACTGTTCTAACATGGTGAACATTACACCATTTTTTCTACCAGGCTGATATAATTATTACTTTAACTATCCATCAGGGCACCCTGGAGCATGAAGAGTCCAAGATTCTTCGTATACAGCTGGAGCTGAACCAGGTGAAGAGTGAGATTGACAGGAAGCTTGCTGAGAAGGATGAGGAGATGGAACAGATCAAGAGGAACAGCCAAAGAGTGATCGATTCCATGCAAAGCACTCTGGACTCTGAGATCAGGAGCAGAAATGATGCTCTGAGAATCAAAAAGAAGATGGAGGGAGATCTGAATGAGATGGAGATCCAGCTGAGTCATGCCAACCGCCAGGCTGCTGAGGCCCAGAAACAGCTCAGGAACGTCCAAGGCCAACTCAAGGTTTCTTTCTGTAGAATGTGGAATTGCAGTATTAAATGTTTGACAATATGAATATGAAATATAAATTACCCAAAAAAGAGAACTAACAAAGAAAGAATGTTACCACAGGATGCCCAACTGCACCTTGATGATGCTCTCAGAGGACAGGAGGACATGAAGGAGCAGGTGGCCATGGTGGAGCGCAGGAATAACCTGATGCAAGCAGAGATTGAGGAGCTGAGAGCTGCACTGGAGCAAACAGAGAGAGGCCGCAAAGTGGCGGAGCAGGAGCTGGTTGATGCCAGCGAGCGTGTGGGACTGCTGCATTCACAAGTACAAACAATTACTAAATACTAGAAACAAATTCAGGATACATGATAACATTTATATAAATGTACACTACACTAACTGTTGACATCCCACAGAACACAAGTCTTATTAACACCAAGAAGAAGCTTGAGGCTGATCTGGTCCAAGTTCAAGGTGAGGTGGATGATTCAGTCCAGGAGGCCAGAAATGCAGAGGAGAAGGCCAAGAAGGCCATCACTGATGTGAGTGTTTACATTCTGCTTCTCTATTCTAATTTAAACAGTTATTTGCATTGTATTTAAGTGCATGTGTTTACAAATGGAACAGTCATGAAAGGTATTTTTAACTGGATTCTATTTCAGGCTGCCATGATGGCTGAGGAGCTGAAGAAGGAGCAGGACACCAGTGCTCACCTGGAGAGGATGAAGAAGAACCTGGAGGTGACTGTCAAAGACCTGCAGCACCGTCTGGATGAGGCTGAAAGTCTGGCCATGAAGGGTGGAAAGAAACAGCTCCAGAAACTGGAGTCCAGGGTAAATTTGAGTGTTTAGGAACAAAACACATTCTTAGATGTACTGGCCATGGCAGAGATTTGACAGGTGAAACAATAACTCTCTACTGAAGGTGCGTGAGTTAGAGTCTGAAGTTGAAGCTGAGCAGAGACGTGGTGCAGACGCTGTGAAAGGAGTGCGCAAGTATGAGAGGAGGGTGAAGGAGCTCACCTACCAGGTAAAACTACGCAGGAATTAGAAACTTACCACCTTTCTTAACAATATACAGTTTAACTAAGACCATGACCAATATTTACACCCAAAGACTGAGGAAGACAAGAAGAACATAACACGACTGCAGGATCTGGTAGACAAGCTGCAGCTGAAAGTGAAGGCCTACAAGCGCCAGGCTGAAGAATCTGTAAGTCTAATATCAAATGTCTTGAGCGTGAAGTTTTAGTATTGACAAAAGTGTCCAGTGCCATGAATGCACTGCTATGAAATGGATTGGATGTCTTGTGTAATCGTAACAGGAGGAGCAGGCCAACACTCACCTGTCCAGGTACAGGAAGGTGCAGCATGAGCTGGAGGAGGCTCAGGAGCGCGCTGACATCGCCGAGTCCCAGGTCAACAAGCTGAGGGCCAAGAGCCGTGAAGCTGGAAAGGTAACAGTCAAACCTATACTACCATTATAACAGTGTTGGGGAGTACAATAGCTACAAAGAGCAAAGTTGTTAGTTTAGTTAACCCCACTAGCTTATTTAAACAACTCAACTGTGGTTGAGGATCTCTCACCTGCAGTTTTAGTCAAATCTCATCTTGTCGGAGATCCAGCAAGCAATGCCCATTAAAAAAAATAAATAAATAAATGACCACCCCAGACTTTTCTTGCTGATTCAAGTGAATCTTGCTGAAATAAGAATCTGAGCACTGCACGATATTGTGATGGACTGATAATATTGACAATTGATAAAACAGTTAACCCTAACAAAATCATTTTGCTAGCATATTTTGTTTATTATAATTTAAACTTAACATTATACAGTTAAGCAGAACTTGTGTGGATAACCAAATTATAAATAAGCAAAAGAAAACCACAAAAAGGGCCATTTCACACTAGACGTGTGAACTGCATATTTTTTCACCACCTGTTATCAGGTCAGATTTTTCACATTGCATTAATACTATCAATATAAAATATACTAAACTACATGTTATGTATAGTGTGCATGCTGGTTTTTGGTGAACAGCGCACTTTTCCATTTCATACTTGCGACTTGATTTCAAATTTGGCTGCTATTTCCTCCAACCACTGTGCGGTGTTTGCTGCTGCTTGTCTGTCTTTGAGTGGTTTGTTGGTGAGGCGGACAGACATCATGTTGCACTCATCCTCTTGTGTAATTGTATGCGACTGCAAGGTAGGCTTACGTAGGTCCATATGTCAACAAATAAAGTTGTGATAAAACAGAAGTAGAGACAGACCTTTTCTTCCGCATTGTGACGTAGGCTGGGTATTTCGTTCTCTGCATCGGTTGTTGATTGGATGTTAAAATGAGGGCACTGACAAAAGGAGGCAGATGAGCTTGAGATTGCAGGGGCATAGTTTAAGAGGACTAAATGATGAGAGAAGATAGAGATGATATTTTGATTAAAATTTAGGTGGTCAAAAAATTTAAAAAAATGAACATATGCATGGATGAATCTTTCACAAATAAGATCAATGAAACAAGTTGCCTTTAGAAAATAGATAAGGTGAATTCACATTTCTGCTCCTGACTTTATGGAATACATCCCAGTACTTCGTCTCCATCATTTTGGTAAAATGAGTCTTTGAGGAAGGAGTGTTTCCTGCATTGACCGTTCTTTCAAAGCCTTGATCATGTTGATCATCCAGCATATTCAGAATGACATCAGTTACAACTGCTGCTTGCTGGGATTTTTCCTCCAAACAGATTCCTAGTGAGCTGAAATTAAAGACATTATATTAGTATCCAGAGAAGCAATTCATGTGTAACTCAATACATGCCTTCTTTTGATAATAACTGCTGATGGAAAAAAGAAGTTACAACCAAGACCAATAAATTAATGAATACAATAAAGATCCAGAAAACCACTTTATGAACTGAGATAAATGAAGCAAATATGTCATTTTAACAAAACAAAAAAAAAGTATATCTATTATTAGCAATGTAAAATCGAGATAAAATATTTAAAACAATTTGAAACGAAATTGAAACCGATATACCATATGAACAGGTATACTTAAAGCCGACTTTAAGTACTCTGATACCACAGCAAAAAACTTCTAGCCTAACTAATAAAGTTAAAACATTATTAAAAGGCAAGTGAACAATCAGTAAAAAATAAGAACAAATACATGAATTATACAAGCATAGATATGTACAATATAGCCTAACAAAGTTACAAATAAAGTGAGGTCTAACTGTAGTTTTCATTCATAATTAAATGTCAAAATAACACTGTTCACTGTATAAATTTAATATAGATTAATCTTTGTTAAAGCTGTGTTTTGTAGTTTGATTAACATTAATGACATAATGGCCCGGTTTCACAGACAGGGCTTAGCCTAAGCCAGGATTAGGCCTTAGTTCAATTAGTGCATTTAAGTAACTTAGAAAAAAATATTACTAATGTGCATCTTGAGACAAAACAATTGGACTGACATATTTTGAGAGATCTCAGGCAAGTTTCTTTCAGTTGAAACAGATCAAACATGCATTTAATCTAGGACTAGTTTAAGCCTTGTTTGTGAAACCAGGGGATAGTCAACAGAAGGTATTTATAGGCCACTGTCACTTTAAGACCGAATGCACAGATCCAAAATAATACACATCCTTCTCTTGTTCTCTTTCTTTTGAGACATAACCGACTGTTCACGAGAACACTTGCCGAGACTGGTAGTTTGAACAAATTCTGTGTGAATGTGTCCATCCAAGTGCAAGGAGGCGCGAAAGAGGAATCGATTCAGAGTTTGCTGTGCCTCTGCTGTGCGGCCGTGTGCTCAGATAACAGCACAAGTAACAAATTAAATTCTGTTTTGCCTCTTCTAGCACTTGAAAGGATTAAAATCTATTGAATGTGTAAACTAGACAACAGATGTGCAAATTATATACTTTCAGTCTATGGCAGTTAAACTTTAAATTAATCTGCTAATCAAATCCGTGCCGAACCGTGGGTCCTGGTCCGTATGGATCACGGATCAACAACGATCCGTTTAACCCCTACTAATGACAGTACAGCTGAATTGAACAAAATGTTTGAAGCAAGTCACATCAGTGAAGATCAAGAGCATTGTGGATGTCAACAGAAGTTTGAGCTCACCTTTCCATCCATCCGTATAAAATGTGCGAGTGAAAGCGTCTGTCCATGCAGCTTCAGTGACTAAAATAACTCAGTTCAGCAAACAGATCACGATTATCTGGGTAGAGATGGATCTAAACGTTGCAGGAAGGCTGATGTGCAGGAACATGAAACTCACGCATGAACTGATTTCTCAAAGAGCCCGGTGAGGCCCTTGCCATAATGACTCTGATATGTTCTTATTTTCAGAGCAAAGAAGCTGCGGAATGAAGTACAACATCCAGACACAGGAGCAAGTCTTCATATAATATGAATTTCTTGTGAAATGTCAGTATGCAATTAGTAACAATAAAGGTAAACCTGCAATCTTCTTGCTGTTGTGTTCTTATCATTTACATTTATGCATTTGGCAGACGCTTTTATCCAAAGCGACTTACATTGCATTATACTATACATTTGTATCTTGAGTATGTGCAATCCCTGGGATCGAACCCATGACCTTGGCATTGCTAGAGCCATGCTCTAACCACTGAGCTACAGGAAAGCTGTCTGCAACAGGCATGGTACAAGAGAAGTGTCTGCAACAGGCAAACCATAATAAAACAGATGTTCAACTGCACGTTCAAAAATGCTGATTCATTTAAAGAGCAATGTAATGAAACAAGCTGTTGAAATCATTTTAACTTTGAGCGCCACTTTATAAGGCACAGCTGACCAGTAATGTGTCGATGCTAATGGAGAGATTTCTATCCTTGGTAATGACAACCTTTTTTCACGAATGTATGTCTCGGCCTGAAGGACAGACGCAGGTAATCACAAGCGCTCAGTCGATCTTGCTCAAATTCAGTGTCTGTTTAGGCTTGTTTAGTGCAAATCTATGGAGCCTCTGTATCATTATTAACTTATTTAATATTTAGTACACATGCATGAAGTGTAAAACGAGAAGGACATACATTTCAAAAAATAAAAAACATGCAAATATCGCGGTTGCTGCGGTATTTGCAGTCCTCTGCGGTTGGCTCGTAAATAGCGCGGTATTATGATATTGCGGTTATCGCGACAGCCCTAGATCAGTTATAAACTCAAATAATCACTGTATCACTGCATCTCTGTTTGAATATACCTGCAGGAACATACTTAACACAAATGCAAACATTAGACGAGTCTTTTAGTTATTAACCAGATGGTTGCGGACGATCCCAATAAGAGTAAAAGCATCTATGGAAAACTAGTTCCCCAACACTAAAAGAGCAGCACACTAGCTGTGATGCACAACAAGACAATTACTAATGCCTAGTCTTGGAAAAGGGTATTTTAAGCTATTATTCTGACATATTACAACGACTACTGTTCATTTTGTTTACCAAAAACATACAGCAATGAACATGGCAATATGATCATAAGATTTCAATCAATATGATACCCAAACTTACATTTCTAGTCATCATTACTTGTTAATGTTTGTGATGAGTTTCATTTATATTATACTTACCTTTAACTTGATGCTTTTCACTAAGCTACCTAGCAACACCTTAGCAACCACCTAAAATAGATTAGGAGCACCATAGGTACCATCCACAAAACCCCACAGAACTCTAAACACTTACAATAATTCAGTTATTTTATGAGACTTTTAACTGCGTTTCTTCTCTAAAGAAGGATCCTCACAAATGGCAGGCTGAAAGTTAAACAAGCCAACATCACGGGTTTACAACCCTCACCAGTAACTCATTCTATCACAAATAAATGAAGACCTCATTCTTTATTTTTAGATAAGGAACTTTAATGAAAAGCAGTAATGGCCTGTGGATTGACACTGGTCCTCAGCTGCACTGAAAATCCTCCATACTGAATCTGCAGTTGGATTATGACATTTTATACAAACTGTAGAAAAAGCTAAGCTCGGTTTAAAACATAAGACCATGAAAAATAAGCAACAAAAAGTCTGATTCTCTGAAGTTAACATTACAATTTATATAATTTTGCACGCGGAATAAAAATAAATTTACCTCACGTCTCTGACCAACACTTCACTGTGGATTTGTCGTCATGTGGAAACAGACCTGATTACTCTCTCAACAAGCGCAAACTATTGTAATCCATGTGTGTTTTCCGATTAAAATAACATTTTCGTTGGCGCTAGTTCTTCTGTAATCTCGCAAAATCCACTCAGAAGAAAAGGGCGCGAAGTCTGAAGAGATTCGATTTTGTGTGACAGACAGGCGCGCGCAGGTGGGCGTGTCTACGCGATCAAGTTCTCCATAATTCAGTTCACTGTAATTCAAATTATTAAGTAAAAAAAATCCATAATGTAAAAAATGAAATACGAAAACAGTCAAAAAAAAATAATTTCAACAATAATGCTTCAACATTTCAAGAACTCAGAGGTTATTATTATTATTAATTCCAGGGTAGAATAACAAATTATACATTCTTGAATAATGTAAAGAAGAAAAAAGTTTAATATTTAAAAAAAAATAATAATAATTTCAACATATTTCAACAAGGAACATTAATTACCGTGACGTCAAACAAAAGTTAATGGCGTATTTCGGCTTGAACAACTGTCACGATCTGTTAAGCATTGTTCAACGTTTGTCATGTTTAAACATGCGTTGTGAAAAGCGATATGCAAATAAAAATGACCCGACTTGAAAGTGCACTGTTGCTATTACTTGAGCTGTCCAGCAGATGGAGTTAATGTTAATGTTTCTGACTCCATTAGTCCAACATCAAGGTTTGAGCTGCTTTATGGATCTATCATCAGGTTTTGCACCTGTGTGGGATAATAAAGCATCAGTTCCTGACTGTAAAAACACCACCTGGTTTGAGGTTTGTGTAGCAATACCTGTTGAGCTCTCTCTCTCTCTCTCTCTCTCTCTCTCTCTCACACACACACACACACACACACATTTAATCATGTGGAAAACCCATATGAGGTTTTCACCATTACAAGCATCTGTTCTGAGAGTGAAGGACATTTTAAAAATCTAAAGACCCTTTTTCCACGATAAAGAAGGTTTTGCCCAATAAGAAGATTCCATGGATGTAAAATGTTCTTCATGGAACCACAGATGTAAAGAAAGAATGCTTATTTTTAAGAGTGTGAAGCTGAAGATGGTTATACACACAAATACACAACATGAAACTCTGTAATCTGTATTTATTAAGGAGCACCATTACTGAACATGTCTGAAAGTGCATGAAACTGCTGGCCTTTGATCAACAAGACCTGTAGATTCAACATGTGAACTTTAGATTCATACGTTCAAATTAGAAGGTTTAGATTTAGAATAGAATTCGAATTGACACTTTATTATCAGGGTGTGAATTACGGGGGGTTTGGAAGCACATTCTTCCCTGTTTAGCAGCTTCTCTTCCACGCTTTAACCGCAGGTAGCACAGGTTTTCAGACGGCGTGTTCATTCCTGCCCACATTCCTGTGCCGAACTGTGGAAATTTCCAGGAAGATGTGGTCGCTGCTTATCGTCTCTTCAACAGCTGTTTCAGTGGTTCAGCTGCTCCTATAACATCTGCTCATGGCATCACGACTGACTGTCAGAAAGTATCCGGACGCCCCTCGAGTCATTTGAGTAAAACCGAGCAAGAGCAAAATTTGTCAGCTGAGCAGTAATAATAAACACAATAATAAAACAGGCATCATGAGGTCAAACGTTCCAGTGTGCTTGTGATATATTGAGGTTTGGTCACTCGTGGCCTTTTGTGAAATATTATGTCAATGGTACCTATTCTTTTTTTACTAATAAAGTAGGCCTATATCTTTTTTTTAAATATAAATATATGCAGAGCAATCAAATAAGTCCAGTTAAATGACATGCAGTACATATAAAATCTGAAGATCATTCACATGTACTCCTTTGCTTCTTTTTGATTGCCTTGTGATACTAATCATCTTTTAGTTTGGATGTTATAGCTGTAATGAACGTGTTTTCTTGCTTTCAAAACCCAGTGCTGATCTAAGGATAAACTCGACATCACATTCCTGCAGCGGGTCCAGACAAGAGGCAGCGTGTCAGCGCTGCTCCTCAAAACATGGAGCATCAGTCTTCATTAGTGTTCATCAGTGTTTATCAGTGTTTATCAGTGTTCATTAGTGCAGTGTTCATCAGTGTTCATCAGTGTTCATTAGTGCAGTGTTCATCAGTGTTCATCAGTGTTCATTAGTGTTCATCAGTGTTCATTAGTGCAGTGTTCATCAGTGTTCATTAGTGCAGTGTTCATCAGTGTTTATCAGTGTTCATCAGTGTTCATCAGTGTTCATTAGTGTTCATCAGTGTTCATTAGTGTTCATTAGTGTTCATCAGTGTTCATTAGTGTTCATTAGTGTTCATCAGTGTTCATCAGTGTTCATCAGTGTTCATTAGTCCAGTGTTCATCAGTGTTCATCAGAGTTCATTAGTGTTCATTAGTGTTCATCAGTGTTCATCAGTGTTCATTAGTGTTCATCAGTGTTCATTAGTGCAGTGTTCATCAGTGTTCATCAGTGTTCATTAGTGCAGTATTCATCAGTGTTAATCAGTGTTCATTAGTGCAGTGTTCATCAGTGTTTATCAGTGTTCATTAGTGCAGTGTTCATCAGTGTTCATTAGTGCAGTGTTCATCAGTGTTCATCAGTGTTCATTAGTGTTCATTAGTGCAGTGTTCATCAGTGTTCATTAGTGCAGTGTTTGTGCTGCACAAAATCACACAGATATCCAGAGAATTACTGGCCTCAACTGTGTGCTTTTGAGTAAGTTTGTTATCATATTCTCAAGCAACTGAAACGGGGGATTCGTGTTGTTTGGGCCACTTGATGACGCTCGATTCACCCTCGACACTTGATTTCCATTTGTGTGTTAAAACAGTTGCTGTCAGACGCCACTGCCTGAGCAAAAGCTTTCAGATAGTCATTTAAAAAAAATGTCCAGATGTGAATGAATTTATGTTCACCAACTGTTTTTCAAATACTATATAGTAGGGAAGTATTCGATTTTGGACAAAGCGCAGGATCTCTGATGGGCGGAGCTGTGTCTGTGAGGGGTGGGGCTTGTTCTGGATCCTTCACCTGCAGACCCACTACCTCTGATGGGCGGGGCTGTGCCTGTAAGTGGGCGGGGCTTGTCTGAACGCGAGCACCTGCGACAGGTATCAGTGCTCAGTCCACAGCAGCTCGTCTCAGCGCTTCCTCCTTCCTCTTTCTGTAACGGATGACAGTTTTTCTTCTCTGTCTGACGGTAATCAGCAAATGTTTATCAACTCCAGCTTCTATCTATCTATTTGACATTTGTGCGTGTTTTATTTTGGCAGGTAGTTTGACTTTGGACCCATCAGTCGAAAGGTGAGGAAAAATCTTTATCGACACTCTTGACAGTGTTATTTTACCAATACCATTGAGATTTTTTTCATATTTTATTTCAGTCAACATTTGTTTCATGTACTTTATGTTTTTTATGGTTTTAGCATAATAACCCTGACCCTTTGTGAGTGTTTATTTCACTTTAGTTTGTGGAAACATTTATCCAGAGTAAGTGAGTTAAATCTGGAGATGTCCTCATCAGACAAAATGACTGATGGATTAAGCAAATTATGTTTCTTTTTAAATAAGAAATGCAGTTTTCAAGGGTTTGGTTGTTTGTAGAGAATGATTGAAGATGGTGTGTGTGTGTGTGTGTGTCTAGTCAAGTCAGTTTTATTTATATAGCATATTATACAATACAGATTGTTTCAAAGCAGCTTTACAGTGATAACAGGAAAATGCTGGACTTCGGCTGTTGTTTAGCAGAAGTCAGTTCAGTGTTGATTCAGTTCCAGTATAAAGATCATCAATTATTAAATTAGTTCATTTCATCTATACAGCAGTTCTGCAGAAAACAGTGATGTCATCGTCCAGCTCAGTTCAGTTCTCATACAATAGTGTCAGTTCAGTCAGATCAGTAATATTGTTGAATATTAAGTGTCCCAGTCTAAACAAGCCAGAGGCGACAGTCGCAAGAACCCAAACTCCATCAGGTGACAGAATGGAGGAAAAAAATCCTTTGGAGAAACCAGACTCAGTCGTTCAGTTCTCCTCTGGCCAACAAACAAACACGGTGTGATTATGATTCAGGCAGCATCACATAGAATTCAAATATTCATCTTCAATATTCCTTTTGCTTGAAGATTGGATTCATCCCACCGGTATGTAGCCGACTTATGAGGACATTACCCCATGTCCCCACTTTTCAAAAGGCTTATAAATCATACAGAATGAGTTTTTGTGAGAAAGTAAAAGTGTGCACAGTTTCCTGTGATGGTTAGGTTTAGGGGTAGGGGTAGTGTAGGGGGAGAGAAAATACAGTTTGTACTGTATAAAAACCATTACGCCTATGGAATGACCCCACAATTCACAAAAACGAACATTTGTGTGTGTGTGAGTGTGTGTGTGTGTGTATCTGCAGCTGCCACACGTCGAGTCTTGCACAGGAGACTCCTCTGATCTCACATACACAGTTCAGAAGAACTCAGGTCTTACATTTGATTCATTCAGTCATTATTCATCTCTACTCTTTGTGTTTTTTCATAGATCCCTGGAGCTCCTCTTGCCGGATCCATCCATGCATTGTGCCCTTCATTCCACCGGAGTCTGTCGGGACGGATCAGATTTCAGTGGAATGAAGAACACGACACATGGAGAAAAGCATCTGGGAACCGTCCTGAAATAGTGTGTCTGTGGACGAGACCACGTTCTGACCGACGCTGTTGCCCTGTAGTCTCAGCTGATGTCATTCAACAGTGTTATGATGTTTTTCATTGTGAAAATGCAAAATCTGGATTACAAATAAAAATGATTTGGAAACAAGTCTGACAAAGATATTCATTAGAAATGGTCAGTTTGATATGTTTTTCTGAGACACAAGCGCCACCTGCTGACAGATTCCTGCACATACAAGTACATTCACAGCACAGAAACAGGACAATCTGTTCTCATCAAATGTCTATCTATCTATCATCTTTACATCCAACATTTTCTCTGTCCGTGAAGACTATAACCTTTCATGGCTTTTTTAACATTTTATAAAAAACATTCAAACAAGGCTTTATCAAGTCAATATTCAAAGTTTCTCTTCTCTCAAACTTCACTTTTCTACTTAAAAACTATTCAGTAACCGAACCTAACAATGCACAACTGCAATGTCCCAACATTATTAAAGACCGCTGACACATCGAGTTCTTTAGACGTTACGTTCATCATGTTTTGTGGTTTATCTCTCTATGACTGTCCATCGCATCAGACATTTACCACAGTAAACATCAGTCACGGGGCTGAGCAGCGTCCAAGGGCTTCTTTGGCTCTTTGGCTCACTTTCTTGTTAGAGACGATGATCACGAGGGGACTGACGGCGGCGTACAGCGAGGAGAAGAAGATCCTGAGGTCTGAGATGAGCGAGGACCCCAGCGTCTGAGGCACCGTCAGCGTGTAAACCCACAGCCCATTGTCCACCCCGTAAAACAGCACGTATAGCGTGACTAAAGTGACTACAGTGACGGCTGCGCGCCGCTCTGCAGACGGGCCCTGCCTCGCCCCGCCGCTCCGCAGAGCCTCCGTCCGCCGGCTGTGGCGGTACAGGAACACCAGGAGGACCAGGCTGGCCGTCGCCATCAGTGCCATGGGCACCACGTCTCTCCCCACCTGGGCCGCGCCGTTGGCGTCCCGCGACAGCCTGGACGGGAAGCTCAGGAAGCAGAACTCGACGTTGATGGCGTTCTGTGTGAGTTTGGAGTCGTTGCGGGCCCCTACAGCGAACAGCAGCGGAGCCACACTCATAGAGGTGTTGATCAGCCATAACGCCAGGAAAATGACTCCCAGGTACTGGCCGACCAGAACACGGACGCCGGCCCAGCGTGAGCCCGGCGGAGCCACGCTCAGGCACTGATACGCGCTCAGCACGAACGTCAGCCAGATGGACAGAGACCTGGACGTGCGGTAGATGAAAATGACCGCCTTGCAGCCGTTGTCGTCGAACACGTTGTAGACGTCGAAGGTGGCCAGGACCTCCAGCAGGCAGCGCACAGCCACCACCGCGAGGTTAGCGGACGCCAGGTGCAGCACGATGGCGTCAGCGGGCGAGAGACGCCCCTCGTGATACGCCAGTGAGAGGAAGGCGCAGATGACGACGGTGTTGCCTGGGATGCCCGTCACGGCAAGAGACAGGAAGAGCAGTCCACGGGTCAAAGCGTCCGGGATCATCTCAACCCTCTGAGTGATGAATCAGTGAAACTCCTCTGTTCTTCTGAACGCTTCAGACAGCTGTAGGTAGAAAGATCCCCACTGCATCTCATGCCATCTCCGTTTTATAGTCTGGTTGGAGCTGTGGGGACGTTCATGTACGGGACGGTCCAGTGCCTTCAGACCTGAGCTCAATTATGTCAATGATGTGCAGTTGAGTGATCCTGTCACAGACGCAGTGAAACACTTAATTCTCCTGTGGAAATATTCCAGCGAGTGTCAGTTTCTGCTGCAGTTCCAGCTCACAAAAACACTTTATAATGTTCCCATTAAGTTTTGAAAATGTTATTTCTGAAAGTTCTCTGAACATTCCGTTTTTTAATTGTTTTAAAAACGTTTAAACTTGGTTATATGAACATTAAGGGAACATTCCATTTTATCATCTTCTATCTATTTATCAAACATTATGGGAACGTTAGTTTTGGATATTCTCTGAACGTTCTGAAACAAGTAGTAACATTTAAAAAATGTTAGACGAACATCCAACTAAAACATTTCAGAAAAGAAACGCTCCATGAACGATCTACATCGATCAGGCATAACATTATGAGCACTGACAGGTGAAGTGAATAACACTGATGATCTCTTCATCACGGCACCTGTTAGTGGGTGGATATATTAGGCAGCAAGTGAACCTTTTGTCCTCAAAGTTGATGTGTTAGAAGCAGGAAAAATGGGCAAGCGTAAAGATTTGAGTGAGTTTGACAAGGGCCAAATTGTGATGGCTAGAAGACTGGGTCAGAGCCTCTCCAAAACTGCAGCTCTTGTGGGGTGTTCCCGGTCTGCAGTGGTCAGTATCTATCAAAAGGCGGCCAAGACTCATTGATGCACTATGGGAAGAAGGCAAGCCGGCGGAGGTAGTGTGATGCTTTGGGCAATGTTCTGCTGGAAACCTTGGGTCCTGCCATCCATGTGGATGTTACTTTGACACGTACCACCTACCTAAGCATTGTTGAGACCATGTACAGCCTTTCGTGGAAACGGTATTCCCTGGTGGCTGTGGCTCTTTCAGCAGGATAATGCTCCTGCCACAAAGCACAAATGGTTCAGGAATGGTTTGAGGAGCACAACAACGAGTTTGAGGTGTTGACTTGGCCTCCAAATTCCCCAGATCTCAATCCAATCGAGCAGCTGTGGGATGTGCTGAACAAACAAGTCCGATCCATGGAGGCTCCACCTCACAACTTACAGGACTTAAAGGATCTGCTGCTAACATCTTGGTGCAGATCCCACAGCACACCTTCAGGGGTCTAGAGGAGTCCATGCCTCCACGGGTCAGGCTGTTTTGGCACCAACACAATATCAGGAAGGTGGTCATAATGTTATGCCTGATCGGTGTATAAATAATGTTTTTGTGCTAACGAACATTATTAAAGACCAGATCATTTTGAACGAAACGTTCTATTACCATTACTGGAAGACAGTTTGTTCGTAACTTTGAGAGAACCTTGCCAGAATGTTCCCTTCATTCTACAGCAAATGTAAAACAAGACAAAAGTCAATGAAAGTTGCTCATCAGATCAATGCATTAGAAGCCCTGTTTAACGATCGGAGCGTTTAAACATCATTCTGGATTTCATCAAATCTGCATAATGCTGTAACAATTCTTTACCCTTTTTTCTATGTTCTTCACTTTCTTTAAGTTTGTTTATTTTTGTTGCTGTTGACTTGTTTATACTCCTTGCTTTATATATCATGTTAACTTCAAATGTGTCTCTCATCTCTGCTCTTGTCTTTCTTTCTCTAAGCAATTTTGGGACTTTGTATTGCAGCATTTCTTGTGTTCTCTATTCCGCTTCATTCGATACAGGTTGTTTCAAATCAACTTCACAGTAATAATAAACAGGAAAATAAAAGAATCAGTGAAGTAAACAGAATTCGATTCAGCTGTGAAGCTGCTCCAAAAAGACAATAGATTAATTATTCAGATCAATTCAGTTCAGGATTTGTTCTCATCTGATAGTGTCAGTGCAGTCAGATCGATAATATTACTGAATATTACATGTCACCATAAGCAAACCAAAGACGACAGCATCTGCTAAATTTACATTTACATTTACATTTACGCATTTGGCAGACGCTTTTATCCAAAGCGACTTACATTGCATTATACTATACATTTGTATCGGAGTATGTGCAATCCCTGGGATCGAACCCATGACCTTGGCATTGCTAGTGCCACGCTCTAACCACTGAGCTACAGGAAAGCTAAGCCTAAATGCAAATAAAAGCAATTTTCTGAACTTATATCAAAACAGCGCTGATCTGCGATGGGATTGCAGTTGTAAATCCTCAGGGTGACACGGGTCTAATGTTAAACAGATGTACAGTGTGTTCAGCTGCGTTCAGGCACAAACACGGCTCTCATCTGTCGGCGAGGGAATCGTGGGCCCCTGACGGAAGAAAACAGACCAGCCCAGACCTGCAGTCCCTCACCTCCTCATTACACAGCTCTAATGAGTCTAATTATCTCACGAGGACACACAATTACACCACATTTCACAACAGCTGCTCTCCAGAACAAACAAGATACATTTAATTTGTCACAAATAGGGTTGATTAAATATGTAAATAGACTGACCACATTTACCGCTTAATCGTTAACGAAATGAGAAACAAATGAAGTACAAAATACACGAGAATGAAATGAAAAACAAACAAGGATAAGATTCAGAGTTTTCTACATTTGTGAAACATTTCAGCAAAATGAAAAATAATGATCAACTTTTTCAGTTTAACATATAAAAAATACGTTTATTGCAATCTTTATTAATTTATTTGTTCTTAGTTTATTTCAAATGTTTGAACTTCACATTAGTTAGGCTTGTTATCAAAACGTGACGCTTCACTGGTATGTAAAATGTTGGTGTCACAATAACCTTATTTATTAAAATATAAGTGTGAAAAAACCCCAACACATTCGTTAAATGTGACATGACTTAAAATGGGTTCATGTGAAGATTAAGTTCATTTAAATGAAAAAGCGATGTTTTCTCAGCTCTTCACTGACAGAAGCAAGAGCTCTGAATCATCTTCTGGTCTTGCAGTAATTAGGACGCGCCTCAGCTGGACATTTTTTCTCTTTTGCGTCTTCTTGTGGGTTTCCAGCTTTGTGGCGCTCCCGTGGGTGCAGCGGAGGCTTTATATTCAGACGCGATGGGTCACGGACCTCAGAAAGCCGGCGTTCACACAGTCGCCCTGCTGCGTCTCTGAATCTCTGAAGCGGCTCTATGGACCTCTGCGTCACCATCAAAGGGGTCTCGTTCCTCCTGCAGGCGGGTCTGGGGATCCTGGCCAACACGCTGGTCCTGCTGGCCTACGCCCACATCCTGCTGACCGAGGCGCAGCTGCAGCCCGTGGACGCCATCCTGTGCCACCTGGCCTTCGCCGACCTGCTGCTGCTGCTGACCCGCGGCGTCCCGCAGACCATGACCGTCTTCGGCATGAAGAACCTGCTGGACGATGCCGGCTGCAAGGTGGTCATCTACACGTACCGCATCGCCCGCGCGCTGTCCGTCTGCATCACCTGCATGCTGAGCGTCTTCCAGGCGGTGACCGTCGCGCCTGCTGCCGGGCCGCTCCTGTCCCGCTTGAAGGCCCGGCTCCCGCGGCTGCTCGTCCCCACCTTCGCCGCGCTGTGGTTCATCAACATGGCCGTCTGCATCGCCGCGCCCTTCTTCTCCGTGGCCCCTCGCAACGGCACCGTCCCCCCGTTCACGCTCAACTTGGGCTTTTGCCACGTGGACTTCCGCGATAACCTGTCCTACGTGATTAACGGGGTGGCCGTGTCGGTGCGCGACTTCGCGTTCGTGGGTGTGATGCTGGGCTCCAGCGGGTACATCCTCGTCCTGCTTCACCGCCACAGCAGGAAGGTGCGGGGCATCCGCCGCTCGCAGGGGGCCTCTATGGAAACACGGGCGGCCAAGACCGTGGTGATGCTGGTGGTTCTGTACACGGTGTTTTTCGGCATCGACAACGTCATCTGGATCTACATGCTGACGGTGGCGAAGGTGCCGCCCGTGGTGGCCGACATGAGGGTGTTTTTCTCCTCGTGCTACGCCTCCCTCAGCCCGCTCCTCATCATCTCCTCTAATAAGAAGGTCAAAGCGAGGATGGTGTGTGCGACCTCGGACCAGGAGCGGCAAGCAGAGGACAACAAGCCGTCAGATGTCAAAAGCTGAGCTCCAAGTCTTAGTGACTCTAATAGTGGCTTACAAACTCTGTCTGTGTTTGAATGTGAAAACTTGATGCACTTAATAAATGAAATGTTGGCAACTGAACTGTGGGGACTCTTATTTTGACGCATCTGTTGAGGACTCTTATTTTGACGGGTTGTTAGTTCAGTCGCCACCTTGTCTGGTTGTGTCTGGCTTCAGGGGCGCGCACTGAACCGACCCGGAAAACTCGAGCCGAGTTAAACTGACGGTGAGACCGAGTTTAATTAGATTTTGCCCGCTTGTTCAAGCTTTAAAAAGATCAGCGACTCTTATTAAACTTCACTCGCCCGAGAGAGTCAGTCGGGTCTGAAATGTTCGATGATTTGAATGACTTTCCTGAGGAGAGTCGCTCACTTCCGCTTGTGTAGCTGTTAGCTTCGCATCGACACACTGAAAATAAATACAAACTTTTAAAACAAAACACACGTTTATGTGAATGAGAACTGAATAATCAGATATTTCACCCTTGCGCTGTAAACTTCTGCATTTATACCTGAAAAGAGTCAGAAGAGCTCAAAACTGATCAAATCACATAAACATTTAAAAACAACTGCGTGTTGATCATTTAATTTGAAACTCTTCCTGAATTAACAGTGCTTTTGATCAACTATTTTCATTCATTTTTAATTTTTCTATGACAGTAGTTTTAATGTTTCAGCATGTGAATCTCACGAAAACAAATGAGCAGTGTTTCATTTACATTGAAAATAATATTTAACACATAATTAATATTTATTTGATTGTCATTTCTGTAAGTCACTTCTACTGTATTATACACACACCATACTCAATGTTCTATTGTTCTTTTTCTATATTTGATAAGGAAATGTGGTAATTTTCATGAATGCAGAAATATGAATTCTCCTAAAATAATAGTCTGCATTCTTTTTGAAAATATAATTTATAACTATATTGTTCACAAATAATATATATATATGTGTGTGAAGGTAATATGAAATATAATAAAAGGCATTTCTTTAGTTTAAACAGCAGATTATGGCATTAGCAACACAAAGGTCGTGGGTTTTATTTCCCAGGAAAAGCATGAACTGATAATATTAATATGTGCATCTTTAAAGGGATAGTTCACCCAAAAATTAAAATGTGATGTTTATCTGCTTACCCCCAGCGCATCCAAGATGTAGGTGACTTTGTTTCTTCAGTCGAACACAAATGAGGATTTTTAACTCCAACCGTCGCCGTCTCAGTCGTATAATGCGAGTGAATGGGAACTCAAACAATAAGAGTCGAAAAACATGCACAGACGAATCCAAATTAAACCCTGCGGCTCGAGACGACACATTGATGTCCTAAGACACGAAACGATCAGTTTGTGAGAGAAACCGAACAGCTGTTGCGCTCTGACAACAGAAGTGATGTGTCGCACTCATTGAAGTATAAGCGCGAGACATCACTGCCGTTGTCAGAGCGCGATCAGACCTCACTAAGCGAGTGCTGAACGCAGTTGGACATAGTGGTGTATTAGAGGTAAAAAATGATATAAATACTGTTCGGTTTCTCACTCAAACCGATCGTTTCGTGCCTTGGACATCAATGTGTCGTCACGAGCCGCAGGGTTTAATTTGGATTTGTCTGTGCATGTTTTTCGACTCTTATTGTTTGAGTTCCCATCCACTCGCATTATACGACTGAGACGGCGACGGTTGGAGTTAAAAATCATCATTTGTGTTCGACTGAAGAAACAAAGTCACCTACATCTTGGATGCTCTGGGGGTAAGCAGATGAACATCACATTTCATTTTTGGGTGAACTATCCCTTTAATGCTCTCCGCCAAATGCATAAATCGTGGAATTATAATGTTCTGTCTGACATTTTTGTCAAATTGAGTTATTCATATATTCTTATTCTGTGACTATTATGTGATGTTTTTTGTACATCAGAAATCAGAAAGGTTGTAGATCTACGAAGGAGAATGGAATTCAAACACGTTTGGAAGCTCAATATCTCAAACTGCTCAGAATGCAGATCCTTAATATTCCAACATGGAGAGATGTAGTGATGAAATATACCGATGATGGACTCATGAGTGTTATGATCGCGTCCCGTCGCTCTCCGGAGGTCAGTAACGCTGTCCCACGCTTCCGTGTTTTCAGAGATGGCGGCCATCCGTAAGAAGCTGGTGATCGTCGGGGACGGCGCGTGCGGGAAGACCTGCCTCCTCATCGTCTTCAGCAAAGACCAGTTTCCCGAGGTTTACGTGCCCACCGTCTTTGAGAACTACGTGGCCGACATCGAGGTGGACAGCAAGCAGGTAAGGAGCGCAGGTGTTGGTGTCATGTGACGCGTGTCAGAGGCGTGAGCATGTGGCTCTTTCAGGTGGAGCTGGCGCTGTGGGATACGGCGGGACAGGAGGATTACGACCGGCTGCGGCCGCTGTCCTACCCCGACACGGACGTCATCCTCATGTGCTTCTCCATCGACAGCCCCGACAGCCTCGGTGAGTCTCGCCGCACGAGCCACGCGTACATCTCGGTGCTGCGGCTTCATGTCAACTTTGACCTTTCTGGCCCTCAGAGAACATTCCTGAGAAATGGACTCCCGAGGTCAAGCATTTCTGCCCCAACGTTCCCATAATCCTGGTGGGCAACAAGAAGGACCTGCGGAACGACGAACACACGCGCCGCGAGCTCTTCAAGATGAAGCAGGTGTGTTTCTCAGTCTTGATGTTGTTTTTGGGCTCTACTAGAACAGTTGATCATTTTCCTCATATTCTCCATTGTTGCAGCTCCTCTCTTCCCAGTCTGTCAGTAACGCTCTGTTTAGTTCCTGTCTCTATGAAGCCCCTCCTTCTGTGCTCTGATTGGTTGGCTGGAGCAGTGTGTTGTGATTGGTGTTTGGGAAATGTCCCGCCCCTTACCATAACCTCCAGTTGCAACACTCTACTAACTAACTCAACCAGGCCCCGCCCCTTTATTCTGTGCATGAATTATTTAAATGAGGAATATTGTGAAGAAGACTCCAGATGGAGTTCAGAAACACTGATATAGAGAAGAACTCCTGCTGGAGGGACTTTCAGGGGTCGTACAGATGCTTTTCAAGCAGTACTTTTTTTGATTTTAAAGAACTACAATCAGAGATGTTCTAAAAAACATAAAAATATACTAATAAAACAAAATGGTACAAATAAAGAACTTTAGTGCAGAGAAGAGCAAATCGAAACGGCATAAACTTCTGACAAAATTACTATTTAAAAAACATGTAATAACAGAAGAAAACAAAGGATTGAAGGTCAAGCATTTTAATGTAACTAATTGCAAAGTAATTATATTGCAACTTAATGACTCGTTTGCACTAAAAATACTGTTTCTTTTCAATTAAAAGTCAATGACATGACGTGCCTATATTTGTGTTCAAGTGCATCATTTACATATATCACTTTATTCTATTAAACCTATTTAGTTTGAATTCATTTTTAGTGTAAATAATACATTTTTGTTTTGTTATCTTAAACCCCCAAAATGGCAGGTGGTGCAACTGTCTGAAAAAGAAAACTATTTAAAATGGTGTCTTAATAATAAAAAAATTTAAAACTAAAGACTATGGCATCATTTTCGGTGTCTACGGAGCACCTGAGGGGACCTTTGCAAAAATAAAAATACACAGACTGTTGCGTGCTCATGCGTTACAATCTCTGTTTTATGTATGCTGTCTATAACCTATTTCCTGTGCGTCACTGCCATACTGTGGAGAAAACAAGCGTGTGGATGCACATGAATGAATAAAGCTGTTTTTGGCTTTTGTTCAGGCAGTATAGTCTCTAATATCACGGCCTTGTGTGCGCTTTAACGCGTCCTCTGTGACGGCCGTGCAATGGGCTGATGAGTGCAGTGGGCTAAAAAAAGTGCTCAAGTAGAGCAGTTCGTCTGTCGTTCTAATCATTCGTTTCTTTCTCTTCATGTCTGTGGCTCTAGCGCTGTTAGAACTGAATGAAGAAAAGCAGCGTTTCTCTGCCACCCGTAAGGATGCGTTCAATCCGACAGTGGTTTAATAATAATGTGGTTTTCATCTTGTGAAATATGAAATTTTAGTAGCCTACATTTTACTGTTCCAAACATTTTTATATGGGACAATATAAATATA
>RJVU01005555.1:246413-261413 GCA_003731715.1 Anabarilius grahami | reverse complement strand
TAATATTTTGAAGAATATGGGTAACCAAACAGTTGGCCCTATTTACCAGAGATGTTCACAAGTCTTTTATCTGGAGTCTGCGTCAAGTCTGGAGTCTTTTGTCATGAGTCCGAGTTGAGTCTCGAGTCATTAAAAAAAAAAATTCTCAATCAAATCCTATTTTTTTTATCCTAGTTGTATTATATAGACAAAATTATATGATCTTTCTATCATCTGTTGTATTTGAAATTAAGGTCCTCTGATGTAAGGGATAATGTACATCCAGCTTGTTACTTTATAATCCATTACAATGTAACAGTCGTCCTGGCAACACGAGTAGTCATTTTCAATACAGTAGCTAAGCGGACACAAGATGGCGGCAGTGAGTCGGTTTGTTATACAGCTTATTGACGAAAGTCATTATCAGAAAATATCAAACTTCAAAATGTTTAAAAATGTCAATAGAAAACTCTACAAATGCTGATTGTGATACATTAAAATATGAGCTTTAAGTAATAAATGGATTAACGTCTCTTTCTATCTCTCTCTCTTATGGCCACACATTAAGAAATAGAAAAGCTGCAAATAATACGAAAAAATTGATAAAACGTAGTGCTAGGTTTAAAGTCTAGATTTTTTTTGTTCATATTTTAACAGGCTGGCAATTCAAAAGAGCCATGCAGCTCCACCACAGTATAATAGCTGTGTGAGTTCATGTGACGAACCTTGTGGATGCGATGTCTCAAAGTTTGATGATGGTGTTTCGGTGTCTTTAACTGTTTTCCCACATTCTGTGCGTCTATCTGATCTGACGTGATAATAAACCCAAACGAAAGAACATATGGCACGGTGGCTCCCGTCATGTTGCATGGGACTCTTATTATGACATTTCGGAGTTTACGCGCATTACACACGTAATCAAATTCTATGACAAGAGTCCGGTCTAACACAATAGATAGGGAAATATATGTGACGCAGATATTATAAAACCATTTAAACACAATACAAATTCTTTATTTATTATATCAGTAGTTAAGGGTAAAAGACTTGAGTCGTTTTTAAAATATTCAGAGTCTTTTGTGCCGAGTCTGAAGTCTGTTAAAATGCGACTCGAGTGCGAGTCTCTGCTATTTACTTCCGTAGTATTTTTTACCCATCAACTGTTTGGCTACTCATATTCTTTAAAATGTCTTATTTAGTGTTCAGCCAAAGAAAGAAATTCATGACAGAATTTTTTTATTTTTGGGTGAACTGTCCCTTTAAGAGTCGATAATGACATTGTCACCTGTGCGGTGCGCAGGGTTCCGGTCAGGTGAACCAGGCGATTGTTATTCTGAGGGTCCAACATCAGGTCCGGATGAAGAGACACGACCTGAGAGAGACCCTCATCCAGAGACGAGCTCGTGCGCAGAGCGCGACCCTACAGACACACAGATGATTGACAGATGGACTGACTGATTGATTGATTGATTGATTGATTGATTGACTCTCACCTCATTTGTGAACAGCACGTGTAATGACAGCACGAACAGACACAGGCCCGCGATCACGCCGCCCGTGCTCGCGCTCAGACGCTCCAGGAAACCCTCGGGTTTGCGCTCGTGAACGCGCGTGTGCTGCTCGCCTGAGAACTGACCGGTGAAGACAGCGTTATTACTGACTGACTGCGCTGCTGGTGAATATTGGAGTGCAGAATTACAAATCAGACATATAAAGATGAAAGACTTACTGCTTCAGTCATTCTGTGTGTTTCAGGAAGAGACGCTGATCAGCGCGAGCGCGAATGTGAATCTTTCGTCCCAAACTGAGCAAACTATCGCTTTAAAACGACCTTAAGACGTGAAAAGGAGCGAAACTCACAAAACTCGACCGGTTCAACGGATCGAGGAAGTTTCTGGCGCTGAGCATGCTGGGGGATGTAGTCACTTTCGCGCTGAGCATGCAGGGAAATGTGTATGCACTGCTAAAAACTGTCTCAGCTGATTAATTGTCATCGCAGAATGTATATTATCATCCAGGTCTGATCTGATAAATGTGACTGTAGGCATGAAGATATGAAGTTATTACAAACTTTAACATGAAGCTGCTTTGAATCAATGTTTGTTGTGAAAAGAAGCTACTAAATAGATAAAATGTACTTTAAACTGAGTGCTCAATTCGTGTATGAATAATAATATATTGAGAAACATTGTTTTATTACAATTAATGTGTTATCTTTTATGATTTCATTATTGTGAAAATTAATTGGCTCAAATCTAAAAATGAAGTATCTTAAATACTAGGCTCTTGCTGGAGAGAGAGAGAGAGAGAGAGAGAGAGAGAGAGAGAGAGAGAGAGAGTCAGTGACCCTCACATGACGCCAGGATTATGAGTTTAGGATAATAAAGTAATTACACACACACACACACACGGCTGAAGCAGACGGATGAAGTGTGTGTTTCAGACGGTCGAGCGTCAGAATGCCGGAGTTTGATGTGATTGTTCTGGGAACAGGACTGAAGGTAAGAATCATCGGACTGGTTCATGTTATTGAGGAGTGTTGATGATGTTCTGAATCATCTGCTCGCGTCCTGCAGGAATGTGTTTTATCTGGACTGATGTCAGTCAACAGGAAGAAGGTCCTTCATATAGACTGTAACCCGTATTATGGAGGAGAGAGCGCCTCTATTTCACCCCTGGAAGAGGTCAGCCATCACACACACACACACACTCACACACTCTCTTTCTCACACACACACACACACACACTCTCACACACTCACACACACACACACACACACACACACACACACTCACACACACATCAGCAGCAGTGGTCACTCGAGGATGCTGTTCTTGGGTCTTTAGATGGCTGTAGAGGCCGATCCGTGATCCGCACACTCAGCTGCAGTGTGGGCAGAGCAGAGCGCTGATCTTTGGTGGTGGTTGGGCTTTTTTATCTTTCTCCTCGTGAAGCTGATGCTGTTTGATGATGTGCAGCACCGTCTTGCATGGATTTCCAGTCCATCGAAGTTGGTACTGCATTATTACAGTGGTGATGTTGGTGCGTCTGTCCTCCCGGCCGATCCTCAGAGTCTTTTGTAAGGATCTTTGGTGCTATTGCTCCAGGGCTCTCAGGTGCCTGCTGTAGGTGGTCCGTGACGCGCTCCATACAGCAGGGTGGGGAGGACAGCGGCTCTGTAGACCAGGAGTTTCGTTCAGGCTGTTAGGTCTCAGACTTCGAAGACACGTTTACTGAGTCTGGCGTAGGCTCCACTGGCACAACTCAGGCGATGGTTGATCTCAGAGTCGACATCAGCTTTTCAGGAAAGAAGGCTGCTGAGGTAGGGGAAGTGGTCATGTTTTCAAAGGTGGTGTTGTCCACTTTCATGGTGGGATGGGTAGCTAGCTGGTTGGGTGGAGATTGATATAGGACCTGGGTCTTCTTGATGTTAAAGGTTAGGCCCAGGGAAAGGCATTCAGGATGCCCTGTAGGTCTTCTGAGGAGTGTGCTGCGATGACGTTATCATCTGCGTACTGGAGCTCCATGATGGTGGTTTACTTTGCTCTTGGTCTTGAACCTGTGAAGGTTGAAGAGTCTGCCATCAGTTCTGTACATGACTGGGATCCCCTGTGGCAGCTCTTCTTCAGTGAGGTGGAGTATGGCTGCAATGAAGATGGCAAACAGGGTGGGTGTGATAATGTCAAGTCAAGTCACTTTATTTATATAGCACTTTTTACAATGCAGATTGTGTCAAAGCAGCTTTACATTGATAACTGCTACATAATTTTGTCTGCACAGCAGCTCTTAAAGAATAGTGTCAATGCAGGCAGATCAGAAGCACTGTTGATTAAATGTCAAGAATACTGTTGAATATGAAGTGAAGTGAAGTGACATGTGGCCAAGTATGGTGATCCATACTCGGAATTTGTGCTCTGCGTTTAACCCATCCAAGTGCACACACACACAGCAGTGAACACACACACCGTGAACACACACCCGGAGCAGTGGGCAGCCATTGCTGCGGCGCCCGGGGAGCAGTTGGGGGTACGGTGCCTTGCTCAAGGGTCTCACCTCAGTCGTGGTATTGAGGGTGGGGAGAGCGCTGGACATTCACTCCCCTCACCGACAATCCCTGCCGGACCTGAGACTCCAACCCATGACCTTTGGGTTACAAGTCCGACTCTCTATCCATTAGGCCACGACTGACTTGACATTTGAATATCAAATGTCAAGTCAAATGTCAAGTGTCCCCAACTAAGCAAGCCAAAGGCGACAGCGGCAAGGAACCCAAACTCCATCAGGTGACATCAAGTGGCAAACAAGTGTTAAAATGGAGAAAAAAACCTTGGGAGAAACCAGNTGTCAATGCAGGCAGATCAGAAGCACTGTTGAATAAATGTCAAGAATACTGTTGAATATGAAGTGAAGTGAAGTGACATGTGGCCAAGTATGGTGATCCATACTCGGAATTTGTGCTCTGCGTTTAACCCATCCAAGTGCACACACACAGCAGTGAACACACACACCGTGAATCAGGTTGCTATCATAAGTCTGATAGGATCTCAACAATCAAAGTGTTTATTTCAGTTCCATCCAGTTGAGGATCGTATTCATCAATGCATAATGCATCCCTGTTTGACCCCCGTTTCCACCATGAAAGGCTCGGAGCCACCGTTGCTGAGCGCTGTGACTGACATGCTGTCAGTATTCTGATATACTTGTCATGACAGCCGTACCTTGATAGTATGCTCCACAGAATGCTGTGCATTTGTCAGGACTATAAAGGCAATGTACAAAGGCTGCCTTTATTCACAGCATTTTTCCTGTAGTTGCCGTGCTGTGAATGTCATGTCTGCTGTACCTCTAGATGGGCTGAAGCCACACTGTGATTCTGGGAGTACTTCCTCAGACAGTGGTAGCAGTCGGTTTGCAAGGACTTTGCCTGTTGTTGACAGGAGCGAGATGCCCCTGTAATTTCCACATTCAGCCTTGTCCTCCTTCTTGAATATGGTCACTATTAGAGCGTCCCTGAGCTCCGAGGGAAGTTCTTATTATTCCCAGACCTTGAGGATTAGGGCATGAATGTGGTACAGGAGCTCTGATCCACCTTCCTTTAAAATCTCAGCTGGGATCCCATCTGGACCGGCGGCCGTGTTGTTCTTGGATCCTGATGGCGTCTTGTACCTCTGTTATAGCTGGAGGTCACCCCATGTCCTCTCTGATGGGGATCAGTTTGGTAATGTCTATTTCAGTTGTGCTGTAACTGTTGAGGAGTTCTTGGAAGTGCTTAATGGAGTCGATCCACCCGTCCTTTGTGTGCAGGGGGTTTAGGCCGCCCACGGTAGCTTGGACCTCTGGTGTCACTCGAGTCTGTCAGTCTCTGGATTTCCAGATCCTTGTCTGTCCACCAAGAGTTCTTTAACTCCCTTACCCGTCTCTGGACATCCGCCTTGACTCTGGAGTGAGCCAGCCTTTTGGCCTTGCAGGTTACATCATTTTGCCAGGACTGAAAGACTTTCCTTATTTCTATCCATGTGTCGTTCTCATCAAAATGGTGTTTTCTGGACTTGTACCCAAGAATGGTTTTGCAGGTAGCGAGGATGGTAGACTTGATTGTTGTTTTTCCCATTGGAGGCTTTCCCAGGAGAGGCCTGATGGCAGTTTCATCAAGGCTGTCAAAGTTCAGCGGCCTCTGGCTCGTACGGTGACAGTCAGTGAGCCACTGTTTGGAGCAGTGGTGTCTCCAAGATGCCTTAAATGTGTTTTTCTGTTGAAAGAAGGTGTTCGTGATGGTGAGGTCGTACTGAGTACACTTGTTGAGGAGCATAACTCACACACACACACACACACACACACACTCACACACACACACACACACACACACACACAAAACAATCTGTATTGTATAAAGCACTGTAGAAGTAAAGCTGACTTGACTTGTTCTTCTGAACAGCTTTATAAGAGGTTCCATGTTCCTGCTCCTTCTACAGCAATGGGACGCGGGAAAGACTGGAATGTGGATCTGATTCCTAAGTTTCTCCTTGCAAACGGTGAGAGTCGTGTGTGTGTGTGTGAGAGAGAGAGAGTGTGCGCGTGAGTATGTGTTTGAGAGTGTGTGCGTGATTGTGTGTGCGCGAGTGTTTGTGAGAGTGTGTTGATGCTTATGTGACGATGATGATGGTGATGATGGTGATGGTGATGATGATGATGGTGGTGATGATGATGATGACGATGACGACGGTGATGATGGTGATGGTGATGATGGTGATGGTGATGATGGTGATGATGATGGTGATGATGATGGTGATGATGGTGATGGTGATGATGATGGTGTCTCTTCATCACAGGGCAGCTGGTGAAGATGCTGCTCTACACTGAAGTCACTCGCTATCTGGACTTCAAGGTGGTTGAAGGCAGTTTCGTGTTCAAAGGAGGGAAACTTCACAAAGTTCCCTGCACTGAGACTGAGACGCAGAATTCAGGTAACTTTTAATAATCCCCAATTACATTTTATTTTTATGCTGTATTTTCCATTTTCATTTTAGTCAAAGTTTTAGTTATTTTGTTGTTTTTGTTATTTTATTAGTTTTATTTTTTTTAAATATTTTTTATAGTTTTATAATTTTTTTATTTCAGTGTTCAATGTAAAGTAAATGAAAATGAGAAATGTTGCCTTGGCAAGTAACTGAAATTTAAAAAAATATATATTTTATTTCATTAATTTCAAGTAACGTAAATATTTCTCATGGATGTTTTCAGTTTTAGTTCAGGATGGTAACCCTGGTGTTTCTCTCAGATCTGATGGGGATGTTTGACAAGCGCAGGTTCCGTAAGTTCATGTCCTTCATCCTGAACTTCGAGGAGAACGATCCGCGGACGCATCAGGACATGGACCCGCGCAGAACCACCATGAGGGACGTGTTCCGTCACTTTGACCTGGGCGATGATGTCATGGAGTTCACAGGTCACACCCTCGCCCTTCACGTCAACGATAAGTGAGAATACAAACTCATACGATATTACACTTTATTTGATAGCATCACACTTCCTGTTTCTGGAAAATATAGAGATAATGAACAGTATTAGTAAAATATTACATTGTCCATGCTATGCTAATGTCTTCTGTTCTTCTGAAGCGAGTCTCAGACGTTACTCAGTTCAGTGTGTGTCTGTGTGATTTTGCTGACCTGTGAAACTGTGTGTCGGTCAGTTATCTGGAGCAGCCGTGTCTGACGACCATCAACCGGATCAAGCTGTACTCCGAGTCTCTGGCACGCTACAACTTCAGCCCGTTTCTCTACCCGCTGTTCGGTCTGGGCGAGCTGCCGCAGGGATTCGTCAGGTGAGATTCAGACATGGCATGAGACCAGTGAGCGCTCGCACATGAAGCCTGACAGACGCGTGTCGCTCCGCAGGCTCAGCGCCGTCTGCGGGAACAGCTACATGCTGAACAGACGCGTGGACGAGATCGTGATGGAGGGCGGCCATGTGGCAGCGGTGCGGTCTGAAGGAGAGGTGAGCAGAAACGCACCTTCATCCGCCCCTTGTGATGACGGTGATGATGATGATGATGATCTGACTGTTTGTGTCCCGATGAAGGTCTTCCGCTGTAAGCAGCTGATCTGCGACCCTAGTTACGTGCCGGAGCGCGTGAAGAAGGCCGGCCGCGTCATACGGGTCATCTGTCTGCTCAACCACCCCATCAAAAACACGCATGACGCCAACTCCTGCCAGATCATCATCCCGCAGGCGCACCTCAACAGGAAGTCAGGTGAGAGCGTCTGAACGTGTTGGCTTGTGTGTGGTCTCCGTCTTCAGCGCGCCGTCAGTGTGCGTCTGGTGTTTGTGTGCAGATATCTACGTGTGTCTGGTGTCCTACTCTCATAACGTGGCCACCGAAGGGAAGTACATCGCTGCCGTGAGCACCATGGTGGAGACCAGCAACCCTGAGAAGGAGGTTCAGCCCGGTTTGGCCCTGCTGGAGCCCATCATGGAGAAGTGAGCACCAAACCTCTCAGCAGTGGCGTGATGTACATGCGTGTCACTCACGGTACTTCTGTCCCGCAGGTTTGTGTCCGTCAGTAACCTGATGGTCCCGACGGACGACGGCCGCCGGAGTCAGGTAACGAACGCTCAAGTCAGCTTTAGGTCTGCTGCGCTTCATACAGAACAGATTGTTTCACAGTGATGAATTCAATTCTGCTGTAAAGCTGCTCTAAAAACACAACAGTGTCACGGAGAGCTGCCCGATTCTGGATAACTTGAGAATCATGATTATTTATGTGATTGCGATTCTGAACAGAAAACCAAAAGAATAACGTGTAATTTACTAGAGGTTCTGACAAAATTCTGCAGTCTATTTAAAATGTTTAATTGATCTGAATGAATTATTTAAAAAATCTGAGTGAATGATTCAATGACTCGCTCATAAAGACTTCATTACTGGATCAGTGTTTTTGAACGAATCTCTTAAATGAATGATTCAATGACAAATACATATTTTAACAGTCACTTGTCGCCACCTACTGGTGTAATGATGTAATGAATGCAATCTTTATTTGAAGCATCAAGTTACTTTCAAAAGGTGATTTACTTGATTTTGATTGCTACCGTAGACATCAGTGTTTATATCTGAACTATAAACTTTTATCCCAGTACTTCTGTGATAATATGAATATTTGTAACAGAAATAACGGTACCGTGTGTTACATATCTATACTTGACTGGGTGATGATCTGAATGTTCGCTGTGATTGTACTTTATTAAACGTAGAGCCGAATCGCTGTCGTCTAGGAATGAGATCGTGTGGGTGTTTGAATGAGATCACCATCTTTTAACGATTAATCGTGCTGCTCTAGTGTCATGTGACGCCAGCACCCGCCAGCACTGCTGATTATTGTGTTTTTCATCTAGATCTTCATCTCTCGATCGTACGACCCCACGACGCACTTCGAGACCGACACCGAAGACATCATGGATCTTTACCGCCGCATCACGGGGTCAGAGTTCATCTTCAGGAACCCCAGAGACGGCGACAGCGACTCTGACGAGTGAACGAGGGATCGTTCAGCCGAACGTGATCATTCTGTCATCATTATCAAACTGAGAAACACTGTCTGTGGGTTTTTGTCTGCCAGTGTTGTTTGGTTCCCAATGTTCTTCAAAATATCCACTGAAAAACGAAAGTCGTGCAGGTAAATGATGACAGAACGATCGTTTTTGGGTGGACGATCCCTTTAAGGGTCAGTAATTCCCCCTGCTGTCAGAAACATGAAACCATGTGCGAGACTTCAGCTGAATCAGGCTGCGTCTACATTCATCCGGACACATTTGAAATCCGTCCACACTTTCAAGCGTTTTCCAAAAGTTTCTCTTACTCTTAAAACATCTAACTGCATGAAAGCTATTAAAAGCTCCCTGAGATGATACCGTATCAAGTTCTCACGCTTCTCTTCCGACACAAAATACCTCACCCTTTTACTGGTCGCACTGAATCTCCATTCCACGTTTGGTCTAAAACACAAATCATGTTTGACTGCAGTACATTTCCGGTCACCTTCGCAGGAATGTAAAATGAAGTCACATTTATCTTCAGCAACACTATGAAAGTGAATAGCACATATGGACAGATATCTATGGGTATGATATGCGTCACATGACTAAACGTGCGCACCTTTGTTTTCACAGTCCAAACTGAGAGAGCGCCTTCAAAAAGCTTTTCGCAGGACAAAAATGCATCAAAATATTGAGAAAATGATTCTTTTTCACATGTATCTGGATTAATGTAGACGTAGCCTCAGCTAATTCGAATCAATTCTGTCAACTATAGAATCAAACCAACATTAAATAGAGAGACACATGAACACAATGAAATGATTGATGGTAGTTTGTGCAGATCTTTCTTGTGAACACTGATGTTTCCTTCATTTGAATTTGCAGATATTCACGTTCTCCTACAATAGTCAACTTCTGTTTCCTGTGTGTTCTGTGATGTGTGGTAGAACGCTGGTGCTAATAAAGGTGTGACGTGATGACGAGTGTGTGTTTGTGTCTGATCGCACATGAGCTCAGATTAACCCATTATCACAGAGGACAGAGAGATTAACAGCCTCAATCTGGGACACACACACGTTTAATACCTTTAATCTGTCTGTATTCACTGTACATTCATCAGCAGAACTCTGCCATACAGACATTTACAGAGATCATGTGACACACATGAGGAAATGACATCACAAAACATGTTTCCTGCATGATGCTGTCATTCGACGGCGCTCGAGGCCGGAGGGGGAATCAACGCGGCCGCTACTAATCGCCTCTCGCTGGACAGGAAGTTGAACGTCGCACATGCGTTAGGCTGCAAGAGAAAGATTCAAACGGTGAACCAGCGCTGACGTGTGGCTTTATACAGTGAAGAGAGCGTGAGGGCGTTTACCGTGTCCTGAACCTCGACGGCGATGCCTTTCTTCCTCAGGGAGTCCAGCACGTTTGGATCCAGACGTTCAGTACGAGCTCCCGTCCCCAAAACCAGAACCTCTGCAAGACCACCATCAGTTACTGTTAGCTAGAGCTGCGACAATACATCTCCATACAGCGGATCTGGATCGATCATGATGTTTCCTCTCTTGAATCGAGTCGGAGCTTAGTTGTGACAGCAGATGGCGCTGTAGGCTAGTGTTTAACCACATGCTCAAAAGAAGAAGAAGAGTGCCGGACAGTCATGTCAGGTTAAACACTCCTCGGCTCAGAATGCTTTTATGACGCCAGATTAATGAAACACAGCCCACTGCAAACATCACTGTAATTCGCTTCAACCTTTTCCAACTGTTTAAATGATTATTTTACGTTTAAATGGTGTGTGTAAGAAACTGTAAGCAAGCAGAGTAACGTTTCGTGTGTTTTAGTGCCATCTGCTGTTAAAACTGAGCTCAGGATCGATTCGAGAGAGAATCGCGATACATCGGAAAATATCAGAATCACTCCAGGTTTTGTATCGAGAATCGATGTTTTGTTCCAGCCCTACTATTAGCTAAAACTAAAACCACAAAACATCATTTTCATTGCTTGAAACAAAATAAGCACTAACTGATGATTCTTGACATGCAAAATATATTTAGTTTCAAAGAATTAACAATTCGTTCTCTGGTTTTAGTTAAATCGTGGCCTCACTGAACTTATTCATTCCCACGTTTTGATTTAACTAAAACAAGGGAACAAATTATTACAACGTGGACATGATTTAGTAAAATGGGAGAACGAATTATTATATTGTCCACATGATTTGCTTAAAACTAAGGAACGAATTATATCGTCTGCACAATTTACTTTAAAGCGAAGGAACGAACTTGTAAAACGCGCTGGTGTATTAGTAAGTCATGGGACTGAAGTGTTAATTCGTTTGTGCGGGGCTCTGTAGAAATACAACAGAATATAAAAATAAAACTTATTTTATTTCAGCTAGTTGCCAACATTACTCATTTTCATTTAGTTTAACTTGATGTACTAAAATAACTAAAACTGAAATAAAAACAAATAAAAATGTCAAACATACAACAAAATATTAACTAAAATTGAAATAAAAATTATTCTAAATATGAATAAAAACTATAATAGTATCTCAATCATACTTAAATAACCCTGCTGCATACTGACTACTAGCTTTTACAGTAGCACGCTACTAACGAATAAAGTTGCGTCCAGTTGAGAAATTAAACTTTTGATCAAAGAAATAACCCTGGAAAGAATTGCAATTAGGTTAGCGATTTTTCACACCCCTTTACGACTTTTTTTCAAAAACGCGAGTAGCGACAAATTTAGCGATTTTTCACACCCCTTTACGACTTTTTTTCAAAAACGTGAGTAGCGACAAATTTAGCGACTTTTCACACCCCTTTACGACTTTTTTAAAAAACGTGAGTAGCGACAAATTTAGCGACTTTTCACACCCCTTTACGACTTTTTTCAAAAACGCGAGTAGCGACAAATTTAGCGATTTTTCACACCCCTTTACGACTTTTTTTCAAAAACGCGAGTAGCGACACATTTAGCGACTTTTCACACCCCTTTACGACTTTTTTTCAAAAACGCGAGTAGCGACAAATTTAGCGACNAGTTGCCAACATTACTCATTTTCATTTAGTTTAACTTGATGTACTAAAATAACTAAAACAAATAAAAATGTCAAACATACAACAAAATTTTAACTAAAATTTAAATGAAATTATTCTAAATATTAATAAAAACTATAATAGTATCTCAATCATACTTAAATAACCCTGCTGCATACTGACTACTAGCTTTTACAGTAGCACGCTACTAACGAATAAAGTTGCGTCCAGTTCAGAAATTAAACTTTTGATCAAAGAAATAACCCTGGAAAGAATTGCAATTAGGTTAGCGACTTTTCACACCCCTTTACGACTTTTTTTCAAAAACGCAAGTAGCGACAAATTTAGCGATTTTTCACACCCCTTTACGACTTTTTTTCAAAAGCGCGAGTAACAAATTTAGCGATTTTTCACACCCCTTTACGACTTTTTTTCAAAAGCGCGAGTAGCGACAAATTTAGCGATTTTTCACACCCCTTTACGACTTTTTTCCAAAAGCGCGAGTAGCGACAAATTTTGCGACTTTTCACACCCCTTTACAACTTTTTTTCAAAAGCGCGAGTAGCGACAAATTTAGCGACTTTTCACACCCCTTTACGACTTTTTTAAAAAACGTGAGTAGCGACAAATTGAGCGACTTTTAACACCCCTTTACGACTTTTTTCAAAAATGCGAGTAGCGACAAAGTTAGCGACTTTTTGTTCTGCTGGTTAACATGCAGTCGTTTCGTCGTCTGACAGAACAGCTTTATTGCACATTCAGATATATATTATATTAAAGTACAGAACGTGAGCTCGGATTAGGAGAGAAACAGATGTAATGTTCCTCCTGTCGTCACTTCACGTCGTTTAGCGACATTTAGCTACTTTCTGAGCAGCTGTTTTCCACTGAAGTCAGCAGGTGGCGCTGCAGCATGATTTGCTCACCGATGCGCGGCTCCAGCAGATGGAACAGAGACAAGCTCTCCTCCGTGATGTCCGTGTGACGGCCCACCTGTAACAGAAACACACAGTGAGCGCGCGGCGAGCGTGAAGCGCGAGGGTTTGAGCTTCGATCTGCGCTCACGTTCCACTGCAGGATGGCCGGCGGCACCACGGCACACGGGCCCAGCACTCTGTTGCCGCTGATGTTGAATCCTTGCGGGCTGTAGCTGTAGATGATGGTTCCTGCCTCCGCCTCCTTCTGCATCACGGACACTGTGGTCCTCTGGTACAGCTCGTCATCGGCGGGGCCGAGCCTGTGGCTGCGCACCGGAGCGCCTCTGCAACAGACGCACGTCGCATTTAATACATCACGCTTTCATTAAAGCATCAACCGTTGTTTGTAAAAGGTGTTTTATGCACGAGCATTTACACTCTTCTGACCAGCAGGGGTCGCCAGCGTGTGGCGTCTCCAGCAATTCGAAAAGTGAATTATTTTGTGAATTACAAAGTTTAATTTTCCCCATCACTACCAGCTTGATCTGTTGCGAACTCGGCGTGGGGAAATCTTTCGCTATTATGCGAAAGTCGCAATCGTGTGCGAAAATTCGCAGATCAGCGGTGAATGTGAGCGCTCCTCAGGGAGTCTTTGGACGGTCTCCTATATTTCCCAGAACGTCCAGAACACACACCGTATCCCATCATGACCTTCTACGTATTTCTAGTGGAATTAATTAATCTGAAGTAATAAATCAGTTTGTGACCATTATCTGAACTTTAAATATTTTCATAGAAAAATTAATTAATATAGATTTATTAACTAATAATTTATATTAACTAATATAGATAATATATTATTAATATAGAAATAATTGTATTTCTGGGATAGCTAGACATGACTTAAACATGCTAATTAAACTTAAGGTCATGTGACAATGTAGCTCAAATATTGTATCGCGCAGTGCGCAGTGAACACTACACACTATACAGTGCACTGGAGACACCAGGACACACTCATTCTCATCTGCAGCGACACGTTTACCGGGTCAGAGCTGGAAGAACCCTCGAACCGAGCCGCAGTCCGTGAACGCATCCCGGTGACAGTAACCTCGCGCAGCTCACAGCGGCCATGACGCGCGGAACTCACGCGCTCGCGTGCACACGGACACATTAGACTGGCACACACTGCCGGTGTCAACATCCTCATCTGCCCATCTTAAGTTTAACATCTATCAGCTTCAAACCTGTGATTTTATTGTGTTCTCTTATACTCACATTTCAGTTTTCAGTATGATGTTATTTCAGCTCCCGCATGATCATGTTCTCTGGAACTGATGTGAATCACAGTCTCTGAGCGCGATTATTTTTCCTGGAGGGCGCGTGACTGCCAGTGCGCGAGCCCGGTGTCGTGTTTACGGGACACGGGCTGCGGTTCACCGACTCGCGCGTTCACATGATCTGAACGCATAATGATCGCGCTTCTCGTGTTTGTAACTCTCCTCTCAGTGCGCCATTAACGCGGGACGGACGCGTCAGTGCGGCGGAAACGGCCGTTTTGATGATGTATCGCTCTCTGTTCGCCTTCAGCTCTGCGGAGCGGAACGCGCTGCGCTTCCCCGCGGGAGAGTCTTTCCTCATCCTCGAGCGCAGCAGCGCGCACTGGTGGCTCGCGACGCGCTGCAGCTCCGGGGAGACGGGATACATCCCCGCGACATATGTTGAGAAAATACCGGTAAGATAAGAGATATATATTATATAAATATATTATATTATAATTAATATACACATATAATATAATGTACACAGTTCACGCTCAGGTGTATGATTTGATGTCAGTTCAACTTTGATAAGTTGTCAACATGCATAAACAAAATATTTTATTTATTTATTCATTCATGACATCTATTTAAAAAACTGAATATTTTTCTGCGTATTCTGCAGAAATCAGAGCGCTGCTCGTTTACACCGACGGGTCGTTTTACTGCGTCACCCTATACACACACACACACAC
>RJVU01005555.1:214312-244005 GCA_003731715.1 Anabarilius grahami | reverse complement strand
AACACACACACACACTGAACACACACACACACTGAACACACACACTGAACACACAAACACTCACACACTCACACACACACATTGTGTTCATGCTATAATAATATATTTATATTGTGTAATAATGTTTTTATATTGTTATTGTATATTTATTTTATTATTAATATTTTATATATTCTTATGTTTTAATTATTTTTATCAGTTTTACATTCTTATATTTGATTATATATTTATCTTTTATATTATGATATATTATGTAAATTTGTATATTTTACAGGAAGTTGATCCACCACAGGAAGGAGACACTGTCCCGCAGAAGCCCGACTCCATCCGGCCACAAGCAGAAAATCCCATCATCCTCCAGCGACGTGTCTCTGAGCCGCACGCCGCAGCCGCCCAACGGCCTGAGCCGAACCTACAGCTGCCAGGGCAGCGAGCCGATGTCAGAGCGCAGCGCCGGTGCTCCTGGACTGTATCAGGTACAGTGTGTGTGTGAGGGTGAGTGTGTGTGTGTGTGTGTTTTTGTGAAATATCAGGACACAAATGTGTATAATGACATGGGTATTACAAGAAGAGGTGACTTATGAGGACATTCCCCATATCCCCACTTTTCAAAAGGCTTATAAATCACACAGAATGAGTTTTTGTGAGAAAGTAAAAGTGTGCACAGTTTCCTGTGATGGTTAGGTTTAGGGGTAGGGGTAGTGTAGGGGGAGAGAAAATACAGTTTGTACAGTATAAAAACCGCTTATGGAATGTCCCCACAATTCACAAAAACAAACGTGTGAGAGTGTGAGTGTGTGTGTGTTCAGTGTGTGTGTGTGCTGATAATGTGTCTCTGCCGCAGGTTCCTCCTCACCCTCGTAGAGCGGCACCTGTAACTCCGCCTCCTCCGGAGAAACACCGGGAGTCACGACGCATCGGTGGGTACGACTCGTGTTCGACGCGCTCACGTTACGCCACACACACCTGACTAAACATCTCTCTCTCTCTACAGACCCGGAAGTGCCAACGAGAGTTTCCTCAACAAGCCCCGCCCCCAGCTCTGTACCTCCTGTTGGACCCTCTCTATCTATCAGCTCCGCCTCCTTAGACTCCAGCTCCTCCCACTCGGCCGTTTCCTCAGATGTCAGTCTTCCCAGCATCAGTAGCACTCCGCCCCCTGTCCCAAAACGAGGCAAGGCTCCGCCCCCTCCTCCGCCTGACCGATCCCCCCAGGAAGAGCCTTTGAAAAAGAGCCCAGCACCTCAACTGGCTCCGCCCCCTTCTCCAGACCCTTCTAAAAAGAGGCCGGCGCCTCAGCCAATCAGTCCACATCCTGCTGCCGAATGCCAGTCGGACGTGGAGTGGCCACTGGCCCCGCCCTCTGTTTCTCTCAGCCCCCTTGGTAGCCCCACCCAGTCTGCAGCCGTTCCCACGACGATCGGAGCGGAACTGATTGAACTGGTGCGCAAAAACACGAACCTTAGTTACGAGCTGTCGCGGGTTGCCGTGGGCGTGGTGGTGGGACACCTGCAGAGCGCTCTGCCGAAGGCGGGGCCGGAGCTGGAGCAGGTGCTGCTGTCACTGGTGGAGAGTAAGGTGAGTGTCTGAAGGCTCGTCTTGACTCTGCTGTCGTCTGTTGCTAACCCGCTGTCTCCTCAGGACCAGAGCTCGGCGCTGCCGCTCGGACAGGTGTGTCACGACGAGCAGCGGCTGCAGGTGATCTTCGGGGATCTGGCGCGTCACCGTGACGACTCTCAGCAGCGCAGCTGGGCGCTGTACGAAGATCACGCGCTCATCGCCTGCTACCTGGAGGAGCTGCTGCAGATCCTGGTGAGGCATTAATGTGTGTTTCTCTCCTGATCCTACAGATGATTTCCATCATAACTGTGTGTTTCTTTCAGACTGACGCCGATCCTGAGGTGTGTAAGAAGATGTGTCGTGTGAACGAGTTCGAGGCGGTTCTGTCGCTGGTGTCGTACTATCAGATGGTGAGTCCCTCTGCTGATGATGTCATCGTGGCCCGTTCACACCATAACTGTAACTGTAACGATAAAGTTTTAATAATTGTAATAACTCTGAGAGTAGCACAACTATAACGATAACGGCACCAAGGAACGATATCACTGGAATCACTTTCATAACTATTTTTTTCCAGATGATGAACGATAAAACATTGACAGCCAATCAGAATCCATCCAGAATCCTCCATTTAAAGAGACAGACGACAAAACTGCAGCTCATATAATAAACAGAACGATATTGTGCGTTGATGCGGACAGTAATGTAGTTATAGTTATTGGTGCTAGCCTCTGGCGAAGCATCATTGTTGTTCTCTTGCATACTTATTATTATTCTTCTTCCACACAAAACTTCGGTGCATAACTCGTCCCGCAGCGTTTGTCACAGACCCATAAATGAGGCGTCAAATCATGCGGATTATTGAGGAGAGGTGTGCTATGACTTTTATAAGCGATCAGGTGTACGATGTTCGTCCGGCCGGCAAAAAATCGGCCGAAAAATCTCATAGACTTAACATTGCGACCAACTTTGACGAGTCGTAGCTCCTAACGAGAATTTCGTAGAAACATGTGGGTCACCACGTTTGAAGAGGCTGGCAGAATCTGTAAGAACATACCTCACAATGGGGTGTAAGTTGTACCCCTGAGGCGCAAGAGCTGCCCAAATTTGCCCTATAGACATACTATGGTGAAGGACGGCCCATGAAACATGGCAACCAAACAGAGTACCCTAGCAACCGTTTTGCAAGACCTATATCTCTGCATCAGAACATCGTAGAGACATGGGGGTTAGCTCTTTTGACTCATGCTAGCAAACTTTCAACATGCTATACAAATGCCAGCAGTGAATAGCTACATGCTAATATAAATTAGCTTACGATTAAAACATGACACAAACAAGTCAAAATGTGTTAGCATCATACTAGTAGCATGTTAATCATGTTAACATCTTGCTAAGAACATGATAGCAACATGGCAATCATGTTAGCATCATACTAATCAAGAGTGCCGAGTTTTGCCACTGCAAGCACCATTCACATTTTCTTCAGGAAATGTACATTCTAGTTATAATTATCGTTATAATCATCTTTAGAGTTACGGTTATGTGTATAGTTATCATTATAGTTAATATAGTTATCGCTGCAGTGACAGGTGTAGTTGTGGTTCGGTCATTAACGCGCGCGATCCTTCAGGAACACCGCGTGTCGCTGCGGCTGCTGCTGCTGAAGGTGTTTGGTGCCATGTGCGGTCTGGACGCTGCGCTCATCTCCACCCTCCTCAACTCCGTGTTGACCATGGAGCTGGCGCGAGACCTGCAGACGGACACTCACGGTCAGTCGCGGCTCTAGTTGTGGTGATGACGTGTCTGTGCCGTCCGGCTGACGTGTGTTTTGTGTGCAGAGCATGAGAAGATGTGCTACAGCGCGCTGCTGATGGCCATGATCTTCTCCATGGGCGAGCAGATCCCGCTGCATCACTACGGTAAGAGAGACGCTCGCGCCGTTAGACGCTCGGACGCCGGCGGTGTGAGTTTGACCGTGTCTGTCTGTCTCAGAGCATCTGAACGCCGCGTTCCTGCAGTTCCTGCTGGACGTGATTGAGGACGGTCTGCCCTCCGACTCCACCGAGCAGCTCCCCGATCTCTTCATCAACCTGCTGCTGGCCTTCAACCTCCACCTGAGCGGTGCGAACACCACAAAACACTTACGTTACAATCAGTGTCAATGACCGTTCATCTTTATTAACGACTTCAACTGTCACATTCATTTGTGTGTTTGCTGCCCCCTGCAGTACCGGAGGCTAACATGGTGATGCAGGCGCTGATCAAGAGACGCAACGTGAAGATTCTCACAGAGAAACTCTTATTACTGCTCAACAGAGGAGGTGAGACACACACACACACACACTTTCACACACACACACACTCACACACACATGTTGGTTTTGCTATACTTGTGAGGACATTGCATAGACTTCCATTGATTTTATATCAGGTCAATGATATTTTCTATCCCCCTACACTACCTCTACTCCTAAACCTAACCATCACAGAAACATGTGACCATCACTAGATTTAAATTAAAACCTCTTTTGGCTGATTTATAAGCCTTTTAAAATTGTGAGGACCACCCAAAATGTCCTCACAAAGCAGGTTGCGTCTCAATACTTGGTCCTGACAAGTATAGCAAAACCTGGACACACACACACACATTCAGTCTCAAGCAAAATAGATGAACAACATCTTTCAAATGCTGCTTTAAATCAATCTAGCAGATAAAGTGCTGAATAAATGAATGTGACATGCTTCTGCAATGATCAGATGCTTTCTGAACGGCTGTTTTCTCATTTTTATTGTTTGTTTTGTTATTGAGAGGAAAGTGCAGCACGTATTTATATACTAATCTAAATGTGGGTAGTGTTGAGATGTTCGCTGACAGTCAAACTTCCTTTTACCGATAAGTGAAGAACGGGAAAGACTTTGGTGTGAGTATATCAGGGCCTTAGAGCTGCTGTCACACTGTGTGTGTGTGTGTGTGTGTGTGTGTGTGCAGAGGATCCCGTCTGTGTGTTCACACACTCTCCTCCCGCGCCGCACGCCGTGCTCAAGTTCCTGCAGGACGTGTTTGCCAGTCGAGACACGTCAGATATCTTCTACCGCTCGGATCTGATGGTGATGATTGACATCGCAGTGAGGCAGATCTCAGACCTGTCGCCTGGCGATCGAGTGAGACCCGCTAACCCATCTAGAGCACGTGTGCGTCTGACCTGTGCGAGCGTCATGTGACCGTCCGTCTGTCTGTCTCCTCAGATGCGGATGGAGTATCTGTCTCTCATGCACGCCATCATGCGCTCCACCGACTACCTGGAGCACCAGCACCGGCTGCCGGACCTGCGGGCGGCGCTGCAGAGGATCCTGGGAGAGGAGGATTGTGGGGAGGATCCGGGCTCGAGCGCCAGCGGACAGATGGACAAACTCATCGTGCAGCAGATCTACAAGGAGTTTCCTCAGATCTGTGGAAACTGAATCTGTAGTTGAAGCTGGATCAGTCTAGATCAGGGAACCCTGTTCCTGCAGAGTTCAGCTCCAGCCCTGATCAACACCTGGATCAGCTGATGAAGATCTCCAGGAGCGTTTGATAATCACAGACGGGTGTGTTGATCAGGGCTGGAGCTGATCTCTGAACAGGGTTGGGCACCCCTGCTCTAGATGGTGTTAACGGGTTAGTTCACCCAAAAATTATGTCATTAATGACGTCATGTCGTTCATCTTCAGAACACAGTTTAAGATATTTTAGATTTAGTCCGAGAGCTTTCTGTCCCTCCATTGAAAGTGTTTGTACGGTGCACTGTCCATGTCCAGAAAGATAATAAAAACATCTTAGAAGTTTTTGAAGCATCGAAAATACATTTTGGACCAAAAATAACAAAAACTACGACTTTATTCAGCATTGTGTTGTCTTCCGGAATCCTTTCCATTGAATTGATTCCATTGAATCCTTTCATCTGTTGGTGTTGGTAATGCACTTTTACGTCGCCGTGGTTGTTTTTGGCGATTAGGACATCCGCGACATGCACACTTACGCACCATTTAAAAAAATATAGCAATACCAAAATACAAACAATGTAGAATAGCTTGAATACAGCGTGCGTCTCCCTCAGACTGTAAACGAAGCTCGGGCGCACCGGATAACACGTCAGCGGAGTCTCGAACGCGGATGAACAACAGACCCGGAAGAGAATACAATGCTGAATAAAGTCGTAGTTTTTGTTATTTTTGGACCAAAATGTATTTTCGATGCTTCNAAAAAATATAGCAATACCAAAATACAAACAATGTAGAAAAGCTTGAATACAGCGTGCGTCTCCCTCAGACTGTAAACGAAGCTCGGGCGCACCGGATAACACGTCAGCGGAGTCGTGAACGCGGATGAACAACAGACCCGGAAGAGAAGACAATGCTGAATAAAGTCGTAGTTTTTGTTATTTTTGGACCAAAATGTATTTTCGATGCTTCAAAAACTTCTAACTAACCCACTGATGTCACATGGACTACTTTGATGATGTTTTTATTATCTTTCTGGACATGGACAGTGCACCGTACAAACACTTTCAATGGAGGGACAGAAAGCTCTCGGACTAAATCTAGAATATCTTAAACTGTGTTCCGAAGATGAACGGAGGTCTGACGGGTGTGGAACGACATGAGGGAGAGTCATTAATGACATCATTTTCCTTTTTGGGTGAACTAACCCTTTAAACTGCTTCATATCTTTCATGAACCTGTAGAAACAGTCTTAAAAACTACTGCAAACCTTCACTAAGCGCTTCTCAAGTATTACTGTGATGTTAACTCCTCTTCAGACCGTCCCTCACTGGTAAACGTCACTAATCCAGTTCTATTAGTGACCTTCAGCTTTAACCCTCTAATCACTAACCCTTAATCGTGACCCCTAACTATCCTCCCTAGTTAGTGGAGTATGAGTTTACAGTATTGTCACCTCGATGTGTTTATCACACGCACTGAAGGCGAAGCGTCTGTGTTTCACAGGTTTGTGCTCGTGTCTGTCATAAACATCGGATGCAGATTTGTGCTAAATGATCTATTTTTCCTCTTTCCAGTTTTTGTTCAGAAGGGAAACGTGACATAATATATTTTCTTAACGGTGAAAGACTAATAAAATGCTGCCATCCTAATGCATCTAAACGTGTGTCTGTGTGATTTATTTTTCCAACCTATACTGTAGATTGGAAGCCATTTTAGCCACATAAACAATCATGCCTTTGTTTGTATATCATAATTATGCTATAAAAAGTTTAAATTATGACATACTAAGTCATTTGTGAGATGAAAAGGTGAAATTCTGACAAAAAGTCATGACATTAAGTCATAATATGCGACAGCCGCTTATGAGATGTTTTAGCAGCGCTTTGAACAATTATTCATGAATAATGACGAGGACAACATTTTGATAGATCTCTGATTAAAAATACTATAAATATATACTCTACCGTTCAAAAGTTTGGGATCGGTATGATTTTTAATGTTTTTAAAAGAAGTTTCGTCTGCTCACCAAGACTGCATTTATTTGATTAAAAATACAGTAAAAACAGTAATATTGTGAAATATTATTACAATTTAAAATAACTGTTTTCTATTTGAACATATTTTACAAAGTAATTTATTCCTGTGATCAAAGCTGAATTTTCAGCATCATTACTCCAGTCTTCAGTGTCACATGATCCTTCAGAAATCATTCTAATATGATGATTTGCTGCTCAATAAACATTTATGATTATTTTCAATGTTGAAATCAGTTTTTTTCAGGATTCCTTGATGAATAGAAAGTTCAAAAGAACAGCATTTATCTGAAACACAAAGCTCCTGTAGCATTATACACTACCGTTCAAAAGTTTGGGGTCAGTAAGAATCTTTATTTTTATTTTTTTTAACAGAAATTAAAGAAATGAATACTTTTATTCAGCAAGGATGCATTAAATCAATCAAAAGTGGCAGTAAAGACATTTATAATGTTACAAAAGATTAGATTTCAGATAAACACTGTTCTTTTGAACTTTCTATTCATCAAATAATCCTGAAAAAAAATGTTGTACACAAATATTTTGTACAATTGTACACATTAAATGTTTCTTGAGCAGCAGATCAGCATATTAGAATGATTTCTGAAGGATCATGTGACACTGAAGACTGGAGTAATGATGCTGAAAATTCAGCTTTGATCACAGGAATAAATTACTTTGTCAAATATATTCAAATAGAAAACAGTTATTTTAAATTGTAATAATATTTCACAATATTACTGTTTTTACTGTATTTTTAATTAAATAAATGCAGTCTTGGTGAGCAGACGAAACTTCTTTTAAAAACATTAAAAATCGTACCGATCCCAAACTTTTGAACGATAGTGTATATATTATTATTATTATTATTTAAACAGCTCCGCCCGTTCTAGTTCTGGTCCGTCGGTGAAATAGTTCCGGGTGAGTATGTGGGTGAAAGGTCGCGGGCGAGACGGAGACGCTGGAAAGTCGCCGCTAAAAACAGCTGTCTATCTGTCATTTGTCTGTCATTGTGTGCATTTCAGACAGACACATTAAATCACCCGGATTTCTCTCCGATCATGTCGAAGCAGCAGCCGATCAGTCCGCTGAAGAATTTCTTCGCCGGTGGATTCGGGGGAGTTTGTTTAGTGTTCGCGGGACACCCGCTGGATACCATCAAAGTAACAACATTATTACTCAACTTATTTATGCTCATTGTTATTATTATTTAATATTCATAGTTACTCAATCGTTATAGTTTTAGTGTTCGCTGGATACTATCAAAGACAAACTATAACAAACTATCTTAAAGTGTTTATTTATATATATATTAGTTGTGTGTGTATGTTATTGTCTGCGGGGTTTTACCCTGGATTGTGACCTTTGACCTGGATTTGTTTGCGCAGTCAGTAGTGTCTTATTGAACCGATATGTTGTCATGTGATCGTCATGCGCAGGTGCGACTGCAGACGCAGTCCAAACCCCGTCCAGGTGAATCTGCGCTTTATGGCGGGACGTTCGACTGCTTCAAGAAAACCCTGGCGAAAGAGGTACGAGTGTCTCACTGCACCTGTCTCACTGCACCTGTCTCACTGACACTCCACCTGTCTCACTGCACCTGTCTCACTGCACCTGTCTCACTCTACCTGTCTCTTTGCATGTCTCACTGCACCTGTCTCTCTGTCACTCCACTCCTCTGTCTCACTGCACCTGTTTAACTGCATCTGTCTCACTGCACCTGTCTCACTGCATCTGTCTCACTGCATCTGTCTCACTGCACCTGTCTCACTGCATCTGTCTCACTGCACCTGTTTAACTGCATCTGTCTCACTGCACCTGCCTCACTGCACCTGTTTAACTGCATCTGTCTCACTGCACCTGTCTCTTTGCATGTCTCACTGCACCTGTCTCTCTGTCACTCCACTCCACTGTCTCACTACATCTGTCTCACTGCATGTTTCTCCGCACCTGTCTCACTGTCACTCCGTCTCACTACATCTGTCTCACTGCATCTTTTTAACTGCACCTGTCTCACTGCTTCTGTCTCTCCGCACCTGTCTCACTGCCTCTCTGCACCTGTCTCACTGACACTCCACCTGTCTCACTGCAACTGTCTCTCCGCATCAACTGCATCTGTCTCACTGCACCTGTCTCACTGCATGCATCCCCTGCATCTGTCTCACTGCATCTTCTCTACGCACCTGTCTCACTGCACCTGTCTCACTGACACTCCACCTGTCTCACTGCAACTGTCTCTTTGCATATGTCTCACTGCATCTGTCTCTCCGCATCAACTGCACCTGTCTCACTGCACCTGTCTCACTGCATGCCTCTCTGCATCTGTCTCACTGCATCTTCTCTACGCACCTGTCTCACTGACACTCCACCTGTCTCACTGCAACTGTCTCTTTGCATATGTCTCACTGCATCTGTCTCTCCGCATCAACTGCACCTGTCTCACTGCATGCCTCTCTGCATCTGTCTCACTGCGTCTTCTCTACGCACCTGTCTCACTGCATCTTCTCTACGCACCTGTCTCACTGACACTCCACCTGTCTCACTGCAACTGTCTCTTTGCATATGTCTCACTGCATCTGTCTCTCCGCATCAACTGCACCTGTCTCACTGCATGCCTCTCTGCATCTGTCTCACTGCGTCTTCTCTACGCACCTGTCTCACTGCATCTTCTCTACGCACCTGTCTCACTGACACTCCACCTGTCTCACTGCAACTGTCTCTTTGCATATGTCTCACTGCATCTGTCTCTCCGCATCAACTGCACCTGTCTCACTGCATGCCTCTCTGCATCTGTCTCACTGCGTCTTCTCTACGCACCTGTCTCACTGCATCTTCTCTACGCACCTGTCTCACTGACACTCCACCTGTCTCACTGCAACTGTCTCTTTGCATATGTCTCACTGCATCTGTCTCTCCGCATCAACTGCACCTGTCTCACTGCATGCCTCTCTGCATCTGTCTCACTGCGTCTTCTCTACGCACCTGTCTCACTGCATCTTCTCTACGCACCTGTCTCACTGACACTCCACCTGTCTCACTGCAACTGTCTCTTTGCATATGTCTCACTGCATCTGTCTCTCCGCATCAACTGCACCTGTCTCACTGCATGCCTCTCTGCATCTGTCTCACTGCGTCTTCTCTACGCACCTGTCTCACTGCATCTTCTCTACGCACCTGTCTCACTGACACTCCACCTGTCTCACTGCAACTGTCTCTTTGCATATGTCTCACTGCATCTGTCTCTCCGCATCAACTGCACCTGTCTCACTGCATGCCTCTCTGCATCTGTCTCACTGCGTCTTCTCTACGCACCTGTCTCACTGCACCTGTTTAACTGCATCTGTCTCACTGCACCTGTTTAACTGCATCTGTCTCACTGCACCTGTCTCTTTGCATGTCTCACTGCACCTGTCTCTCAGTCACTCCACTCCACTGTCTCACTACATCTGTCTCACTGCATGTTTCTCCGCACCTGTCTCACTCTCACTCCACTGTCTCACTACATCTGTCTCACTGCATGTTTCTCCGCACCTGTCTCACTGACACTCCACCTGTCTCACTGCACCTGTCTCTCTGTCACTGCACCTGTCTCACTGTGTCACTCGTGACTGCGCTGCAGACAGCCTGACGGTGATGCCTGTCTGTCTCTCAGGGTTTGCGCGGGCTCTATAAGGGCATGGCGGCACCCATCATCGGAGTCACGCCCATGTTCGCCGTCTGCTTCTTCGGCTTCGGAATTGGAAAGAAACTGCAGCAGAAAACACCAGACGACGTTCTGACGTGAGCCGCTGCTGATGATCAGAACTTTTAATTCAGTTGAAGCATATGAAAGCCCGTTTCTGCCACATAACAAACTAAATCATGCATGCGATTAAAAAGTTAAAAGGCCATAATTATGAGAATCATAATTTTGACTCATTTTGTCATATGTCATCATTTCTCATAATTATGACGTCACAGGTGCCATACATGAGTGTGATTCCTCTGTCTGTGTGTGTGTGTGTGTGTGTCAGGTATCCGCAGCTGTTCGCGGCCGGAATGCTGTCAGGTGTTTTCACCACGGCCATCATGGCTCCAGGAGAGAGAATCAAATGTCTCCTGCAGGTGAGAGACGCACACGTGCTTCACTGTTCCACCTGCGACCCGTGTGTGTGTGTGTGTGACGACCGTGTGTGTGTGTGTGTGTGACGACCGTGTGTGTGTTCAGATCCAGCAGGCGTCTGGGGAGGTGAAGTACGCCGGGCCGATGGACTGCGTCAAGCAGCTGTACAGAGAGAACGGCATCCGCAGCATCTATAAAGGAACGGCTCTGACGCTCATGAGAGGTACAGACACTCGCTGCAGTGACGCGCCGCCGCCTGCAGATGGAGCCGCTCACACGCCGCTTCCGCTCATACACATTATGGTCAACATTCTGAACTTGTCATTCGCTTCCAGTTATTTTAACTCTACAAAAACAGATATTTTAATGGTGACACTTTACAATAAGGCTCCATTTGTTAACATTAGTTGAATCAGGGATATTTGTTGTTAATATATATAAAAAAATAACTTCCACATGACAAAATAAGAGGAAAAACAACACTGTACGAACACAACACAATCATCATACCATTAGAATAGCAAAACAAACACTCGCACTTAATCCTGTTAAGGGTTATTATTGTAAAATGTTAATTGGTTCAGGGTAATATGAACACATGACAGATGAGAGGCTCTGAAACACTGATGTCAGATGATTGACAGCTGTCACTCTGTCTCAGATGTGCCGGCCAGTGGAATGTACTTCATGACGTACGAGTGGCTGAAGTACTCGCTCACGCCGGAGGGCAAGAGGTCAGTCGGGTCACATGACCGCCGCTTATTAATATTCAGATATGCAAATCTGGCCGGTCAACTCTGTGCTGCTCCCATGAGCTCCGGCTCTGTGTGTAATAAACCTGTCTTTGCCTCCAGTCCGACGGAGCTCAGCGTTCCCAGCATTCTGTTTGCCGGCGGGATGGCAGGGATCTTCAACTGGGCCGTGGCGATTCCTCCCGACGTGCTGAAGTCTCGTTTCCAGACCGGTGCGTGAGGCGCTGTGGTGTGCGGCAGCGGCTGCGTCTGCAGAAGGTCTGACGTGTGTTTGTGTTCGATCCGCAGCTCCGGAGGGCAAATATCCCAACGGCTTCCGGGACGTCCTGAGAGAGCTGGTTCGGGAGGAGGGCATCGGCTCGCTCTACAAAGGCTTTACTGCTGTGATGCTCCGAGCGTTTCCGGCTAACGCGGTACGACAGACTCCGAACCCTCCCATGAACACGTACAGGGTCACATGAGGGTCAGATCGTGAGCCCAACTCTCATGACTGTAATGCATCTTGGCATCTTCTCAATTCTCATAGATTTAAATTACCATAAAAATATCACAGATGTAGAAGATCATGTATAAATACACGTTTTACACGTCATTATCTTGATGTGTTGACAGTAATGAGAACAAGATGAATTCTCATGAATGTTTTGATTACAGTTTTTCTTTTGGTTTTGCGGTGAAATATATGGAAGCCCATTTCTGCCATATAAGAAAAGAAATCATGCTTTGGCAAATCATAATTATGAGATAAAAAGTCAATTATGACGACAAAGTTTTTGTCTCAAATTTGACTTAGTTTGTCATCATTTAAACTTTTAATCCCAGTTATGAATTTTTACTTACATAATTGATGTCATAATTTCAACTTTTTATCTCATAATTACGACTATATTTAATAAGTCGCTTTTATGTCATAATTTCAACTTAATCTCAAAAGTATGACTGGCATAATTTCCTCTTTTTAGCTCCTTATTATATTTTTTTTAATTGAATAATTCTCATTTTATCTCATATTTTCCTCTTTTTAGCTCATAATTACAACTTTTTAATTCAATAATTCGCTGTTATGTCATAATTTTTAACTTTTTATCTCACAATTCTGACTGACATTTCCTCTTTTTAGCACATAATTACAAATTTAACTTAATTCGCTTTTATCTCATAATTATAACTTTTTGATTTAATAATTCACTTTTATGCCATAATTTCCACTTTTTTATCTCATAATTAGAACTTTTTGATTAAATAATTCACTTTTATGCCATAATTTCCACTTTTTTATCTCATAATTAGAACCTTTTGATTTAATAATTCACTTTTATGCCATAATTTCCACTTTTTTATCTCATAATTAGAACTTTTTGATTTAATAATTCACTTTTATGCCATAATTTCCACTTTATCTCATAATTAGAACTTTTTGATTTAATAATTCACTTTTATGCCATAATTTCCACTTTATCTCATAATTAGTACTTTTTGATTTAATAATTCACTTTTATGCCATAATTTCCACTTTATCTCATAATTAGAACTTTTTGATTTAATAATTCACTTTTATGCCATAATTTCCACTTTTTTATCTCATAATTAGAACTTTTTGATTTAATAATTAACTTTTATGCCATAATTTCCACTTTTTTTAATCTCATAATTGGAACTTTTTGATTTAATAATTCACTTTTATGCCATAATTTCCACTTTATCTCATAATTAGAACTTTTTGATTTAATAATTCACTTTTATGCCATAATTTCCACTTTTTTATCTCATAATTAGAACTTTTTGATTTAATAATTCACTTTTATGCCATAATTTCCACTTTTTTTTCTTCTCATAATTAGAACTTTTTGATTAAATAATTCACTTTTATGCCATAATTTAAACTTTTTTATCTCATAATTAGAACTTTTTGATTAAATAATTCACTTTTATGCCATAATTTAAACTTTTTTTATCTCATAATTAGAACTTTTTGATTTAATAATTCACTTTTATGCCATAATTTCCACTTTTTTATCTCATAATTAGAACTTTTTGATTAAATAATTCACTTTTATGCCATAATTTCCACTTTTTTATCTCATAATTATAACTTTCACTTTTATGGCATAATTTCCACTTTTTAATCTCATAATTGTGAGGTTTTATATCATGATAATGATTAACTGAAGGCCTCCACAGGAAATGTGACCTGGACGTGTTCTCCTGAGATTCCCCTCATAAAAACTCAATAAAGTCAATCGATCCGTCCCATTACAGTAGTTCAATAACACTGACTGTTTCTGTCTGCCTCAGGCCTGTTTCCTGGGGTTTGAAGTGGCCATGAAGTTTCTGAACTGGATTGCTCCAAATCTGTGATCCAGCGGAACCGAACCAGATCCAGATCACGTGACAGGAGAACGCGCGCGCTGTGGACGGTGCACGGATCGACACGGGACGCGCGACAGACAGCACATGTTAATGAATGTCTTGCTGCTTTGTGATTTATTTGAGAGGATTTTAATCTGTATTAGTGCCTTATAACGGACTGTGAACCCATTTCTGCCTTCAGGGAAACTGAATGTTTATACTGTAAATCCATTAACAGTTAAAACCCTCATGATCACGTGTCTGTTCATGATCACGTGTCGTTTAAAGTATCTCTGCTTTCGGTCCTCATGACAGGAATTCAGTACACAGTCAAGGCCTGTTCTGTTTTAATTGTTTTGTTCGTTATGTTTAATTCTCAGTTATTATCACCTACGTCATGTACATAAATAAATGTATATTGATCATTTTCATACGATGCTGTATTGATTTGTGTGTTTCCGTTGAGTTTTTCCCGCCTCAGGCGCGCTTCCCGCCACTGTCCTCACGTCAACTTACCTCAGCGCGTTTCACGGTTTAATGAACGTGTTCTGTGCAGATTTAACACTCTCTTTTAAGATAAATGTGATGATTAAAATTGTTTAACATAAAAGGAGTAAATCACCGACTTGCAATCGTGATATTTTTTCAGGACAGTCGATATTTTCCGCTGCGATGGACGCTGTCGATCCGTCACGAGTCGATGGTTCTGCCCACTGGGAATATCCCAGTGAAAAACAGTCATTTGACGAGGCATTTTACTGAAAACCGGCCGGTTTGATGCACAGACACCGGGTGTGGTGTTTCTGAAGCGTGTTCGATGTGTGATTAGTGACCAGCACCAGGATGAGCGTGGAGGTTCCGGCGGGTCTGACCGACCTGCTGAAGGGATACACGCTGGAGGTGCTGAAGCAGAGGCCCGCGGACCTGCTGGAGTTCGCGGTGCAGTACTTCACCTGTCTGAGGGAGCGGCGGAGCTCCACCCGCGGCAGCAGCAGCCGCTCCCCGGTGACCCGCGGCGACGCCTTCGACCAGGACTCCGCGCCGACCGACTCCAGCGAGGAGGAGGAGGAGGAGGAAGATGACTTTCCAGATGATTTCACTTTCAAAGGTGGGCGCGCGGAACTTATCTTTATGAACAAGTAACAGTTCGTATCTCTCTGGTACGCCTTCCTGTAGCTCAGTGGTTAGAGCATGGCACTCGCAATGCCAAGGTCATGGGTTCGATCCCAGGGATTGCACATACTCCGATACAAATGTATAGTATAATGCAATGTAAGTCGCTTTGGATAAAAGCGTTCTGCCAAATGCATAAATGTAAATGTTTACATAATCATTCAGTTCTGGTTGTTGTTTGCGCACATCATCAGCTCTCACTGTCTGCTGATGAAAATATAATGAAATGGAAATATAATCAGATGCTTCAGAGACACTCAGAACATGTTCAGATGTTGGGCACATTTAATATTTTAGTTTGACTCCTGTTTTATCTTTCAATAATAGTATGAGACAGTGACCCCTATTTCTCTCTCTCTCTCTCCCTCTCTCTCTCTCCCTCTCTCTCTCTCCCTCTCTCTCTCTCTCCCTCTCTCTCTCTCTCTCTCTCTCTCTCTTTCTCTCTCAATTCAATTCCATTTCAATTCATATTGCTTTATTGGCATGACATATTTAGGTACATATTGCCAAAGCATTGCATAAAGCAAAACAAACCAGAACATATATAGAATGCATTATATTATTTATTTATAGGCTACACATATTAATAGTATTATAATATGGATGTGTTCACTCAGTACCTCTTAGTTTGTGGCAATTATAAATATGGAAGAAGGTCCTTCACCAAGTAATATTTTCCCCCAGTCTCTCGTGAAGCCAACACGGAAGTGACTGAAACTGCGATTCATCGACTGGCCGCTAGGGACAGGCTGCAGAAGAGAGCAGAGTCTCATTGAGTCCCATGTTAAAACGGCCAAGTTTACAGCAGAAAATAACGTGTTTACAGCCTGGTTCAAACTGTGGTTTTGGTCTATACTGCTAATTTTGCCCTTCATGACAACTCTGAGGGGGGGGGGGATTTTTTATTTATTAATCCGTTTAAATTATACTAAGCCTTAAAGTTCTGCATAATTAAGGGTGTGGTCACTTGAGTGACAGGTAGCTGTCTGTGAGCCGTCACGTTACCTCAGCTAATTCCAGCCGCTAAATTTGGCATCTCAGCCGTGTTTGTGCTTTTTTCTCTAAAATATGGCTTGCTGCATTAATAGTCGAGACTGATGTGCGTCTAGATGTGCTCGCATGCGGAAGATGAACAGAACACGTTGTTGGATCGTCTTGGCATCGGCTAAAAGTTCCTGAGATTTACTACAATGCCAATAGCAGCTATAAAACTCCGACAGCACTGCTTGGATATTATAACTAAAACTGCTGCACTATTTTGAAAAATTATACTTTGGACACGTGCTCATTTGTTTGTTAGATACGATCACACACAGTTTTACAACATAAACGCTGCTCAGATTGCATTATTTCTTGAACGATGATGGAGAGCAGATCATTCCGAAGAAATGTGATGCAAACAATGGATAATATATCAATATTTCATGGATTTAACGTTTTCGTGGACAAAAAGTAGTTTTTTTTGTTTTGCAATGGACATTTTACCCAAGTGCCACGGATTGGATTGATCTCGCGATCTCTATTTCATTATGAAGGTATGAAGTTTAGTTTGATTTTTTGTGTGTGTTATTTGCACACCCCACACACATTAATTATTGTTGCTGGAGCTTTTATATATTATAAAATAAATAAAAACACCATAGATTGACAGTAAACCTTTAGTACTTTCTAATGATATAGCTTGTTATCTTTATTAATATTTTAGGTAGCTCCTGCTAACATGGTCACGTCGAGCTAGGCGGGCGTGGTTTCAGCAACCAGTCACATGGGCTGCTACTACATCCCGCCTCTTTGCCCATTTTCAGTTATCCGGGAGTGACGTGCGGTCACGCGCAGCTAAGATGGCAGCGGCCTCATTTTCGCTTCAAAACTGCTCTTCAGAACTCTGGGTGACGTCACGGACACTACGTCCATATATTTTACAGTCTATGATTTCATGGAGTGACTTTTCTCTCTCTCTCTCTCTCTGCAGCTCCTCCTCCCAGTAAATGCAACAGACGGGTATCAGGTAAAGTGTTTAAAGTGTTTCAGTGATGACCCTTGAGCTGTTAGTCGTGCTGTGGTGTGCGTGATGGTGATGGTGAGTGTGTGAGACACTGGCCACGTTTCATGTTGCATTGTAATCGGTTTAAAAGTCCAATCCGAATGAAAATGCTCCATATAAACACCTCAATCGGAATAAAAATGCCCAAACCGAATGAAATTGTAATCGGTTTGAGAGAGGTGGAGTAAACCTTTCTATAAACCGAAGAAAATGAAAAGTCTGCCATGTAAACGATTACTTTGCGTCTACGTCATCAAGAGGTCAGGGGTCGTCAGAAAGTATTTTTTACATAAAAATAGTGCGCATAAGAAATAACGGACCTCCATGTTGACAGGAATACACGGCGGCAAACGGGACATAAGCTAATGTGCGCATGTCACACTCATTCAGACTGAAGCGCCGGTTCATATAAACACACATATCATGTAAACACTCCACCGAATCTTGCAATCGGAATGACCAAAAGGTGTACATGTAAACGTGGCTACTGTTCCCCAGTGTGTGCGGAGGCTTATAACCCTGATGAAGATGAAGACGAGGGCAGCGAGTCGCGGGTGATTCACCGTAAATCGGAGGCACAGCGTCAGCGTCTGCAGGAGGCCTGCAAGGACATTCTGCTGTTCAAGACGCTGGAGCAGGTGAATACGAGCCTTCAGACTCTGTGCACACGAGGGACGCCGGCGCATATGTGACGCCTGTCTGTGTGTCTGTCTGTCCCAGGATCAGTTCGCAGAGGTGTTAGACAGCATGTTCGAGGTGCTGGTCAAACCGCACGAGTGCATCATCAATCAGGGGGACGATGGCGATAACTTCTACGTCATCGAGAGGTGAGGCGATCCTCTGCTTGCTCGGACGTCCCGCAGCAGCGGATGCTGACGGCGTCTGTCTCTCTGCAGGGGTGTGTTTGATATCCTGATCCAGAAGGACGGCGTCGGCCTCTGTGTGGGCTGCTATGATAATAAAGGCAGCTTCGGTGAACTCGCCCTCATGTACAACACGCCGCGCGCCGCCACCATCAGGGCCGCTCAGGAGGGGGCGCTGTGGGCGCTGGTGAGGTCACTTCCTGCCCTTATTTACACTGGGACACATTTCTCAATACTTTTCAAAAACCCTTTCCCAACTTTCATCTTGGCACAGTGGTTAATTTCACATCCAAAACGCACGAAAATTACCAAAACTCGAATCAACTCACTCTTCTATTACACTAACGAAATTTAGCACTTTGTAAACTTTCTAGACTGCTTGAAGAGTTTGATGAATGAGTCCTAGTGACTGTAAAACTCTGTTTTTGTGGCATCAGGACAGAGCCACGTTCCACAGACTCATAGTGAAGAACAATGCCAAGAAGAGGAGGATGTACGAGCGCTTCATCGAGAGCGTGCCGCTGCTGAAGGCGCTGCAGGTGCGTCCGGTCCAGATCTTCACCTGCGTGTGCCGTTGGCCTCCTGACACTCTCTCTCTGTCTCTCAGCTCTCCGAGCGCATGAAGATCGTCGACGTCCTGGGGATGAAGAGCTTCAGAGACGGAGAGCTGATCATACGGCAGGTGGAATACCTTTGGTTCTCTCACAAATTACCTTTTTTCCATTTGAATTTGTCTGGTTAATTAAAAAGCATAAAAAATGGAAATCCATTAAACTTTTAATTCAACAATAATTTATTAAAGGTTTAACAAAATGTTATTTTTATGGCCCTTTTTTCCCCAAATTCCGTGTTTTGTTGTGTTCAGGGTTATTATAGTTACAGCTGAAACTGACACTAAAACCACGAAAACATTTTCATTGCTTGAAATAAAATAACATTTAAATACTGTAAACTAATTTTATATGATCTAGTTGCCAAGGCAACATTTCTCATTTTCATTTAGTTTAACTTTATGTACTAAAATAAAATTAATAAAAACTATATAGAATTTTTTTAACAAAAAATTACAAATCTTAAAATGAAAATGTAAATATAAAAATAAAAACTGATTCAAAATATTAATAAAAACTACAATAGTGTCTATTAATGACGCTAAAATAACAGTAGTTGTGAATTTATGATTCAATACAAATTATTATTATAAAATGGTGGTAATCAAACCAAGGCATGAAACAGAGAAAATGTAATCGAATTAAATATTTTTGATGAACAAAATGAGTTTTACTGACAGTTTTAATAATTTTATTATTATTTGATAGTTACATTCTACTGTTCAGTCAGAGTTCCCACTCGTCCAGGAAAACCTGGAAAATTGATGACAAACTTTCCAGTCCTGGAAAACATGAAAAATGTCCTGGAAAATCTTGTTGTTGTCCTTGAAAATAATTTTTTAAAAAGTTCTTAGGTTTTTCTTTAGTTGAGAACAAAAAGGCCAAAAACAATTACCGTTAGTTGCAGAAAGTGTGTTCAGGAATGCTGAGTTTTGAGTATTTTCAATGATGATGTTTAGTCTTGTGTTGCCACTTGCAGCAGTTGGCTAATGCTATTAACTGCTCAAATGTATGCAGAAAATGTTAATTAGTAAGCAAGGTCAATAAAGGTTCATCATTGTGCAGTGTAGCCAGCTTTATTGATTATAACAGGAGTTTTCACAACAGTGCAGAACTTTGAGTTTGTGCTGAAGGGATTAAAAAAGGAAAATCTGTTTATAACCCATTCGCAATTTTAAGGTTTTTCATGCTGCTAAGTATACGCACTGCAAAGTTTTGGGAATGACTAACTTATTTAAATGCGGGATTGAATCCAAAATTATATTGATTGACACGGTGATAACCAGCATTGGATGGGACAGAAATAACTAATAGACCTGCCACATATTCTATTACGTGTTATGGGTTTCTTTGTTGTTCATCGACTAATATTTTTATTTTCAAATAGTTAAACAAAACATTAAAATAGTTCCAATATTTTTTGCTATGATATGAACACTGGTAACGAGAACAATTTGTCATAATGTATGATTAAGAGCTCATATTAAAAACTGATTTTATAGTTAAGTAATGGCAATAAACTATGGAAGTGTCTGCTGCTGAATAAAAAATAAAAAAGCTAATTGCAACTTTTTATCTCAAAATTCTAAAACATTCCGAGCTTAGATAACTGTGATATAAACTCGCAATTGTGTTATAAAGTCAGAATTATAAATTGCATAACTGTGATATAAACTCGCAATTGCGAGGAAAGAAAAGTCAGAATAGTGAGATACAAAAAGGTAATTGCGACTTTTTTTAAATTCTGTGGCGGAAACAAGCTTCCATAGTCATGCATGATTAAAAGCTCATATTAAAAACTGATTTTATAGTTAAGTCATGGCAATAAACTGTACGCCTTTTAAAGACTTAGAGAGCAATATATTACTTTAGTGCGTGATCCTTGTCTTTTATTCCTGCCACAGTAAAAAAAGTCCTGGAACATGATCGCTGAAAAAGAGTGGGAACCCTTCAGTACTCACTAAAAAATGTTGGGTTAAAAATAACCCAACTGTGGGTTATTTTTAACCCAATGGTTGGGTTAAAAAAACAACCCAATGTTTTTTACTGTGTAGTAATATATAACCCAACATTTTGTGCTTTAATATTCACACACACTAGTCCATATCGCCATCTGATTATCCAAAATTCTGTGACATTCCAGGTTATACAGCTATTTCCATGTCTCTGACTGTAATGCATGATTCCGTCAGTGTTTTCCGCATCACAGGAATCATAGGGCCGTATTCGTCATGTGGTCTGGTGTGGTCATGTGAGCGTAACGCAGGTGTTCTGGTCATGTGGTCATGTGAGCGTAACGCAGGTGTTCTGTGGTTCCTCTCAGGGCGATTCGGCCGACTGCTTCTACATCGTGGAGTCTGGAGAAGTCCGGATCATGATCAAGAGCAGAGTAAGAACCTCACGCACACGGACACTCGTCCTCCGCCCGACTCTCGCTCACTCACTCGTCTCTCTGTAGACTAACGCAGGTCAGAGGTCAAACCAGGAGGTGGAGGTGGCGCGCTGCACCCGGGGCCAGTACTTCGGCGAGCTGGCGCTGGTCACCAATAAACCCCGCGCGGCGTCAGTGTACGCGGCAGGAGACACCAAGTGTTTAGGTAGGAACAGCAGCCTGACGCTCGCTTGTGTTCATGTAGAGAGACGTTCAGGTCCTGGACGGATGAGTGAAGTGAAGTGAAGTGAAGTGACATGTGGCCAAGTATGGTGACCCATACTCGGAATTTGTGCTCTGCATTTAACCCATCCAAGTGCACACACACAGCAGTGAACACACACACCGTGAACACACACCCGGAGCAGTGGGCAGCCATTGCTGCGGCGCCCGGGGAGCAGTTGGGGGTACGGTGCCTTGCTCAAGGGTCTCACCTCAGTCGTGGTATTGAGGGTGGGGAGAGCGCTGGACATTCACTCCCCTCACCGACAATCCCTGCCGGACCTGAGACTCGAACCTATGACCTTTGGGTTACAAGTCCGACTCTCTATCCATTAGGCCACGACTGCCCCATGTCTCACGTGCATCACTTCCACCCCGAGTGGAAGTGATGCACGTGAGTGAAAGGAAATATTACGCCACTGTAAGCAGAAGCTGCACCTGAATATAAATCGGGTCCAAACTGCATTGTTGAGAGAAAGAAAACACATATTAGTCACGTTGTTTCTTGACAAGCTTAACGTTTATAGCATGTCATAAACTCCTTAAACTTAAATCTCCTGCAGTAAGTATATTATCGACTCAAACTCCTGGTAATGGTGGCTTGCTTTTCATTCGGCTATTGAGGCCAACTCATTCATCCACGCGGTCCTCTCCTCACTACAGCCTGTCGTGGCCGTCTAACATGTTCGCTCGCTGGCCTCTTCCTCTTCCACGGTCTACGCGCTCTTCTATGCCTACGCGGCTTTTCGTGCTCAGTCTAACTTGGCAATGTTACGGCCTACGCGGCATTCTTCACATACTTCAAGCTATGGCATAACGATTCCTTCTGTTAATGATTTTAACACTTATATCAAACTCTGTATATTTCAATTATCTCTTTCCCTTTTTTTATTAAATATTTTAGGAACATCATCCAAAGAATCCTCCAACTGGTGCATATTTTCTTTCCTTTCTCAGTTCTTTTGGGGTAGGCTCCGCCCCTGCCTTCATCTTCAGGCAATACACTACTGTTCAAAATTAAAAAAAAAATGTTTTTAAAAGAAGTTTCGTCTGCTCACCAAGACTGCATTTATTTAATTAAAAATAGAGTATAAACAGTAATATTGTGAAATATTATTACAATTTAAAATAACTGTTTTCTATGTGAATATATAGTAAAGTGTAATTTATTCCTGTGATCAAAGCTGAATTTTCAGCATCATTACTCCAGTCTTCAGTGTCACATGATCCTTCAGAAATCATTCTAATATGATGATCTGCTGCTCAAGAAACATTTATGATTATTATCAATGTTGAAAACAGTTTTTTTCAGGATTCCTTGATGAATAGAAAGTTCAAAAGAACAGTGTTTATCTGAAATATAATCTTTTGTAACATTATAAATGTCTTTACTGCCACTTTTGATTGATTTAATGCATCCTTGCTGAATAAAAGTATTCATTTCTTTAATTTCTTTTCAAAAAAATAAAAATAAAAATTCTTACTGACCCCAAACTTTTGAACGGTAGTGTATAATGCTACAGAAGCTTTGTGTTTCAGATAAATGCTGTTCTTTTGAACTTTCTATTCATCAAGGAATCCTGAAAAAAAAAGTACACAACTGTTTTCAACATTGAAAATAATCATAAATGTTTCTTGAGCAGCAAATCAGCATATTAGAATGATTTCTGAAGGATCATGTGACACTGAAGACTGGAGTAATGATGCTGAAAATTCAGCTTTGATCACAGGAATAAATTACTTTGTCAAATATATTTAAATAGTACACAGTTATTTTAAATTGTAATAATATTTCACAATATTACTGTTTTTACTGTATTTTTAATTAAATAAATGCAGTCTTGGTGAGCAGACGAAACTTCTTTTAAAAACTTTTGAACGGTAGAGTATCTGCAAAAGTCTGCTACTGCACTATGGACGGGGCCTTCGCCAAAGAACTTTATCATTCCATCTATTCAATATTAATTGCATACAAAGTGTTTAAATAAATCTTATTCAAATGTTCCCTTGCCTCCTGAGTCTTTCGGGTAGAACAAATATCTGCCAATGAAATCAGAAAAAGAAATTATTCAAAGTGAAAACAAGATTATTTTTCTGACCCCATTGGCAGATATTTGTTCTTGTTTTCAGCACAAACTGAAAATGTACACATTTTACAGTGAACATTGATTTTCCACCCTGCTCTCGGTCAGTGTGTTTGAGTGCAGGTGTTCTCTGTGTTTGTCAGTGATCGACGTGCAGGCGTTCGAGCGTCTGTTGGGTTCCTGTAAGCAGATCCTGAAGAGGAACATCTCGCAGTACGAGCAGCAGCTGGTGGCCGTGTTCGGATCCAGCATCGACCTCAAACACTGACCTTCACCCGCCTTCAGTTCTTTACAGTTCAGTCACGCTCGATGTACAACATGCTCTCGATTACCACAGAAAATACGGCACATTTGTATATTCTCACTTTCCATACAAGCATCTGCAAATGATGCAGCTAATGATCCTCTCATGATCCTGTAAGGCCAGTAAACAGTAAGAGACGCAACAATAAAGCTGTTTACATGGATCAAACCCTGAAGGAACACCACCAGACGTTCATCATCTTAAGACAGAATTAGAAACACTTCACATTTGTACTCTTCAATCTGAAACATCTCAGATTTCCAGTTTACTAAAGCAGAAATCACATTTGCAGACAGAGAAGTTATTTTCTGTAGTAACAGACATGAGGTACACAGAGCTTCAGATGTTTCCATCCCAGACAGTGGCGGCTCGAGGGTTTTAAAATAGAGGAGGCACACTAAATTCTAGTGGTCTGATTATTATTATTAGTATTATTAGCCTATTATTAGCATAACTGCTTTTAATTGGCTTTTTTCTCATTTAGACAGAAAATGACATATACAGCAAATATAATTTCACTCAATGTCTGTGTTAAAAGAGCGCGTNTTCGATCCCAGGGATTGCACATACTCAGATACAAATGTATAGTATAATGCAATGTAAGTCGCTTTGGATAAAAGCGTCTGCCAAATGCATAAATGTAAATGTAAATGTAATTGGCTTTTTTCTCATTTAGACAGAAAATGACATATACAGCAAATATAATTTCACTCAATGTCTGTGTTAAAAGAGCGCGTCGGGCCATTTAGTAAAGCTGTCTGCCGTAGGCTATAACTTATAGGTTCACTTATGCATGGAGTCTTCCTTCATTTTTAATTAGTAAAAACTGTTTGAATGATAGCTTGGTAAATTATTTGGCGATCAAATAGTCAATATCGCTACTCTCTATAATTATAATTTTTGGTAGATTATCAGTGCAGCAATAGCAGTTCAAAACTAATATCACGTTATTCACGAAATGTACGTCTCTGCGTTTATTGGTTGATATACCAAAGGAGGCTAGCCTCCCCTGTATCTTTTCTCAACTCTCCTAAGCGCTGAATGTAAAACACTCGATGGTGATTGGCTAATTTTTTACCAACTGAGGCACAAGACGAGCTCTCTATCCCCTGTGGTTGTAATGACATCGGCACATTCGTGAATGAACAGCGGTGCTTATGATTTCAGTAACATGTTATGGCGATACAGAAGTGAAATTACAAACAAAACAAACATTCTGAGACATGAAATTAAATGAATCACTGGGAATTTTATTAACATTAAATCATCCTTTCTCCCATTTTCTCCTCAAAATTTTGGGTAGGCTGTGCCTCTCCTGAAGAGCCGCCACTGATCCCAAACAAACGTTCCTTAGATTCCTTGTTTTCCAAGTGATGTAGATTCTCATCTTGATTTTCTAAAAACACTGATTAATACAACTGTAAGTCTTGATATTTACCTTTCATTATACTCAGTGTATTATTTTGATGAATAAACACTGAAAGAGTGACAAGAGTTCACTGTCTTCTGAATTTTTTTTTTAACGTTGGACTATATCAGGAACTGATTATTTTGGAGTGCTCAAAGAATGCACCAGCAAAGCTTCTCTCCCTGTGAGTTGTCAACGGGCTGTCTTAACTCTGTTACCCAAAAAGGGGATTGAACCCTTTTAAAAAACTGGAGGCCTGCAGCAATTTTGTTCCGAATACAAACTTCTGTCTAAATGTTTGTCAAATAGACTAAACAATGTATTACATTCAATCATAAAGATCAATCATACTGTGTACGAGGAAGATCTATTTTAGATCATTTACATTTACTGCAAGATATTTATGACTTTGCTTCTAACAATAATATTAATCTTGGCTTTTTGTCATTAGACCAGGAAAAGTCTTTTGATCGAGTTGACCACAATTTTCCTTTTGAAACCTTAAAGGCTTTTAGTTTTGAGACAAATTTATTTCTATGATTAAGCTTTTCTATAATGAGGCCACATGTATGATAAAAATTGCTGGTGGTCTCAGTGTTCCTGTTAAGATCTATAGAGGTATTGGGCAAGGGTGTCCCCTTTCAGGTCAACTCTACAGTAAGACATGAAGAGAGCAGGATCGTCACCTGTTTCTAATGGACATTAATAAGCTGGATCTGACCGGTTTAACATCCTTTTACAGGTCAGTGTTAAGAACATGGTCACTTTTTAGGTTTTCTAGAGAATTCAATGGTGTACAAAGACTCTGGCTGAAGGAGGAATCATTGCTTTTTAACTCCTTAATGAACCTGGATATCTCTAAATGAGATTCCCTCAGAAAAGCCTTGTGGTCTGCAAAGATCACTAAAATTGGACATTTAATTTCTGAGGAAGGATAGATATCTGCTGAGGCCTTGGCCATAAAACTAGGCATGAGGTCAGTTCGAGTGGCAGAGAGACTGTTAACTAACCAGAGGACTATAGACTGATTTTAGAGGCTTTGGATGTGGACATCTCTGCGTTCCCAGATCTGACTTTTTCAGCAGACACGGGAGAATGGCAGGAAACAGAGGGAGGACTGCTCTCTTTCAGAACACCTCAGCTAAGTCATTTTGCTGATATGGGAAAGAAGGCTCTATATGTACTGTGTGTTAAAGTGGCACATTTCCACATGCTTGAAAACCTTGAAAAGCCTATGCTTTTTATTTATGGACCTAAATACAGCAAGAGCAAAATGCAAGCTCACGTTTAATTGAATTTAAAGGGGTGATGAACTGAGAAATAAAATTTTCCTTGAGCTTTTGACATATAAGAGGTCATCATACTATAAGAATATCCTGTAAGTTTCAGAGCTGAAAACTTCCTTGTTAGTCCAATAAAAGCTTTTATTGACACCAGACCCAGCAAACGACAGGATTTTCAAAGTGGGGATCTATGACGTCAAAGGGCAGCAAGCACCGCCTCTGCAGAAGAAGATCAACGCCTACTTCATCACTGCCTGTTTAGCCCCGCCCACCGATTCGCACATGACATGCAATAGAATAGGTAGCCTAAGTAACATACGCCTATGTGGTGCTAAACCGGATCGAGCTACCAAGCAATAAACATGCCGTTGAGGATTACAAAATATTGTGCAGTGCCTGGACTCGACAGTAATGCAACAACATGTAAGTAACTGTGTTAATTCTAATGCCTGATCTGATATTAATGATTCATGTACAGTCAGATGTTCTTTGTCTGTGTGTCAGTAAATCAAACCCGTGACTAAACGTCAACTTGCGTTTTTTCTCTTAGTAGGATAAAAACAATCTGTTATTTAACGGTGATTAAATGATATGAAAAAAGCGATCAAAGAAAGCTTTGCAATCGTTGGAGCAGCGCGAGCTGAAGCTGTCAATCAAACAGCGTGAGTTTATCGTGACTGACACACGCAAAACTCCTGTTTTATTCAACAAATCTCTTATATAGCGTTTACACTGTTAGTGAAGATAAAAGCATTTGTTAGCGTACAGAAATTGAGTTGCAATGACGAGATCACTGCTTTCATGTGCTCAACATGTCTGTGATCGACTACAATGTTCATCTCTGCAACCTTTCATGCCATGATCTAAATATAATGCAGCACTTTTCACGATTAGTTAACCTTGAGAGCTGTAATAGTAAAAACGCGCTAAAAGAGAGAGTAATACTTGGCTATTTCATATGCAAAGATGTTAGCCAATCACAGCAATGGGCATTTACACTAAAGTCTCACAGCAGACACGCCCCTTAAAGCAGAGCGTTCAATTCAGATGGCTAAAATCAGGGTAGGAAAAATGCCTTTTATTTATAAATTATGACAATTTTGGATGTAAAAAGCATATTAACATTATAAGTGCACTCTAGAAAACATTATAAAACAATAAAACAACGCAGTTCATGATCCCTTCAAATTTGGGCAAGCAAAACTGACTATTTGGTTGTCATGTAAAAGAAAACTTCTTGGTTCGGGATTGACCGATATTATCTTGGTGTTTAGGGGATTAATAAATCCTTTATTAACACAGAGTATGCTTATTATAAGTTGGTTGATGATTTTGATAGTTTTAGATTTAAATGGGGTATAAATATGTATTTGTGAAACTAATTATTATGGTTGCTTGCAAATTTGTGTCTGAGAGATGAAAGATTGTAAACCTGCTGTTCCTGATGCCTGTACAGTTATTTATGTACATCATTGTTTATTTTATTCCATTTTTATTTCCTTTTAATACTTAATGAATGTTTATCTAAAATCAGTTGTAAATAAAGAGATTGTCAAAGTCTTTCTCTGTCTCTCTCTTATTCCTTACAGATTCCTTCTCTATTCACTCACACAAGTCACCTGGTCACTGTTTATTTCTACCAGGTACTTCTTATTTTCTCAATTCTTCTTACAACAGTTCTTGTACAATTCTTTACATCCTCTTTATTATTTTTAGTGTCCATCAACAATCTTAATTCTTCAAACTGATACTGCACTGTATACAACACTATATTTATACAAACCCGATTCCAAATAAGTTGGGACACTGTACAAGTTGTGAATAAAAACAGAATGCAATGATGTGGAAGTTTCAAATTTCAATATTTTATTCAGAATACAACATAGATGACATGTCAAATGTTTAAACTGAGAAAATGTATCATTTTAAGGGAAAAATAAGTTGATTTTAAATTTCATGGCATCAACACATCTCAAAAAAGTTGGGACAAGGCCATGTTTACCACTGTGTGGCATCCCCTCTTCTTTTTATAACAGTCTGCAAACGTGAGGACTGAGGAGACAAGTTGCTCAAGTTTAGGAATAGGAATGTTGTCCCATTCTTGTCTAATACAGGCTTCTAGTTGCTCAACTGTATTATACATCTTCCCTTTTTATGATGCGCCAAATGTTTTCTATGGATGAAAGATCTGGACTGCAGGCTGGCCATTTCAGTACCCGGATCCTTCTTCTACGCAGCCATGATGTTGTAACTGATGCAGTATGTGGTCTGGCATTGTCATGTTTGAAAATGCAAGGTCTTCCCTGAAAGAGACGACGTCTGGATGGGAGCATATGTTGTTCTAGAACTTGGATATACCTTTCGGCATTGATGGTGCCTTTCCAGATGTGTAAGCTGCCCATGCCACACGCACTCATGACACCCCATACCATCAGAGATGCAGGCTTCTGAACTGAGCGCTGATAACAACTTGGGTTGTCCTTGTCCTCTTTAGTCCGGATGACATGGTGTCCCAGTTTCCAAAAAGAACTTCAAATTTTGATTCGTCTGACCACAGAACAGTTTTCCACTTTCCCACAGTCCATTTTAAATGAGCCTTGGCCCAGAGAAAACACCTGCGCTTCTGGATCATGTTTAGATATGGCTTCTTTTTTGACCTATAGAGTTTTAGCCGGCAACGGCAAATGGCACGGTGGATTGTGTTCACCGACAATGTTTTCTGGAAGTATTCCTGAGCCCATGTTGTGATTTCCATTACAGTAGCATTCCCGTATGTGATGCAGTGCCGTCTAAGAGCCCGAAGATCACGGGCATCCAGTATGGTTTTCCAGCCTTGACCCTTACGCACAGAGATTGTTGGAGATTCTCTGAATCTTTGGGTGATATTACGCACTGTAGATGATGATAACTTCAAACTCTTTGCAATTTTTCTCTGAGAAACTCCTTTCTGATATTGCTCCACTATTTTTCGCCGCAGCATTGGGGAAA
>RJVU01005555.1:202750-214167 GCA_003731715.1 Anabarilius grahami | reverse complement strand
CACTGCAAAAAATGCTGTTCTTACTTAGAATTTTTGTCTTGTTTCTAGTCAAAATATCTTAAAGTTCTTAAATCAAGAAGCATTTTCTTGACAAGTAAAAATAATTTTCTTGTTTTCAGGAAAAATAAGTCAAAATTAAGTATGTTTTTCCTTAAAACAAGCAAAATAATCTGCCAATGGGGTAAGCAAAATAATCTTATTTCAAACCAAGAATAAGATATATAATCTTGTTTTCAGTTTGGACTAAGATTATTTTGCTTACCCCATTGGCAGATTATTTTGCTTGTTTTAAGGAAAAATTTACTTAATTTTGATTTATTTTTCCTGAAAACAAGAAAATAATTTGTACTTGTCAAGAAAATGCTTCTTGATTTAAGAACTTTAAGATATTTTGACTAGAAACAAGACAAAAATTCTAATTAAGAACAGCAATTTTTGCAGTGTGGCACCTGCTCACAGTGCCAAAACCACTGGTAAATGGTTTACTGACCATGGTATTACTGTGCTCAATTGGCCTGCCAACTCTCCTGACCTGAACCCCATAGAGAATCTGTGGGATATTGTGAAGAGAAAGTTGAGAGACGCAAGACCCAACACTCTGGATGAGCTTAAGGCCGCTATCGAAGCATCCTGGGCCTCCATAACACCTCAGCAGTGCCACAGGCTGATTGCCTCCATGCCACGCCGCATTGAAGCAGTCATTTCTGCAAAAGGATTCCCGACCAAGTATTGAGTGCATAACTGAACATAATTATTTGAAGGCTGACTTTTTTTGTATTTTTGTATTAAAAACACTTTTCTTTTATTGGTCGGATGAAATATGCTAATTTTTTGAGATAGGAATTTTGGGTTTTCATGAGCTGTATGCCAAAATCATCAGTATTAAAACAATAAAAGACCTGAAATATTTCAGTTGTTGTGCAATGAATCTAAAATATATGAAAGTTTAATTTTTATCATTACATTATGGAAAATAATTAACTTTATCACAATATGCTAATTTTTTGAGAAGGACCTGTATATATTAAGTGTATTTGGTGTGCTGTCCAAGGGGATCGAGGGCTCCGAGCTTGAAATTTAGCCCAAACCCAAAGTTCTCCCCGTATCCCCAGCTGAGAGAGAGGAGCGGGTGGTGGAGGGATGCAGAAAACCGTTGAAGTAACTATAGGCGAGTCGGCTCTCGTCTGTGTATATATTCCTCCTCTCCAGCTGATTAGAAAGACCGTTTGAATGTGTTTCTCCCAAACTTTGTTTATAAAACATAATTTGTCGCTTGAATTCTGCATTCTCTTGAGATGAAGACATCCAAGAGGCAGACAATTAACTGTATATACATACTAGTTTAATTAGTGACACTTAGCCTACATTTTAAAACCTTTATGGCAACATTTTATTTTGACTATGGCAGCATTTTTATTAAAAATATTTATTTGAATAGGGCAACATTTGTATTTTAAAACCTTTATTTTAATATGGAAACATGACACCTCATTCTACATTATTTATATGATTAAATCGCTGACTCCTCCCCCATCAGCCAATCACTGTGTGTTTACTCCATAGCAACGAGGTCAACCCCGCCCTTACTCTTAGCTTAAGACTTCAGTCTATTCCTTAGTAAAAGTTTGTCTCAGCAGCTTTATGAATAGGTTTTAAGAGAAAACTCTTAGCTAAGAACTTTTACTGCTATTTAGGAGAACTCTTAGTGGTAAGATAAAATGTTTTGTGAATACGGCCCCTGATTATGAACTCATTTCTCATCAAATTTCCCCAAGACCAAAACTTTCTGGTAACCAAATGATATTTCTCTAAATGAACGATTACATTTACAGGTTACTGTATGTTTGCATTAATGTTCACTCGTGGATTTTGTTGTAACAACACAAACATTATACATTGATTTACTGGCTTTTGAGTCGAATGAAGATGTTTTTGCTCTTTATTTGATCTGTTCAAACATCAGTGTGACGGTTTGATCTGTCGGTGGATAAACAGCTTCTGCTGGATGTTTGTCGTCTCTGTGTGCGTCAGCAGTTTGAGGCTGAAGTATTTCTTCATTTTCTCTCCTGATAATAAGAAGATCATAATCTTCCACTCCACACAAAACATCTTTACACTGAAATAAAGTGAATCCATCAACAGTCAAATAAGAGTCACAGGTCAGAGGTCAAATATGATTGACAGCTCACAGCACTAAATAACACACCAGTAGATTCAGATATCTAGTGCAATATTTCATTCTTCTGCTATTAGTTTTCATTCAGGCCCAGAATTCATTTGAAAATGTAAGATCAGCAAAAGCTCGTTGATTTCCGTGATGTTAAAGATGTGTGAGCGGAAACTAACTGAGGATGGGGGAGGATTGACACACAACCAGATAAATATCACAGTTCAGTGTGTTTCAGATCAATCTGAGGGTTTTCAGACATTTTAAGAGTTTCTATCGTGGGCTTTTCAGTGAAGCGATGAAGAAAATGTTTCTCAAGTTAGTTTTGCTCTGTTTGTGGATGGTGAGTTTTAAATGTGTTTTTATGGCTTCAGTTGTTTCTGTTCTGGTACCATGTGATAAATTACTGGTTAAATTAGTTCGAGAAGATTAACATTCACTGTTAGTGTCAGCGACGGTGGCTGTAGTGAAGCGCACGACTCAGGAAATGACTCAAAGAACAGTCTTTAATCTAATAATCCACACAATACACAGGAGAATCATGAGGAGAAACACAACCACGTAACGCAGATGATACCGGACGATGAACTGAACAGATCTCAGGCTTTAAATAACAGGGAGATCATTGAACAGAAACAGGTCTGGGATTAATGAACTAATGATAGAGAACACAGGCAAATGGAAACAGAGAGAAAACTAAACCTAAACAGAACAAACACGTTACAGTTCGTCTCCTCTAGAAATAACTGAACTGCGATTTTACTGTCAGATCAGGTTTGAATTCAGCTCTAAACTCAGTTATTATGGATTGATTCAATAAAATAATATAAACATGAAGCTCAGATACTCAACAGCATTAGTTTTAGTGTGACATTAAACATTAAAAGTGTCTTTTTAGTTATTAATCCATATATAAATCTATTTCTCTTTTCATTCATCATCTTTTGTCTTTGTGCTGCTGCAGAATATTATTCACGTCACATTTAAATGATTCAAAGTATTTCAGTGAAGCTTCATCAAACCAACATCAAGTGATTTTAAAGCTTTAATCTGTGAAAAACTCTGTTCTTCAGGAGTGTTTGGTGTTGAAGAGAAGACAGTGTCAGTGTTTGAGGGAGATTCAGTTACTCTAAACTCTGATCCTACTGAAATGAAGGATAATGATGTGATTCAGTGGAGGTTTGGAAACACTTTAATAGCTGAAATCAATAAACGATTGGACAGATTCACTGTATATGATGATGTTCTTGATGGGAGATTCAGAGACAGACTGAAGCTGGACAATCAAACTGGATCTCTGACCATCACAAACACCACAATGAAACATACTGGACGTTATCAACTAGAGACCAACTATAAGAGAGTTGATTTCTTTCTCACTGTCTATGGTGAGTTAAATATCAGTTTCACATGTTTTTTATTTTAATCAGCAAAAGATTCAATTATTAATCCAAACTCAATTTTGCTTCTGTTGTTTAATGATGATATTAATTTCAAATTTAAGTTTCAAACCATTTACTTTTGTAAGTGAGTGTTTTAATCTGTGTTGAACCTGTTTCTGTTTGTTCTCCGTGTGTGTGTTTGATGTTTCAGTGTCAGTGAAGGAGGGAGATTCAGTCACTCTAAACTCTCCTCTTACTGAAATGAAGGATAATGATGTGATTCAGTGGAGGTTTGGAAACACTTTAATAGCTGAAATCAATAAACTGAACAACAGAATCACTGTACGTGATGATGTTCTTGATGGGAGATTCAGAGACAGACTGAAGCTGGACAACCAAACTGGATCTCTGACCATCACAAACTTCACAATGAAACACGCTGGAGATTATGAACTAAAGATCAAAGATAAAAGCCTTGATTTCTTTCTCGATGTCACTGGTGAGTTAAATATCATGTTTTTAGTCGCATTTATTAAATGCAGTTTACTCATCTACTTAATATGAAATAACATTTTTGTTCGTGACTTGTGCTGCAAACTCGTTTCGTAGGATTACATAATGTTAAACAAGACTACACTTTAAAATAAACAACATTTCTGTAATTGTTTAACTATTTTGTAATATTTAGTTTGTTTGCTGTCCGACACAAAAAGCGTTTTCTCCTATGCAGCGACTGGCAACACAACCTTAAGATACACCAAAGCACAACATAAATTCAATTTTATTTGTTTGCTGTACTCCAAAACTTTAGAATCCATATGTTTTCAGGAACAGATCCAAATTCAGGCCTTTAACCGGCGATCTTCATCTTCATTCTCAGCAGTGACCGTCACATTGACGCGCTCGTTATGATTCACATTTGAACGTCGCGCCCTCGAGAAGTGTTATGACATGGTTTACGGCACTGTTATCGAACATGTCGTGTTTCAGTGGATTGACATTTGAAATGAGTGTGTGCCTTCACGGATCATCAACGGAGATATTTGTTTACTTTTCATGTAATTCACTTTGAATTACCACTGTGTATGAAATGTGCTATATAAATAAACTTGCCTTGCCTTGTTACTAAAGTTGTCACATTTCTGTCCATTATGTTTTATTCTTTTAATTTTCTGTATAAAATGGGTATGTTTAGGTTCCGGATGGGATTTAGGGATCTTACATTTATCTATAAAACGATAAAAGGGAAAATTATACATATATCTTAATGACATGAAAGATTTGTAAATATTTTACGTTTTTCCATGTGTGTGTTTGATTCAGTGTCAGTGACGGAGGGAGATTCAGTCACTCTAAACCTTGATCTTACTGAAATTAAGGATGATGATTGGATTCAGTGGAAGTTTAAAGGCACTTTATTAGCAGGAATCTGGAAAGTGATCAACAGCATCACTGTAAATGATGATGTTCTTGATGGGAGATTCAGAGACAGACTGAAGCTGGACAATCAAACGGGATCTCTGACCATCACAAACACCACAATGAAACACGCTGGAGATTATGAACTCTGGACCAACACACTCGGCAGTTCTTATATTCGTCTCATTGTCTACGGTGAGTTAAATATCAGTTTCACGTGTTTCATTTATTACAGCTAGATCTAAAGAAGTATCTTATCATGACTAATGAGTTCAAATGACTAATTCTCTTACTTTCACATGAACAGCAGGTTTATATTGAACTTTCTATTCAATAGTTTGAAATGCTCTACTTTTGATCATCTCGGTTCCTCTGGATGTTTCTTGAATCTCTTCATTCGTCCTCATTTCTCTTTATTCTCTCGTGTTTTCAGCTCGTCTGCCTGTTCCTGTCATCAGCAGAAACTCTTCTCAATGTTCTTCATCATCATCATCATCATCATCATGTTCACTGGTGTGTTCAGTGGTGAATGTGAGTCATGTGACTCTCTCCTGGTACAAAGGAAGCAGTTCATTGTCCAGCATCAGTGCGTCTGATCTCAGCATCAGTCTCTCTCTACCTCTGGAGGTGGAATATCAGGATAAAAACACCTACAGCTGTGTGCTGAACAATCCCATCAGCCACCAGACTCAACATCTGGACATCACTCAACTCTGTCACACATGTTCAGGTACGGCAGCGCTGGTGATATTAGCGTTTATTGACTGAGCTGATCTCACTTTGATGTTTTTATTCCTCAGTCCACTGTTGTGGTCCTACTGAAGCTGTGATCCGATTGGTCCTCTCTGCTCTGGTGGGCGTGGCTACTGTCGTTCTTGTGGTTTATGACATCAGATCCAGAAGAGCTGAACGAGATCAAGCACATATTCACACATCAGGTACATGAATGATGATGACTGATTCAGCATATATTAACATTGGTGAGATTGATTCATTTATGGCTTTACATGTTCATCTTTTTCAGGAAGTGCTTAAATCTGAAGCAGAACGCTGAACTTTAAAGATTCTTCAAGAGTGTTTTTGTCATAATAAATCCTGATGATTATTTGAGCTTCTCTTTCAGTGTCAGATTTGTAAAACTCTTATTTGTAAGGCTTTATTGTTCATATTTCTCTCAGAGACACACAGATCTCACTTTACTACTGCTGTATATTTGTCATGTGTATTTTACACTGTTGTTGATGATCAGATTAAAATAGCATCTTTTTAATGTGTCTGACGGAGTTGACCCAAATGAAGCTCTGAAGTGAATAAATGTACATTTTTAGAAGAAAACATTTTCAGAAAAACCTGTTCATTAGCTGAGACCTTTGTCTACAAATATATCAGTTTATAATAATGTGTATTCAATAATAAAAACTAACATCTCAAACATGTTTGGTCTCTTCTCTCAAGAATCAGTCAGATTAAGTTCAGACTTCTATTCTTGCCATAACTCTGATATCATTTCATGATCACTACATTCACTTGCGTCTTGTGTTTTGGGTTCACTAACATCCTCCTGTCAGAGTCTCTGTAACAATTGTAGTCACACATTTATTTCAATAATAATTCCAGATTCTATAGAAATGCTCATTGTTGCAGTTATTTGTGTGCATGTTTGTTCCAAATGTCATTTGTGCTTCAGTATCAGGCCTTAGTTTCTGTGTGGAAATTTCCTAAAGTGTGACAAAATCTCATGAGAGGAACCATGTTTTTAATGAAGGAAAGTTCATATGTGGGTCCAACAGACCCCAAATACTTGACTTTTATTTTGTATTATGTATAAAACATTCATATGCTTACTTTAAACGTCTATAAAGACAAGTAATATTTATTACATTTTTACCCAAAATTAGGTGATGTGAGCATTACGGAGCTCTAAACAGTTTATTTAAACTCATCTCAGGGATTTACATAAAAATAATGTGTATTTATAATGCAATGCTAATCGACATAGCCTTTATCAGAGTATACTATAAAAGTACATAATTACTGTCTCATTCTGTTACTAGAAGCTACATCAGATCACAGAAGGTTTTCCAACACTCGACTGACGTTATTGTCGTGTCTTTTCTTCTTAGTAAGCAATAATGACCACTGACGAATTAAAAATTGAATTGAAATAAACGAACTGTTTACTGAAGTTTTTTGAACTGGATTGCACAGATGCGGCGCACACACATTGAATCAGTCACATGTTCACTATGGATTAAGGGTAGACTTTTCTTAAAGCTGAACAACCTAATATATAACAATTTAAACTTTATCTGTTATTGTCAATGACAATTAATTAAACATTCTGTAATTGCTATTATTACTCTTAATTAATTCACAACAGTTATAAAGCGAGTTTCGAGGAAAACCATGATTTTAATCATATAAACTGTTGTGTTTTGATGTTGTGCTACGCTAAAAGATGCACCTGTTATCAGGAGCTTATTCTAAAGCTTATTTTTTATCTTGTTTTAAAAAGTTAAAGAACATTTCAATGTTTCTTTTTAAAGAAGGTCATTTGATACAAAGTCAAAGAAGGACAGAGAGCAGCACCCCCTGCAGGAGAAATGAGGGATTGTGAAAGCTGTAAATAGAAAAGCATCAGTAAATATAAAAGACAAAAGAATATTAGAGCCGCATGTGTGCAGGAGAGAAATGGAGCAGTGTGGACAATAATTAAAAAGTAAAAAATAAATAAATAAATAAAAACAATTGAAAAAAAGACTTCATTGACTGTTTTGTTCAGCAGCGAAAATAGTTTCATACGAATATCACAGCAGAATCATAACGTTTCTCACTCACAGCAACACTCAGCCGTGTTTTTGATTAATCATATTGAACAAATCGGTCGAGTCAATGATTCAATGACCATAAACAACTGCCTCGTTCTTGAATGAATCAACCATTTGAATGAATCGTTTAAATGAATGACTCAATGAATCACTCATTAAGGTGGCGTTTTAGTTTCATGTCATTTTCCCCAACATTTCTTATTTGTATTTTCAAAAAAATATTTAAAACAATCCCATAACTTTATTGAATGCAGTTTTTTCAGTGTAAATGATTTAATTTGATTAGTAACAGCCCTATATTGTCTTATTCTAACTGATTTATTGATCAAATTTAAGAATTTAAAATGAATCATACTTTTAATTTGATAAATGCCTTCGGGGTAAATTTCACAAATATGTGGATTTAAATATATCAAAGCTGCAATATTCTGAATATTGCTTTGGAATAAATTATATTTACACCACAAAAAAAAAAAAAAAATCCTTTTTATCCAGACAAGCTACTTTTTAATTGTATTGTTTACTTGCCCTGATATATGTCATCAACAGTATAAAACTGCACAATGAGAGAAATAAACTGCAGGTGCTGGCTATGTTCAGACAGTTTGCGTTAGTGAGTAGTCTACGGCTAATAATAACATGATCTCTAACTTAAGCAAAAGCTTTTAATACACATTTAGATATCAAAACGAAACCATAAACATTTTCATAGTAAAAGTGAGTACAAGGAAACAATCCACCCGCATGCCTCTCAGCGATGCTGCCTTCATCATCTGTGCTGATCTGCGTCTCGAGCAGATGACGTCACTCGGAGGGAGGCGTGGCCAGGCCCGTTGAACACGCCCCAGTTTCTTGACTCCACCCACAATATCATTCACCTGAAAGCCCCTGAGTGACTGAGCGAGGGGGATTCAGACGAGGACCGTGACGTCAGCAGCTCTGATTGTGAGTCTACTTGTGCTTCTGGTGTGTTGTTCAATATAGATTTGTGTGTACGATTGTAAAATGATTCTGTCAGTGTAAACTCAATAAACATATTTACTCATATTTGGAAATTGTAGACATTTACGCATTTGGCAGACGCTTTTATCCAAAGCGACTTTCATTGCATTATACTATACATTTGTATCTGAGTATGTGCAATCCCTGGGATCGAACCCATGACCTTGGCATTGCTAGTGCCACGCTCTAACCACTGAGCTACAGGAGAGCTAGACTACACTGCATATATTAAATGGGCTTGTAATGCTTTAGTCATACTGAAATAAATAAGCACAAGTACCCTCTGGCACCCGCATCTGGACCTCTGGAAACTTCATGTCTGGTCCCTGGACGGGTTCTAGGTCAGTGATGGGCAACTTTGATACTGACGAGGGCCATCCACACTTGCACGTTTTACACCGTCTTTATTCAGGGAAATCAATGTATAGTTAATGTAATTCGTTTTTAAAGATTTTATTAACTTGTGCAATTTTGCTAATGCAAATGGGAAACTTTGTTTTCAGTTGACAAGCAATATTACCCCAACAGCAAACGTAAACATCTCAGTTGCATTGTCAGTAAATTTGCAACAAACAACTGTACAGATGTCCTCGATTACAAGCCTAGAGAACATTTTCAACTCAGCCTCATTAAAAAGTGCTTATTTATTAAATAGTTGTTCAATATGGCATTGCCATAATCCACATTCACATATAACCATGAAAAATACTATTTTTTAAAAATGTATAAGAACATAATTAAATGCATACATTTTTGTCATTCATTTGGCAAAAAGGTTTTGTTGACTGTGCATTTTACCTTTGAAATCTAAGATAAGTGCAACTCTGGCTTCACATGTGTATCTTTCATACTTCTCGTTATACGCTTTTCCACTGAGGGGTCAAACCATTCTCTTTGCTTTTCCGTTCCATTCCGTGCCGATCTGAGCCGTGTGGGGCTGATAACGGAGCTCTTCAGTCATCGCCACACGATATGCGATGTAAATAGTGACCGCGATATGGAGGCTAATCAGTTTAATTGTATGATTGATATCGTGCAATTCCAGGCTCAAGTGGAAATACAACTGGAACCGTTCCTTACCATTCTGTTTGACCCAATGGTGGAAAGCGGAAACTGTGAGCAGTGCAGTGGTGTAATGGCAATTTACAATCAAATCTTTCATTACAGATTTAGTTTCCAAACAAATCAATCAAATGGATGACCCCTTGAACTTGATAAAAAGATTATCAGTTAACCATCCTGATTGGATGGTAAAACACAATTCTTATTGTCAATTTTTCATTTATTTTTGCTAATTTTAGTAAACTTTCACATTTGCATGCACATCCTGTGCTGTTATTAATACGGGGATCGGCTGGAAAAGCGACCTCTCCTGGATTGAATTAGTATTAACATTATAATCTGAACGCAATCTTTACATTACTTGCTTTTCTAATGTTTTAAAATTGATCATCCGCAGGGGCGTGTTCAGGTTATTGGGGGCCCTAAGCAAATATTGCCCCGCGATCACGTTCCGATCTAGTTTTTTTTGCAGTGAGTATTCTGTGATTTTTCCCTCCCAGCCACATACTGACCCGTCCCAGAGCAACATCCCATAAGCACCACCACACTCACTAATGCATATAGTGTGCATCTGATCTAGGCTACATGTGATTGAGAGCATTCTGAAAGACTGATTATGAGTGTGTTTTCAACATCAATTTATTATAAGCAGCACAAGACTTTAAAAGCCAATGACATTTACAGCTGGAGAGACTGGACTGATTTTCTACTGTTTAGTGTCAATCGCATTTATCTCAGCCAGTTCAGATCTACATTCAGCCTTAGATGTTATATGAATATGGTCTCTGGAGCATAGGTTTTATTAGCTGACCATTTTCAATGCAGATTTAAGAGTTAAAGTTGCAACTATTATTAATGTAAGAATTGAAAATGTCTAAAGATATTTTAAAATGAACAAAGACATTTGCTTTGCTGTTTCAACCCCCCCTCTCTTGCTACAAGGGCCATTTGGAAGACACAAAGGTGCTGATAGTGATCAAGCCCTGTGTGTACATCGGGGGTCTACAAATGTTCACACCTTTAGTACAGTGGGGGAAGTTTTGATCTTCTGATTGGTCAGTTTGAATGTCTCACATCAAGGAAGGGATAGAAGAAGATTGTAACTATTGCTCTGTCTCTTCTTTCTTGGATTCTTGGCTTTTCTTGGGCACTCTCTGGCCCTCTCTCTCTCTCTCTCTCNGCTCTTCTTTCTTGGATTCTTGGCTTTTCTTGGGCACTCTCTGGCCCTCTTTCTCTCTCTCTCTCTCTCTCTCTCTCTCAGGTAACTTTTTTCATACATGCTGTGTACAATTAATGGTATATGATTTTATCATCTCATACATCTATTTTGTAATTATTTTAAGTGTAACGATAATCAGATATTGTCATTAAACCCTTTCTATTACAAATGATGTGCTAACTAGTTTTGATTTAATATTAACATTAATGTGCTCCATATTGCAATACACTCTAAAAAATGCTGGGTTAAAAACAACCCAAGTTGGGTTGAAAATGGACAAACCCAGCGATTGGGTTGTTTTAACCCAGCGGCTGGGTTAAATGTTTGCCCAACCTGCT
>RJVU01005555.1:180073-202681 GCA_003731715.1 Anabarilius grahami | reverse complement strand
TATTGTCACACTATAGCAACGCTCTCCCACATATTTTGCTATTGTAACTGCGCTTATTTCCGTCGTTGGTATAAGTTGCAGTGGGTGGTGATAGACAAAAAATGTACAGTTTTCTACCATCTTGCTGATAAAGTTTCTTTAGTCGCTCGGCAAACCTTACAGCCTGAACCCTGTAGTTCCACCCTTACACTAACAATAAAGGAAAAATGAGGCTTATCAGTATGTCACAATATCACCCTGTTTGGACTTTGCTTTTCCTGCCAGTCTGTCATCATAGTTATGCATTTTGATTCACAAGCTTGCAGTTCGAGTCAATATCAGTTATTTTGGATACTGTATATCAGGTCCAGAACATGGTAAATTTGACTAATGCTGTATAATATACATGGGAATCAGTTGGTACTACATTAATATTGAAGGTTAAAATGAACTGATTTGTATACAATCGTAAAATACACTTAATTACATTTTTTTATAATAATAATAATAAAGTTCTAACTTTAAAATTATTTCTACTCCAATTCATTTTTTTGAAATATAAACATTTAAATGGTGGCAGTCAACTTGATGGATTTATTCAAACATGCATTATATATACTTCTGATGTACNTACAGTATTGTCACACTATAGCAACGCTCTCCCACATATTTTGCTATTGTAACTGCGCTTATTTCCGTCGTTGGTATAAGTTGCAGTGGGTGGTAATAGACAAGAATTGTACAGTTTTCTACCATCTTGCTGATAAAGTTTCTTTAGTCGCTCGGCAAACCTTACAGCCTGAACCCTGTAGTTCCACCCTTACATTAACAATAAAGGAAAAATGAGGCTTATCAGTATGTCACAATATCACCCTGTTTGGACTTTGCTTTTCCTGCCAGTCTGTCATCATAGTTATGCATTTTGATTCACAAGCTTGCAGTTCGAGTCAATATCAGTTATTTTGGATACTGTATATCAGGTCCAGAACATGGTAAATTTTACTAATGCTGTATAATATACATGGGAATCAGTTGGTACTACATTAATATTGAAGGTTGAAATGAACTGATTTGTATACAATCGTAAAATACACTTAATTACATTTTTATAATAATAATAATAAAGTTCTAACTTTAAAATTATTTCTACTCCAATTCATTTTTTTGAAATATAAACATTTAAATGGTGGCAGTCAACTTGATGGATTTATTCAAACATGCATTATATATACTTCTGATGTACGCCGAACGTGACCGACTGAGAGGGAACATCTCTGTTACGTCTGTAACCCTCATTCACTGATGGAGGGAATGGAGACGTACGTCCCGTCGCCACAGTTCATGTACCACCGCTGAGCGCGGGTCACGTGCTCGTCTCCTCAGTGTGCTTGCATGCACTTCCGTATTTATACCCACACTGCGGGACGGAGCGCGACATGCAAATCTCGAACACCAATGGCTCGTTTAGTAGACACTCAAAGGTGATAGGGCTCTCATGCGATATCCCAATCTGTCGGTTCACTAGTGAAGTACGTCAACGAGGGTTACATATGTAACTGAGACGCTTTACTAGTGCCAGAAATGTGGTTTTCAAAAGAGAGACTGTCATCAAAGATCACTTCTAAACTTTAGTAGCAAATCTACACTTCTCAGTTTCTCCAGATGAAAAGATTTCACTCTTCTGCTGTTAGTTTTCATTCAAAGATAGTCCTACATTTAAAAAAAAAAATGCTGAAATCATGTTCGAGTTCATGAGTTTGCCAGCCAATGGTAAGAGAGGAGCACAGCTTTCGCTCTAAACCAAACTGACAAAACTAGCCAATCACAGGTAGAATGGGGCGGGTCTTGTAAAATGGTTGAGATCCAGCAGCAACCGAGTCCTACTAACTTAGGGGGAGATCGGGGTGAAAAGCACAAAAAACCTCACAAGAATTGAAAATGGGCCACTTTCCCTCAGACTGGAGTGAGATCATAGACGTCTCTCGAGGTGTTGATCTTTCTTGGCGCTCTGTGGCGTGACGGATCGCTGTAGAGCTTCAGTTCAACCAGAGCACATGAACCAATCATCTCTTCCGCTTTACTAGGAACAACACGAAATAAACATGAATAAACATCCAAAGGTAAGTTGTAAGATACAGTACAACTTTCTGAAATCCGTATGCCACATGTAATCGATCAATCAGTGTTTCAACTGCGGAAAGGCGTCAATAAAACAGCTTGTAAAAATGTCACATTTACCTCAGAAAAACAGTTCAATGTCCAAAAACTCATTAGTCAGCTACAAAAATGACTGCATTTTTTTTAATGAACTGTCGTGGCAAATTCGAAGTCTCTGTGTCCCTTCAGTTCTGGTCTCGAAGAAAAGCTCACAGATTGAAGTTCCAGGTCTCAGAAGTATTTAACTTTATTGTCAAGCAACAAAGAGAGATGCCAGCTCCACATCTGAGGCTCTCCAGCCAGGGCACAGTTTTTAAACATTTTTCTTATCTGTTACAGTGTGAGATCCACCCCTACAGTTATTTTCCATGATCTCATTCACAGGTGCTCTCCTCCCTTTCACTCCTTGGAGTCTCCCAAGTACTCCCCAACATTGTCACCACAGTCACTTCACCAATTAAACTGCAGGTGTTGCTTATGCAAAAGATAATTCTCTTTCTACTGCCAACTAGTCTACATCTTTTGACTTTATCTCTCATGGGCCTTCTGCTAATTGATGGTCAACCCTTTTCCCATGGGCCGAATGAAACATTGTATCAAACCAGTCAATACTCCCCGGAGGCGAGAAGCCTTCACATGACACCTTTAACACCGGTCTTATTCATTTCACAGCCACCTGTTGTCCGGTGGAAAATTAGCAACAAAATATGTCTAGATACTCCATCTGATAGGTCCAAAATTAATCAAAATTAATCGAATCCGGGCCTGTCCGCATGGGAGTCGGTCGCTCTAACGAGGAGGATAAAGGCAGCGACCTCTAGTGTCAGTCGCTAGAGCATCTCGAGATCAGAGGAGAGAGGTTTACTCGCACAGAAACTACTAGCTGGCCTCCGTTACACAGGGAGAGGGTGCCATTTTCTTTAAACTTGAATTTTGCTTTTGTTCTGTTCGACAGGGAGCAAGGTAAGACTTTGTTGTTTATTTGTTTACCTTTGTGTAGGTTATTTAATGCTACCGACTGAAAGGGAACTAACATCTCAAACATGTTTGGTCTCTTCTCTCAAGAATCAGTGAGATTAAGTTCAGACTTCTATTCTTGCCATAACTCTGATATCATTTCATGATCACTACATTCACTTGCGTCTTGTGTTTTGGGTTCACTAACATCCTCCTGTCAGAGTCTCTGTAACAATTGTAGTCACACATTTATTTCAATAATAATTCCAGATTCTATAGAAATGCTCATTATTGCAGTTATTTGTGTGCATGTTTGTTCCAAATGTCAATGTTCAAATGCTAAAATGAGGCAACGTGAGCATTACGGAGCTCTAAACACTGGCATGTAATGTTTTGTTACAACCCCGTCTAGGGTGAGGGTGCAACATACACTGCAGGTGAAATGAAAGATGCTTTGTACACTTTTATTTAAACCACAAGTGAAAGCACAACTTTAGGGGTGAGCAATGGCCAAAGAAACAAACAAACTCCACACAAACTCCTAACAGAAAAACTTAAATTCCCTAACAAAATAAAATAAAATAAATGACCCTATCTAATGAAAAACAGGAGAAAACAATATTTACAAAATAAATAGCACTCGCCCCCTACAGCTCCCAGATGTTACAATACAAAAATAAACAAAGAGGAAATGGGACTGACAACAACTTATCAACTCAAACCCCAAAATAACAGGCAAGCTAACAGCAACAACACACTGCAGCAAACACACAATAGCACATGTGCGAACAAACAACAGGAAATCACAAATTGAGCAGAGCTCCCTCTTCAGGCCTTCCAGATCCTTTTATAGCTGCTCCCTGGTCCCATTCACACCAATCAGATCCAGAGATCACTTTGGTAGAATCCAATCCTGTGAAAGAAAGGACAGGACAAGAGAAAGGGAAAGAGAGACAGGACCAGCAAAACAACACATATACACAATACGTCTCAGGATGTAACAGTTTAATTTAAACTGTGTTCTTAAAGCCATCTCAGGGATTTACATAAAAATAATGTGTATTTATAATGCAATGCTAATCGACATAGCCTTTATCAGAGTATACTATAAAAGTATATAATTACTGTCTCATTCTGTTACTAGAAGCTACATCAGATCACAGAAGGTTTTCCAACACTCGACTGACGTTATAAAGCGAATTTAGAGGAAAACCATGATTTAATCATATAAACTGTTGTGTTTTGATGTTGTGCTACGCAAAAATATGCACCTGTTATCAGGAGCTATTATATTTCTCTATATGTGAGCTTTATCTGGATCAAACNAGGATGTCACAGTTTAATTTAAACTGTGTTCTTAAACTCATCTCAGGGATTTACATAAAAATAATGTGTATTTATAATGCAATGCTAATCGACATAGCCTTTATCAGAGTATACTATAAAAGTACATAATTACTGTCTCATTCTGTTACTAGAAGCTACATCAGATCACAGAAGGTTTTCCAACACTCGACTGACGTTATAAAGCAAATTTAGAGGAAAACCATGATTTTAATCACATAAACTGTTGTGTTTTGATGTTGTGCTACGCAAAAATATGCACCTGTTATCAGGAGCTATTATATTTCTCTATATGTGAGCTTTATCTGGATCAAACTTTGTGGTGATCGCATGAAGAAATCAAAAGTTACAGCATTTGGAACAAAGGTAGCCTTTTTGTTTATCCATTGGCGGCCCCTGATGGGCATTTTTTTAAATCGATTTACACGTGGAGTAACTCATGATTGGCTTATTAGTTTATGTTTACCTTGGACTCATTTCAATCGGGAGAATCCACTGTAAGTAATGATGTGCCATTTTCTACAATCTATGGCTGTTTCATGAAGTTAAAAGTGGAAATGCCAAGTGATAGCTACATTTTAGTTTTAGTTAGCATCTGTGCACCTGTGGGGTTTTATGTGTCGTAATTGCGTGAACAATATTTCGTGATCAGTTTATTGGATTATGCTGATGTTGGGGCTCATTTTAATCTGCTGTAAATAATGTTGTCCAATTTTCCACAATCAGAGCATCGTGATTTGATGTTACAAGCGAAAACGTGACATAACTGCTGCATCGGTTTATTATTTACATATGTGTCTTGCGGTGCTTCACGTACAAAAACTCGCTCAAGTTTAGTCAAAGCCCAAAACAATTATACTTGTTGTATTCTACTCCGTGAGACATTTCAAATGACATATAACACATGATTATCTGAGCTGTATGATGCTTTTGACACATTGGAGTACATAGTAAAAAAATATTTCTTAAATTATGTTTTTTTTATTATTATTATTTTTCAGCAATAACTCTGGAGTACTTAGGAGTTAATCAAATTGGCTACATTCATTGTAAATTTCAGACTCTAAGCTTTCAAATGACACCTATTTTGGGATGATCTAGAATTTTGAAAACTATGATTATTAATTTTTTATAGCTAAGTTGCGCCCTCGGGGGGTACACTCCATTTTAGAGTGATGACTCAGCAGTGGTTAAGTGTTGAACAAAATGGTTTCTAAGCTTCAAAATGATACCTATTTTGTGTTATTCCTATCAGTGGTTGCTTAGTACTTTGATTATGAATTTTTTCGCAGGGGTTGGTGTCCCATCAGCGGGACACTTTGGGTTTAAGGGGTTAAAGAAGGACATTTGATACAAAGTCAAAGAAGGACAGAGAGAGCCAGCCCTGCAGGAGAAATGAGGGATTGTGAAAACATCACGACTTCCTGAATACCATCACGATTGAAAACAACAGTTCAATAAACAAGTAGTTTATATTAAAGGTGCAATATGTAAGAATTTTGCAGTAAAATACAGTTGCCCCTCACTGCAGACCACTCGAGATCCAGGGGGTGGAGTCGGGTAGGTTAAGTTATATGTAAAGTGGGAGGAGTTAGATCTAGAATATCATTATAACATCATTTTCAACACACTCAAATGTATCTAATATGTGTCCCAAGATTCTTGTTGCACCTTTAAGTCTTTAAGTCATGTTAGTTGCACTATTGACTTTATTGACTGTTTTGTTCAGCAGTGAAAATAGTTTCATACGAATATCACAGCAGAATCATAGCGTTTCTCACTCACAGCAACACTCAGACGTGTTTTTGATTCAACGTTTTGAACTAATCGGTTGAGTCAATGATTCAATGACCCATTCATAAACAACTGCCTCATTCTTGAACATTTCTAATTTGTATTATCAAAAAAATATTTAAAACAATCTCATAACTTTATTTAATGCAGTTTTTTCTTTGTAAATTTGATTAGTAACAGCCCTATATTGTCTAACTGATTTATTGATCAAATTTAAGAATTTAAAATTAATCATAAGTTTAATAAGATTAGGGGGGAAACGCCCTTTATAAAGGTAAAAAAAAAATACCTTCGGGGTAAATATCACAAATATGTGGATTTAAATATATAAAAGCTGCAATATTCTGAATATTGCTTCAGAATAAATTATGTTTACACCACAAAAATAAATAAATAAAATCCAGACTTTTGGCTTTTTTTGCGTGGGCGTGCACTGGGGGTCGCCAGAGAGTGAATGGCTGTGGAGAGTGAGTGCTCTGTGATAAAAGTATATTGCATTAATTGTATAACCATCTTATGGACTAATATTGTGTGTTTATACTTATATTGTATGAATTGTGTTCATGCTACATTATATTTGTGGCAACATCAAGTTTGTTCACCTCATTATTGAACGTGCACGAGGGTGAATTGCGAATCTGATCACCGCTGTGTAATGCTGTCAACAGAATAAAAGCCTGTCTTCAAGCTCGAATTGGTGTCCATTCTGAGTTGTACACAACACAACGCAGAGACAACCCCGTTACCAGTGGAGTATCAAGTACTCGAAAACCATGCTTGAGTAAAAGTATAGATATCTTACCAGAAAATTACTTTGGTAGAAGTTAAAGTCACTGTTTAGAATGTTACTTGAGTAAAAGTTGTAAAGTATGTGATATTTTTTGTACTTAAGTACGAAAAGTATTTTTTTGATATTAAACGTACTTAAGTATTGAAAGTAAATGTAAAATACAAAGGGAGCAAAAAATATAACTATATACAGTTTGAGCAGCAAGATTGTGTTCAGTTTTAACTCTCTTACATTTTGTTTCTTTGAATTAAAAAATGGCTAAATGTTTATTGTAATTTTTAAATATAAAAAATACTAATATATTAATTATACATTGATCGTTCATGTTAATTCATAGTGCATTATAACTAATGTAAGAGACAACTTTAAAATGTTAAAATGTAAATGTTGAAATTAAAAATGAACAATGCTTTTATTAACCTTATTTATACAAATGGACTCTTATTGTAAAGTGTTTCCATTTCATATAAATCCAGTCATGCTTAAAACTTACCATCTTTACACACAATGGCATAGCATGGTCTATTATATGTGTACTTTCACACATTATTTGCCTCTATTTTAGAAAACTTGACGATTATCTAATCAAAATATGTGTTACAGTGCCGATAAAAAAGAACTGAAATCGAATACATTTCTGATTTATGTTTCTGTCGCTGCATGATGAGGATACAGTTTAAATATGCAACTTCGCTGGATAATGAATGCATAACAGCGAACAAATGGATATAAACTAATGCAAATGAATGGAAACAATCGTGACATTAAACAGTTGGTGTTTTTGTCACATTGTTTTAACCGCTTGAGGTACTAATGTTAGCATCCTCTCAGCCTCGACGGCAAACATACTGCTGTTCTCCACTAGTGCAGCATCTACTCAACAAACTAATTACTGTATAATGATATGAAAACATGTACTGTAGTGTGTGTATAACATACCGTTTTGTCTGTTTTAAATCCGTTTTTGAAGTGTCCCGCTCTGTACAGTGCGCAGCCTCACGTCACGTGTCAAAACAAACTCCATGAGGCATCAGTGATAGTTTTTATTTCGCCTCTAGAGGTCGCTCTTGTACTGCATAATGACAGCGAACACTTCTCAGCCGCTCCAGCAACGGACGCAACCTGGAAAATGAAATCAACCGCGGTTGTGCGAGCACTGGTTTGCGCATGCTTGCTTGCAGTCTGTGTTCTTCCGACTTTATTTTGTAGTAAGTAACGAAAATGCTTTGGAAAAATGTATCGGAGTAAAAGTATACATTTAATTTAGGAAATGTAGTGGAGTAAAAGTAAAAGTTGACAAAAATATAAAGACTCAAGTACAGATTCTCCCAAAAAATACTTAAGTGCTGTAACGAAGTATTATTACTTCATTACATTACACCACTGCCCGTTACAATGCTGCCTTCATCATCTGTGCTGATCTGCGTCTCGAGCAGATGATGTCACTTGGAGGGAGGTGTGGCCAGGCCCGCTGAACACGCCCCTGTTTCTTTACTCCACCCACATCAAAACTGTGCCATGAAGTGAAACGCAAAGAAAAGGGCAACACAATTGGAAAACAGTATTGCGAGCTCATGCTTAACTGAAACGCAGAATAAAAGGAGCGTTGCAAATTAATTCGTAGGTGTGATCATGGAAAATATCTGTTGCAATGATAAGATACAATCAAAGTTTAGTTTCTTTTTCTTTTCTTTCTCTCAATACTTTTCTTTAGCAATTCTTTATTTTTCTTTTGCAAAACTATATGGCATGATTTTGACTCCATAGTTACAGGTCACTAAATTGTCTGCAAAATTAAATCCATAGAATTTAATACAGATATTTTGACATTTTTTAAATGGTGGTATATTTAGTCTCCACGTTTTAATGAAGATCTGACCCTGATCTAGTTCTGTCATATATATATATAATTTTAACAAGTAGCCTACACAAAACGTGACCACATGAACTTACAAGCATCTGCAAATGATGCAGCTAATGATCCTCTCATGATCCTGTAAGGCCAGTAAACAGTAAGAGACGCAACAATAAAGCTGTTTACATGAATCAAACCCTGAAGGAACACCACCAGACGTTCATCATCTTAAGACAGAATTAGAAACACTTCACAGCTGGAATGTCTCACCTCAGATTTCCAGTTTACTAAAGCAGAAATCACATTTGGAGACAGAGAAAGTTATTTTCTGTAGTAACAGACATGAGGTACACAGAGCTTCAGATGTTTTCAACCCAAACGTTCCTTAAATTCCTTCTTGATATATTTCTCATCTTGATATTTTTGCTGATTTATACAACTGTTAGTCTTGATATTTACCCTTCATTATACTCAGTGTATTATTTTGATGAATAAACACAAAGAGTGACACAAAACAAGTTTTATGGCCTTTTTTTTTATTTGAGTAAGAAAATCTGAAGTGCCCGCAACAAACCCACCAAAGAGCTGCCAGCCCCAAAGTCTCACAAGTATTTACATCACAAAAGCGGTTTGATTCTGTATTTCTTTCAGTCCTCCAGATACTGTACGATCCACAGCCGAAGGTAAAGGGCGACTCTTTTGGGCTCGTTTCATCTCGCCACGGTTTTAAATATTTAAAATATTTACAGTCCGGCAAACCAGAAACTCCATGATCCTGTCGGTTTGCTGCGGGTGATCGGAGACGATCTCAATGTTCAATCCTCTACGGGACCACATGACTGGTTAAAAACACATTTATGTTACAATAATTTCTATGATTCGTTCTTCAAAAAATAGACTCAAAATCAACAAATGAAGAAAACGTCACGTGTCGCTCAAGACAGTTGTGATTTTTTTTTCTTTTCGCCCAATGAAGCATTTCCATGAACAAATGAAATTGATCAATAAATACAAACACTGCAGAGACGAAGTCAGACTGTACAGAAACGCAGAAGAGCATCCGTGGCCCACAGACACGAGGAGAGATCCGTGGAGGAGACGGGTGAATCACACAGAGGTGATGACAATCATGAGGTGCGGAGAGATGCTGGAGATCTGGCTGAGGAGGTCCGGAGCGAGGCGCGACAGGTGGCTCTCGGAAAACTCGCACGGTGGAAAGATCTGCAGCACGTAGGCAGGCTGCACATGGAGGGAAACCATCGTTTTAATTGACCAGACAAAACCTGAGAATAAGTGCACTGGTACAGGAAAGATACCTACCTGATTGGAGCCGGGATTGGGGACGTTGATGATTCCAGCCGCCAGTTTGGCCTGCAGGTAATTGATGAAGGCAGATTTGAGCGCCTGCGTTTGGTTCAACACGTCGTCCTGGTTGACGCCACATGGCATGGCCAACAGCAGGCAGAAGTCACTCTCCCCCTGACAACACAGAAAATAAAACGCCATATAGTGAGAGTCTTCAGCAGCAGCACAAACTAGTTGAATGTGTTGATTTTAAAGAGCACCCATCTTTCTTTAGTGTGTAATGTTGCTGTTTGAGCATGAAAAAGGTATATGCAGAATAAAGTGGCGGGGCCTGGTTGAGTTAGTTATTAGTGTGTTGAAACTGGTGATTAGGGTAAGGAGCGGGACATTTCCCAAACACCAATCACAACACACTGCTCCAGCCGATTATGTAAACTAATAACCAATAGGGTGAACACACCTTCAAGGTAAGTGAAAAATTTTGCATTACTCAAATTAAGTTTGCATTTGCATCAAAACTACAAGACACATTTGATATTAAACTTTTTTCTAGACCTGATAGCCCTCTTGGATACTGGAATAGATTTTAATAACCTACAACTAGAGCCTTTGTCCTCGGCTTTATCAACAGGCAATGCAACAAAATAGAGACTCTTGGTGGAAAACAGAATATTCCACAGTCACGTACCGTCATTCTGCGAGCGACTCCCTCCAACTGCTGCGCCTCCAGCCTCATTCTCTGTACGATGCGGAGAATCCCTCCACTCTCCGGGATAGGCAACGACCGCAGGCCAAGAGCTTTGTTTCCACATAAGAAATGCAGCTGAACCGCTGCTGTATCATTCTTCAGTGCCAGTAGGCCTTGCCACACAATAGGGTATTTCTGTATAACAATAGAGTTTATAAAACACAGTCAATCTTAAGGGTCTGGTCTACATTTGCATCTAACCCACTACACATACATGGTTGGTTTGTGTCTATTTGTGGTTAGTGGAACGTGTTAATGTGATTAACTAAACCTTTGTTTAGTCTGCTAGAACACTTGATATTTTGTAATATATGAAGATAGTAAGAGGTCAAAAACTTTCCCTGGTCACTGTACAGAACTCAACAAGGAGTGTTTCAATAGAACTTTGTGTAAAGACGAAGCCCTGCTGTATGCAGGTTATGACAGAGACTCACCGTCAGAAGCTGCACCATATTCACTGGCTGATGTCCAACCAACTCCACTTTAGCTTCAGCTTGTGGCTGACTTGACTCTGACTCTTGAGCTCCCTTTAATTCAAATAAAAGGGACAAAATGTTATTGGCATAGCTCTAAAAGCTAGTAAACATTTAAAAATTGATGCATACGCAAACTTACCTGTGATGGTGGGATGCTATGGGTGGACTGGTTAATCCCCATTGGAGAATTATCAGCAAACTGAGCGTGGGCGGGCCGTAGGTTTGTATAAATGGCTGAATATTCAGGGAAGGACGTCCCAGCTCCTGCTGTCATCAGTTGAACTCTCTGAGGAGAAGCCATGGGAGGCATTGTACTACGGATTGCCATCATTCCCTCCTTACTGGGAGGTGTCTGTGCCCTCCTAAGCTCTGATGTTTTCGAGGGGTCCTTCTCAGATACTCCCTTTGCTAACAAGTGTGGCCGAGGGGAAAGAGATGCCGCCATGCTGGTAGGAGTTGAAGAGGGTGGTATGTTCTCAGGAACATGCACCTGGTGTAATTCTGCAGTGGGACGATCGCTCTGCTGGTGGTGAATGAGTACTCGCATGTCTCTTGGTGACATGTTGAATCGTTCGATTGGTAAACCACTGGGGAGAGCTCCGCGATATTCTGCTGGTATGGATTCTGGTTTCAGTTGAGCAGCTGGTGGTCTTCCAAGAGCTGTATGGAAACGCCTTGCCTCTTCTTCCCCCCCATCATGGCTTCTTGCATTGGCTGTGTTAACTTTGAGGACCATTTCCCTGTTCCCCACGGCCTGGGGAGATGTGGGTCGCTGCTGGCCAGGTGGCCAAGAGGAAGTGAGGCTTTCAGAGTGAATGGCATAGTTCATCATAGAGAGGGGAGGAGTGTTCACTCTTACCTCACCCTGAGTGAGGTGCCCTATTGGGCCAACGCGGTGCGGTGACATTCTTCCAATACCACCATGAGCATTGTGTGGGGGCATGATCACAGACTGCTCAGAGTGGTGGACAGAGGAAACATATGTGGACAGAGTGGGTAATCCAGGGGGAAGGACCATAGACACACCTTTCGGAGATGAAGAGCCTATAGGAGACGACACTTTGGCAAAAGGAGAATGAGGGTGTCCAGATTTCCTGGGAGATCGCGGCTCCTGCTTAGGTTGAATAAGTGACGGAGTTCGATCCGATGATGTGCCAGCTATGAACCCAACATGATTGCTTGCTGCTGGGGGAAGATGTGGACTTATAGCAGGACTAATAGTTGGGACCCAGGCAGGTTTCACGCCATCCACGCTGAGGGACTCTGACCCATCTCCCTTCTTGGGGTGCTTCATCACTGTATGATGGTAACTCATGACCTGTGATGGGCCAGGTGTTTGTTGCAATATTTTAACAACTCCACTTTGAACTGGAGTGTAAGAGGATTCTAATTTGTCCATTGCAGACTCTTGTTTAATTGTGGAGACATTTAGTTGTGGTTTCATTGAATGCCCATGATCTGAAGGAAGTGAGCATTTCGAAGATGGCGGCTGGGAGGCACTGTAAAGTTCCTGCTTGATCTGGGGCATGGACACCAGCTGCTGTGACTCTATGTCCACAGCACTGGCAGGTGGGATCTGGCTGATTTTGGCACTTATGCGATGTGGCCCCTCCATTTTCTGGCCAGAATGACTCAGCACCACCACACCTTCTGACGTCTGCACTCTCAGTCCTGTGCTGGAACCTGTACTCAGCGATGTACTCTCCACAATATAACGGCCAGCATTTCCACCTTCCTCACCGACTGGTGGACCATGGTAAGTACTGCTTTCCTCCAAGCTTGGCTGGTAAATCTGTTTTGGAGGTTGTTTGTCGAGAAAGGGATTTCCAATGGGAGCATTTGGCTTATCCTCTGAGTCAGGGGGATTGCAAACTCGACTGATGACAGAGGTAGGAGTGGAAGCAATAACTGAAATAACGGACTTCTCACTGAAGATCTGCTTTGTTTCTGGGGATGGTATAGAAGCAGGTTGTCGAACTACAGGTTGGGCTGAAACGGAGGGTTGCCTGTTATCTTGATGAGCACTTTTGCTGGTTACCACATCTGGTGTAATGTCACTTTCCCGTACAGAATGAGGATGCATATTCCCAGATGTAGCACCAATGTCCAACACTTGGCCAGTTCTAGGCTTTGTGAGGATTTTACGCAAATCACCTGAGTTGGCATCATGAACAGGGGTATCTGAGGGTAATGTTGGGCTCTCTACAGAGGTCTGTGGAGGGGAGAGGACCCCAGCTTCTTTTGGCTGATTGAAGCGTTCTGTTGGGGAAACAGAAATCCTGCTTGGGTATGAGGACAAATTCTTGAGGCAAGTTCTTGTTGGAGACATTGAGGGGGATGTGTTTTTGTATGAATAAGGCTGATACTTGGATGACGTTGGGCTTCTGCTAAGAGCAGGAGAAGATTTTGGGATATCCATCTCAGTTTTAAGAGGCAATTCAGGTTCATTTGTAATGTCTGCATTAGGCGCTGTTAAAGTTACACCCTGCTTGGAAGAGGAAGTAATGACAACAGCCGTACTTGTGGGTGATCTTTCTGTGACTGTTGTAAGTTCGGTGGGTATGGATTCTGGTGACTTCACAGGGATGTTTTCAGCATCCAAAACTACATCTTTGAAGGGTTCCTTTTTGCTTCCAGCACCTTTTTGGCCTTTGCCCTTCTTTGAAGCTTTTGCTCTGCCTTTACACACTTTTCTAGGAGTGGTTATGGTCTCCTCAACTGTTGTGCTAACAGAGGTTTCAGATACTTTTGAACTGGGTCTAAGTGTCTGTGTATCAGCTTCCGAATCTACAGCAGAGTTGATTATTTGTTCTTGTGGCAGGGTACAAGATGTGTCCTCTGATGTAATGGAATCTATAGCAGCAGCAAGCTCTGTTTCACTGGATGGATTTGCAGGCTTTTCTTCCTCTGAGTCACGCTCTGGTTCTTCAGCTAATGAACGTTGTGCCTTTGTCAAGTTACTTTTGAATGGAGGAGGAGATGCATCTTCTGTCAGCTTTGCAATATTCTCAACAGCTTGCTCAAGCTCCAGCTCTCGAGACAGCGAAGCTACATCTGGCTCAATGGCTTTTGTTGAAGCAGGCAATGTGTCTCTTTCACTATTATTAACTTCATCCATGCCATCATTTTCAAATTTAGCTTCTAGTACCTCATCCTTTGAAGACACACCAGGTGAGCTCTTTTTGGGAGAATCATCAGTTCCAGGTTCATCTTCACTAGTCTGAAGCATTGCCTTTACCTCTGTCACGTCAAGCCGAATTGTAAGGTTTTTAAGAACAAGAGAGTTTTCCTCAGTAATGAGTTTGGAACTTTCTGATATTTTCTCCATTTTGTCTCCCTTTTTTCCATTTCCAGATACGGATACATTCACTGGACTTACTCCTTTTTGTGTGTGGGGTGAAAATTTACCTTTACCTACTTTGGGAACCCCCTCACTGTTCATCTCACTTGCATCCAATTCTTTAGACTCAGTTGATTTTGACCGTTCAGTTTTTCCTGCTGGTACATCCTCTGGTTGGCGTCGATTCTTGGGGGGTCGTCCCCGTTTCAAGGGTGCTGCAGTAACAGTCTCTACATCAGGACCCACATCTTTATCTACGCCACGCTTCCGCGCAACACGAGGTGATTCAGCATCTTTTCCAGGTTGCAGAGCATTTTCATCTTCAAATGGTTTAGCATAAACAGAACGCACATTCCTACGTCTTGCCCTAGATGGTACATTTTGCTCTGTACCTTGCTCCATTTCTGTACTGTGCCCAGGGGACTTACTTACTGACTTTGAATCAGGTACTGCCTTGGATGCTACTCCTCTTGGAGAAGATGAGCGTTTCAGTTTTTCTTTGTCAATGCGCTCACTTTTGCGGGTACTCTGTTTGTCTGGGGTAGCAGGCAGAGGTGTAGTTACTGGTGTGGTAGGTGAGGTTTTAGCCTTTTTATTTCTTGACTTTGGAGGGGGAGACACAGCTTCTTCAATTGGATAATTATCAGCAACTTTCTGATCATCTGTACTGTTAGATTCAGCCTCTGTAACCGGTGGCTCAGGTTCCTTTTCATGTTGCTCAGAAGGGATATTTGAGAGGGGACTTTGGGATTCAAGAAACTTCACTGGAGGCTCAGTCTCTGGTTGCGAATTGCTGGCTGGTGTTTCGTTGCTTGAGAGCAGTTCTGCAACATCTTTGTTGGTTTCAGGAGCACTTTCAAAGTCATTAGTCTTCAATACCATCTCCTCGACTGGTATCTTTGACTCTTGGCATTCTGAAGAACAATTGGGTTCTGAGGGTTCCTCAAGTAAAGGCTTTAATGGCTGAACTGAGGGCAATTCATGCTCTTTATCTTCCTCCTTCATGGAAAGATCAAGCAAATTATAGGTAGGAGTATCAACACATTCTGTTTCTTCTGATGGCAAGGATTCTTTGGCTGCTAAAGCAGGTGGTGATATTTGAGGAGCTTGGACAGGACTAGTCTGAGGAGCCTGAACAGGGCTAATTGATTTGATCTCAGCTTGATGGATACTAGGTTCAGTAGCATTTTGTTGCTGTGGAGCTTGTTCTTCCTCTGGTGTTTTACTTACTCTAGTTGCATCTATGGTTTCTTCATGCTTGGAATTTTGAGGGATTTGTTCTTTATTTTTCTGTTGCTGCAACCTTGTTAGCTCCAAGAAGCGGCTATGGAAAAGCACAACTGGTTCTGGGTCAGGCTGGCCTTCTGCTGGGCCTTGCTGAGAGTACAGATATCCAATACCATGTTCAGGGTCCTCATGCTTTTGCTCCAGATGCTGGAGACGCCTTGAATCCTGCTCAAAAATAGAACTGTGCAAAAAACGTGACGCAAACAACTCTCGTCTCTCCTGTTCTTCTGGCTTTGGATCTTCTTTCCTGTCATCCACTTTGTCTTCAGACTCACTTCGAATTTTTTTCTTCTTCATGTACCACGAGGGAGTTGGTCGTGGTGCTGACTCTACCTTTTCAGTGTCCTTTCTACTTCTGAAACTGGCAAAATGTGAATCGTAATCAAGGAAAGACCAGTTGTCTTCCCTTGAGGAGGACAAAGACTTTGCACGCTCTAACAAAGCTTTAGTATCCGGTGTGATTGTCTGATCATCTGCAAAAGAACGGAATTTGTGTCTCTCTAGAGAGGATGTTAGCTTGGACTCTGACAACCTGTCTGGACGATGCCTTTCAGAGAAAGATACAGAAGTTGATGGCGCAGGAGAGTTGGGCTTATTTTCACGATCCTCTTCAGAGTCAGAACGCACTTCACCAGGTTCCAAATCGGGCCAAAGTCCATAATCCAAGTACTTCCGATTGAGACGTCTTTTCTCAGAGGTCCTTGAAAAGTCTGGTAACAAGTCTTGTTTTAGTTGACTCTCCCATCGTCTTTGCTGCTCATCTTGTAGCGATGTACTCATCTTTGACATCTGTGAAGTGTGCATCCGTTTACTGGCAAGTTCCAGATCTATTGGAACATTATCTTCAGGTTTTGAGGGTTCTTTTACTTCTCTCACAGTCATTTGAATACGGGGGTCTGCATATTCTTCCTCTCTTTGTAGCGGGGCATGCTGAAACCTTGGAGAGTTTGTGTTATTCCACTCCAGGTCTTCACTCTTTTGCCGAACTGTTCGGTAAATCCTTTCCCTCTTAGCACTCATTTCCATCTCAAAGGACTCTTGTTTCTTGATCTTACTTGGAGGCGAGGTATCAGTTACATCCTGCGGAGGCTTGCCAACCTCATGCACCAGACTACGATGCTCAAGATCTTCTGCATCTATACCTTGATGAGTTTCTGTCTTGCCTGGTTTATCAGGCGTCTGCAGCTGCTGCCGTAGCCGCCGGTTTTGCTCCATCTGTTTGCGGTAACTCTGAGAAAGGTCAATATTTTCTAGATATTCGTCCCTTACTTTGCTATCCTTATCTGAGGTTCCGTCGTTTGAAAATCGCCTAGGTACAGGGTGCAATTTTGAGTCCAAAATATCCACCTCAGATAAATCACCTGGTCGTAGCGGTGGGCCTTGAGATGTCCCTCTCGTAGTGCTATCCAGCTCTTCCCTTTGACTATAATGAGAACCAATCCTGGATTTGGAGTGTTCTCTTTTTTGAGCCTCTTTCTCTGCTTTCACATCAATATCGGTCTCTTTTGCAAATCCCGTGTTCATTGCAAATTCTGCAGGTTGGCTAATCGTAGAAACTGGATCATCCTCTAGACGGCCTCTTTTCTGTCTTATAGTTTTCCCACTGGGATCACCAAACCGCCTCTTTCTCGCTGCAAGTCTGTCAGAATCTAAAAGGGAATCTTTGCCGTCACTACCAGAGTCAGATTTTAAATGTTTCTTTGACTTTCCTTTCCCGTCCCTGTCTAACGACTCACTTTTGCACTGATCGAGTCGCTCTCCCTTTTGAGACTCGAGGCGAGTAACGTGGTCAGTAGGAGAGGGTTCTTTGTCCCCTTTAGGCTTCTGCCTTTCTTGACTCTCCAAATCTGAAACTTTTACTTTCCCAGAACCCAAATCCAGACTAGCCTCTCTATCTGCTTCAGAATGAGGAACAGTGGGAGACTGCACTTTACCTCTCCTTTGCTTTGTTTTCTCTCCCTTCTCTCTGTCAGCCTTTTCCTTGCGTCTGCTACGCTTCTTGCTCTCCGCTCCACTTGTATGCTCTGCCTCGGTCTGCTCCATTTCTCTCTCCAGTCCTTCTGATTTGAAATCTACTGGCGATTTCTCTGACTTCTCAAACTGAGGTGGAGGTGGAGACAGTGAGCTGCAGCTTCCAGATCTCTCAGAGGAGTGTCTGTACACGCGTCTTTCAGCTTCTCGTGAGACACGATCAGAAGGTGAGGGTGAAGCAGAGGGGGTTAAGGGACGACGCTGATGAGACGGGCTCCATCTGCCTCGATCGGCCTCAAATCGCTCCCGCTCCCGTTCTCGTTCACGCTGGATATAGCTGTACTTCCTGATGTCCTCAAAAGGGTCTCGGTAATCTCTGTATTCCCGTGGGTCCTCATGATAGCGGGGATCGTAATGTTCTCCTTGGTAATGATCCAACTCTGCATAGCGATCGCGACTGCGACCAGGATAGTCTCGACGGGGGTCTTCGGCGTAAATGCCAGGAGTCCTTACATTCTCGTAATATGCCCGCTCAGCTGAAAACTCATGATAAGGAGTTCGCCGCTCTTCCCTGACAAAACAAAACAAGATTTGGGAAACAATTAGCCAAGTGCTTGAAGATAAACTGCAAGCAGGCATTATAGTTTCTAAGGTGTTTTACTAAAGGCAGCACTCACCTCCTCTCTGATGGAATATCATAAAAGTCACGGATGTCCTGCCCTGATGCCTGCATAGATCGATAGAAAGCCATTTGACTCTCCTGACTGGCAAAATCAACCTGGACAGAAGAAACAAAACACATTACGTTATATAATTGTATACACTGGTTGTCAAAAGTTTGAAAGAAGTCTCTTCTGCTCACCACGGCTGCATCAGTGTTAATTCTGCCAGCCATTTCTAATTTTGTCTTAGTCTTCATCTTCAGACAAAAATGCTTATTAGACTTAGCCACATTTTAGTAATTTTTGTCTTTCATAGTTTGTCAACGAAAATTGTCGACTTTCAGTGAATACCTTTGGTCAAACTAAAGTTACCAACATTCATTTTGGTAGCTACTTAATATGTAGTCTTTAGACAACAAAGTCTTTATAATTTTTCTCTTTAGACCATTTTAATTAAGCTTATGGGAAATTGGACTAAAGTAGAGTTGTCAAAAGTACTGATATTTTAAAAATGTGACGCTTTTAGCGCTGTTGAGCGTATACGTAAACACCTGATTGGCCATTGTGTTCACGGCTCATCGGACATGTCTATGATTGGTTTCAATGATCAACACTGTAAAAACATAGTAAATAATCATCAATGAAGCTCTTCACCAAGCGCTTACACCAATTCACACAGGAGTTTGAAAGTAGGAAAGCAGGAGTTTGGGGGCAGTCGTGGCCTAATGGATAGAGAGTCGGACTTGTAACCCAAAGGTCATGGGTTCGAGTCTCAGGTCCGGCAGGGATTGTCGGTGAGGGGAGTGAATGTCCAGCGCTCTCCCCACCCTCAATACCACGACTGAGGTGAGACCCTTGAGCAAGGCACCGTACCCCCAACTGCTCCCCGGGCGCCGCAGCAATGGCTGCCCACTGCTCCGGGTGTGTGTTCACGGTGTGTGTGTTCACTGCTGTGTGTGTGCACTTGGATGGGTTAAATGCAGAGCACAAATTCCGAGTATGGGTCACCAAACTTGGCCACATGTCATTTCACTTCTATCGCAGACCAGTCTGCTGCAAGACGCCTGCTTTCAAACACTACCCGCTCCCACTTTCAAATCACTCTGATTTGCAGATTTAGTCACAGCAAACAGCGCAAGCAGCTCGTGACAGAACACAGACCAACTGAATGACACTTTTACTTAAGTAAAAAATCTTAAATGAAGATCACTGAGCTCCAGCTTACTTGTTTGTCTGCGTTTTCTTCTGCAGTGTAGAGACAGCACGTGCACATGGTTGCCAGATTGCAAAGATTAAGTAAAACACCAGGTAGAAACGTCTTCTTTTAACAGAAATGCTCTGATTGGGGGATTTAAATTCTTGAAATCTGGCAAAACGTAAGTATGAAAGCTCATAAAAAAAGTCTAATGTTTTGTCTCCTTTATTCGACAAAAAAAAGAGGGTTTTTTTATACCACATTTCAGTCTCGTCTTTTTTCCCCATCAATGATATTGCATGTTGATATAGATGGCGTAGCCTCGTCATCATCATGGATAAAAAGGTCGTCACTGAATATTTTTTGTCACAGATTTCGGTAAAGAAATTAGCACTGGGGTGCAAGTATTGCAAATACAGTAAAACAGTTATATTATTACAATTTAAAATAACTTTTCTTTGTGCACATACTGTGAAATTCCTGTAATCAAAGCTGAATTTTCAGCATCATTACTCCATTTGCTGCTTAAGAAACATTTCAGATTATTATTATCAATGTTGAAAAGAGTTGAGCTGCTTCATACTTTTTTCAACATTCTAGATGAATAGAAAGTTCAAAAGTCACTAGTCAGTTCCACATACCTTAATTTTGTTCCCTCCTATCTTCCATCCTTTGGTTTCTCTAACAGCTGCTTGGGCAAAATCAGTGTTGTTGTACAGAATAAGAGCCATTCCTTTTAACCTATCAAACACAACCTGTAAAAGAGGCCAATAGTTAGTATAACTCCACACAATTTCAGTAAAAATCAATATATTCAAATGATCCAAAATCTACCTTGACGACGGGTCCGTAGCGACAGAAGTGTCGTGTGAGGTACTGCTCTGTGATATTCGAGGTCAGCCCGTCCAACCACACGCATGCTGTCGGCATACTCTTCCCAAATCCAAGCTGGAATCAAGGCAAAAATAAACATTACAAAGTATCCAGGCCAATTTCACTCTGTCAAACAATATGGTTACACACACACAGTATCTGCTAAGAACACGCATCTCAATACCTTCAGTCTGTTGGTGCCGAGATACTCTCCATCCATTTTCTTAATGGCTTTACAAACACTTGCAATATCAGAGTATTGAACAAATGCATACTGGGGAATGCCATTCACCCTCTTGATATCAATATCCTGAAATCAATCAAGACAAATACATGCTTTAAAAAAGACTGCAACAATAACAAGGAGCAACTAAGAAACTTCAAATAAGATTGGAGTTTAGTGTTTTCGCTCGTTGGAACCATAATGAACAACGTTTGACTTTTTTCCTCTCAAACAGACAGAAATTTCCATGTAATAGATTTATAGAGTCTCTAGGACAAACAGTTTACATGACTAAGGAATTTACAGGAAAAACAGCGACTAGTGATACACCGAAACAAATTCTTGGCTGCAAATGAGAAGGCTCATTTCAAATTGGCCTTTCTATACTTATTTATATATACATGCCAGCATGACCGCAAAATTTTGACAAAACTTATGACTGTCGATTAATGCCCTTGATCATCACACTGTACACCACCACAGTGGATCTGAAATGAAGCAAGATTGAAGTGCCGATTCCAGCTTCAATTTGTGGTTATTTATATCCATACTAGGCAAACGGTTTAGCAATTACAGCACATTGTATTTGTAGTTCCCTCCATTTCAAGGGAGCAAAAGCAATTGGCCGATAAGCTGTTTCAGGGTTCCCACTCTTTTTCAGCGATCATTTTCCAGGACATTTTCAATTTTTCTATGGCAGGAATAAAAGACAAGGATCACGCCCTGAAGTAATATATTGCACTCTAAGTCTTTAAAAGGCGTACAGTTTATTGCCATGACTTAACTATAAAATAAATTTTTAATATGAGCTCTTAATCATACATTATGACTATGGAAGCTTGTTTCCGCCACAGAATGAAAAAAGAAAAAGTCGCAATTACTTTTTTGTATCTCACTATTCTGACTTATTCTTCTCGCAATTGCGAATTTATATCACAATTATGCAATTTATAATTCTGACTTTATAACACAATTGCGAGTTTATATCACAGTTATGTAAGCTCGGAATGTTTTAGAATTTTGAGATAAAAAGTTGCAATTAGCTTTTTTATGTTTTATTCAGCAGCAGACACTTCCATAGTTTATTGCCATGACTTAACTATAAAATCAGTTTTTAATATGAGCTCTTAATCATACATTATGACAAATTGTTCTCGTTACCAGTGTTCATATCATAGCAAAAAATATTGGAACTATTTTAATGTTTTGTTTAACTATTTGAAAATAAAAATATTAGTCGATGAACAACAAAGAAACCCATAACACGTAACAGAATATGTGGCAGGTCTATTAGTTATTTCTGTCCTATCCAATGCTGGTTATCACCGTGTCAATCAATATAATTTTGGATTCAATCCCGCATTTAAATAAGTTAGTCATTCCCAAAACTTTGCAGTGGGTATACTTAGCAGCATGAATTGCGAATGGGTTATAAATAGGCTTGGGTATCGAGTATCGATTGGAACCGGGACTAGCTTTTCGATTTTCCCGGAATCGTTCAAAAGTTTAAATTTCGATTCCTAGTTTCGATTCCTAGTTTCGATTCACAGTTCGCCGACTGGAAGAAGAAACCGCTGAACACCAACGAAGAAGCGTCCATCGGAAGTGTTGGCATAACCGAGCGAGTCGAACATGGATAGCGTGCGTCGGCG
>RJVU01005555.1:153553-177759 GCA_003731715.1 Anabarilius grahami | reverse complement strand
TTTCTTATTGTTTATTTGCTATTCTGCACCAGGTTAGCCCATCAGTGGGAGCACGGTAACATGTTCAAGTACCTGCAGCATCATACACTCATGTGTAAATGTGTTTTCATGGTTTTCAAAAATAAAGCTCTCTTGAGGAAAGTGTACCCCTGTGAAAATATGTTCATAATTTATAATATTTATATTCAAGTTCATAGATTTGATATTTAAATTGTAGTTGAAAACAGCCCTGTGAGAAATTCATAGTAAAGTTCATAAAAAGTAAAAATTTCATAGAATTAAAATTGATGGAGAAGGTCAGACTATTTCCTTCCAGAAAGACCGTTGGTTAGCTAGCTCATTTAAAATATCCTAAACTTTTTTTGACCCTGCCTCTTAAAAGAATCGGAATCGAGAATCGTTAGGAACCGGAATCGAAACAAGGAATTGGAATCGGAATCGTTCAAATTCAAACGATACCCAACCCTAGTTATAAACAGATTTTCCTTTTTTAATCCCTTCAGCTGTCAATCTTCAGCGCAAACTCACAAAGTTCTACACGGTTGTGAAAACTCCTGTTATAATCAATAAAGCTGGCTACACTGCACAATGAATCTCTTACTAACCTTATATCGCATCATATTAGTTAGCAAGTTACTGTATCAGGTAGCTGCTTACTAACAAAGACTATAGAATAACACAAGACGCGTCACTCTATTATTATGAATGGGAGAAAGTGCAACGCGCAATATGGCGGAATAAGTCCCGCCTTCTAAATAAAAGCCAATCGGCGATTGGTAAAGTCATCGCGTCACTGCAGCGGCGTTAGAAGCTCCGGTTTCTATAGAAACAGTCAGACGCGCGCCACCGAAAGAGATGCGCATTTAGGTCTGAGCATGCGCATGAGGTTGATCCAGCCTGAAAAATACAGTTTGTCATGATTTGAGCGTTTAGAAACAGCATTTATGAGACAGTTGTCAGATTTCATTGGTGATTTCAAATATGAAATTTAATCGAAAGCTTGGCAAACAGCTTTGGAGAATTTGATGTTTCCTCATTCAAAGAGAGTTGAATGCCCGAGAGGCGTTTCAAAGATGGCCGCCGAGTGAAATGACTTGCCTTAAAGGGATTTTGTTACTATTAAACATTTTCTGCATACATTTGAGCAGTTAATAGCATTAGCTAACTGCTGCAAGTGGCAACACAAGACTAAACATCATCATTGAAAATACTCAAAACTCAGCATTCCTGAACACACTTTCTGCAACTAACGGGAATTGTTTTTGGCCTTTTTGTTCTCAACTAAAGAAAACTTAAGAACTTAAAAAATAATTTTCAAGGACAACTACAAGATTTTCCAGGACATTTTTCATTTTCTCTAATTTTCCATGCGTTTTCCAGGACTGGAAAGTTTGTCATCAATTTTCCAGGTTTTCCAGGACGAGTGGGAACCCTGTGTTTCATGGCTGTTCCCTGGCTATTTTGTTAATTAATCAGTTAAATGGTCAGGAGGAGATTCGTAATGTGGGATTTGCATTCACAAGCAGTTGCAGAAAGGCTGAAGAAAACAAAAACCCATCAGAGAGATGCAGAAGCTTCAGGAGCGGACGACGACGATGGAGAAAAACCCTTCACAATATCAAGACACAGTCACTGTTAACGTGTAGAGAAGACTTCAATGTCAACGCAGCGGCTTCACCTCAAGAGAATTTAGTTCTTAAACAATTAATATTTTTGTTAAACTGCTTTGAATTAAATCTGAAACACGCACACACACGGGTTTGCCAACCCTCTACAATGCGAGTAAATCACTCGTATGTGACCAAATTTCATGCTTGACTAAAAAAATAATAAAAAAAATTTTAATTAGCCAATGGCTAGTAAATTGTACAATTTCACTCGCCTGCGATTCAGCTAAAGTTTAGCGCAGATATAATTTAATCGCCTGCTGAACTTTACGCACTGTCGCTGGGCTGAGAGCGCCCTCTGTCTCTTTCTTTCACACATGACAGGAAGCGTACATATGAACTGACGCGCTAGATCTAAAAGCAGGGCTTGACGATAAGGATAGCTGAGCTGACAGAACTGTCACTGTCCTGATCGGGCCAAAGCTGCATCGTCATGAAAGTGTGTCATTTACACGTTTAAGCCTCGGCAATTTAGACATTCAAGCGCAAGAAGAAAAACTCATTTCGGGACCTGCGAAAGCCACGTCTGACAGCATGCGAATACTGAATTGATTTCTCTTTAATGTCTTCTTGTACTCGAACAGACAATTTTTACACAAAATTATGTCTTAGCGAGAATCCCAGTAAACATAGTCGGTTATGTCTTAAGTGAAAGTAAACAGTCGCGAAAGAAAACACACGTGTAACAGAATCAGTATATTGGATCTGTGCTTATAGGGTTAATTCAAGCCCAAAAAAAAAATATCATTAATTACTCACCCTCATGTCGTCCAACCCCATCAGACCTTCATTCATCTTCAGAACACAAATTAAGATATTTATTAGAGGTTTATGACTCGTCCATAGACAGCAATATAATCAACACTTTCAAGGTCCAGAAAGGTACTAAAGACATCGTTAAAACAGTCATGTGACTGCAGTGGTTCAACATTAATGTCATGAAGAGACGAGAATACTATTTGTGCACAAAAACAAAACAAACAACAACAACTTTATTCAACAATCTTTTCCCTGTCATTATCATTACTCAGGAGACGCAGTAACACAGTGAAGCTTCCGTGTTTACGTCCGAATGCCGGCTCAGTATTGGCCAAAGCTGATCATGTGACGCATGCGTGTGATGCTGACGCAGAATCCGGCCAATAATGAGTCGGCGTTCTGACGGAGAACCTGGAAGCGCTGGACGTAAACAACGTATGAGAATGACACAGAAGAGAAGAGATTGTTGAATAAAGTTATTTGTTTTGTTTTTGCGCACAAAAAGTATTCTCGTCTCTTCATAACATTAAGGTTGAACCACTGCAGTCACATGACTGTTTTAACGATGTCTTTAGTACCTTTCTGGACCTCGAAAGCGTTGATTATATTGCATAAACCTCTCGGATTTCATCAAAAACATCTTAATTTGTGTTCTGAAGATGAATGAAGGTCTTACGGGTGTGGAACGACATGAGGGAGAGTAATTAATGACAGAAATTTCATTTTTGGGTGAACTAACCCTTTAAAGTGACAGCAGCCTAATATTCCTGCTGCTGTTTGTGTTTAATGTCAATCAAAAGAAAAGACCTTTTGTAACTTTAATAAGAATTCATTACAGAGTACAGACAATGAATAATCTCTATCTTACTACTGTTAGTTCTACCTGAACAGCACTGTTTATTACATTTGTATCTTGGTTCTATTGTGTTTTAGTTTGATTAATTGTTCTTATTTTATAACAGACTGTTTACTTGTTTTTAATAAATGTTTGCATTTTTTTATATTTATACTTAATTTACATAGAATTCTCTCATTTGCATTGTTCTTGCATTCCACTTAAAAAGTCTGGTGAGTAAAATATTACTTTTTAATACTTACTAGCCAATGGCGACTGAACTGAATTGGTCAGAATAATGACACTATTGTCTTCTGTAGATCTGCATACAGCAGAATTTGAATGTTTCATATTTAATAAAGTTTGCATCATCGATTCTGTAATTACTGCTTTAAAACAATCTGCATTGAATAATACTTGATTTCAAATCCATTGTGATGGTGCAGAGAGGCAAAATGAGGAAAACTGTCACTGTCCAGATCTTTATGGATGTAACTGAAGAATGCTTTGTGATGTAACCGCAATTAATGAATTCTGTAGATCGATGTGAATACTGACTTCAATCAAACTATCTTAAACTGTACCTATAATGTATGATGAGATGCTGTGCTCGTCTCTCACTGTCTGTATAATCCATGAGAGAGTCAATATCACACTGATCAACAGGCGTAGAAATACTTTACAGTAATGAGTAGACTTCAGTAAATGTTAAGTCAGTAACAGAACTGCAAATTAGTAGTCCAGTCCAGAAGTTTCTTGTCCGAGACTTCATTTCACCACCTCAAAATGCTACACTCTTCTCTACTAGAACTAGATTAGAGTAAAAATGCCAACATACCACAATCTCCCCGAAGCGCTGGAAGACGTCGAGTAGCTGCTGATAGTTGGTGGTCTTCTCCAGGTTTCCGATAAACAGCGTACGAGTGGCCTTGGGGTGAAACTCGTCGATGCGTCCGTCCAGGGGACGAAACTCGTTCTCGCTCTCCGTCTCGGGGCCGTTCCAGGCCGTGACCTCGATCAGCATCCCGAAGAAGAGCTTCCCTTTGGACACGCTGAGGGCTTTCTCCTGGTCCTCCTGCTGTCGGAAGAACACCAAACCGTAGCGCTCTTCCGACGCCCCGTGGATCTGCACCGATGTCACCTTCCCATACTTCTTAAACTCATGAAAGAGCCCGTCTTTCAAACTCGTATCTGATGAGAGTAAAACGCAGACGCTTTTAGATTAAAGTGTTTTGATCATGAAAGAGACCCATAAAAGGACCAAGGATTGTAATATACGCGTTTAATCTTCAAACATTAGCTTTGACTGGATTTCTGACAAGGGTTAACTGAAAATTCTGTCATCAGTTAAATCTGTAAGACTTTCGTTCATCTTCGAAACACAAATGAAGACATTTTAAATGAAATCCGTGAGATTTTTGTCTATTCACACAAAACTCTGACGCTTCATAAAGAGATGGCAAAATAAATCCATATGAATAGAGCCGTTTAATCCATGTCAACTGTGTTTATGAAGATGAAGGAAAGTCTTAAGGGTTTGGACATTTTTGCTTGAACTAACCCTGTCAGAAATTCAATCAAAGCTTGTTTGAATATCAAACGCATATATTAACTTATCCTTGGTCTATTTATGGGTGTAATTAATTCCCACAAATAACCCATATTTTGAAATTGTTCACCTTTTTCCAACTTTGATTCTGAAAATATCTGTACCTGAGAGACTCTGAACTACTTTGGACTTTAAGGGAACAAGTTTGTCTTCATGTCCACCAATTTCCATCAGGCTAGTGATCATAATTCTTCACATATCAAACTCTAAACATGCCTCCCTGATTAGACAAAACTATATCATATAGAGTGAGTTCTTCTCTATATCAGTGTCACTGTTTCTGAGTTTTAGGTCTTATCTTATACTGTTTTTTGAACACTAATTAATTAAAAGATCCCTATACAAAATATTAAAAGTATAAATGAGCAAAGAACCCTTTAAATAAGATGAAAAACACGGCCCGAGGAACAGGTGAAGCGAGCAGTAAACGGTCACCTGTGGATCGTGTCGGGAGGTTCTGGACTCTGATGCCGAAGCTCCTCCGTGGCTCGTCGGAGTCCAGCGCGAGCACAGGAGGAGCCGGAGGAGCGTGAGTGGCCGTGGACTGCACTGAGCGCGCTCGCGACCCTTCACTGGAGCTGCTGTTCGAATCACTGCTGCCAGAACACAGAGGAACCACATTCAGACAAACCCAAAAAACAAAAACACCCACTATCATACAAAATAAGGGTAATAAACCCAACGAGATTTAAAGAGAACGCCATTAGTTATGTTAAACTATATACATTTAGCATTATTACAGTATGAGAGTATTAAACACGTCTGTGTTTGAACTTCCTCAACTGAACCCAACAATTAAAATCATTGTTAATTTAAAAGGAATAAGTAGTTTTGGTTCTGTTTTTACACATCTTTACAAGTGTTGACTGAATTCATCAAGCTCAACCCCTCAATCTTATCAAATTAACGAAATTAAAAGAAAACTTTGAGTTTGGTCTAATTTGACAGAAAATATTTATATTTGATGTTTATTTAATGCTTGAAATTACCATGATATCCATGATGCAGAAAACACAGATGGAATTACGGAATCAGACATAACATGGAATTACGTAATAAAATGGAATGTTACTGACTTTGGAAAATTCTGTATGAAATCAAAAGTATGGTGATGTTGACGAGTGTGTGTGAATATTACAGACTGCTGTGCAGTTTGCTCTTCTACACAAACTCAAGCATGTGTGACACTCTTTATGAAATTATGATGGAAATGTATTTCTATTGTACAGTAGGGCAAATAATAATAGAATTCATTAAAACATTTAAGGAATATCATTTTTAAACTAACCTGCTGCGCTGTGCTTTTTGTTTGGCAAAAAAGGAATTGTTCACATTTTAAAAGATAAATTAAGTTTTATGCATTCGTTTTATTAACACTGTGTTTGATGATAAATTCGTATTGTATTAAATCATAAAACACAATCCAGGAATTTAAACAGACAACAGTTTTTTGTTAAAATTGTACTAAATTGTTAAAGTTTCATTAATTTAATTGATTAGACTACCTTTGTAATGATAAAAAAAAATTAAATGAAACCATTAAAACGAAACGGAATTCATTTCCTATTTTAAACTGTATTCAGACACAGAAGGATTCTAATAATAAGGTTGTAACAAATGTAAAATCTCAAAAATTAACAACTACAATCTTAATAATTCACTTTAAAAGAATGCATCTTAAAAAATGTAATTGTTAGTTTTATGCATTCATTTGATTACCACCGTTTTTGATAATAAATTTGTATTAAATCCTAAAACACAGAATCCAGAAAAATTTAGACAAAAAATAAAAAAAATTTAAAAAAAATAAAAACTTTTCATTGTTAAAATTACTAAATTGTTTACATTTTATGAATTCAATTGATTAGACAAAGTTTTTGATGACAAAAAAATGTTAATTAATCCATTAAAACAGAAGTGAGAAAAAAATCAAATGGATTTCTTAGGGCACTATTTAAAGGAACCCTCAAACCTTAGGGCAAATAATAATGACAATAATAAATAATTAAAATAAAAGATTAATTAAACTGTTAATTATGCATTCATTTGATTATCAATAAATTTGTATTATATTCTAAAACACAGAATCCAGAAAAATGTAGACAGCTAAAAAAATAAAAACTTTTCATTGTTAAAAATTTACTAAATTGCTTACATTTTATGAATTCAAATGATTAGACAAATGTTGAGATGACAAAAAAAAAAAATTAAACCATTAAAATGTAATCCTGAACAGTTTCATACAGCTCCTATTTTAAACTCTATTCAGACATGGCAGGATTCTGATAATAAGGTTGAAACAAATGTAAAATCTCATGAAACACAGTTGAAGCGCTGGTACGATACCTGCCGCTGCCAGTGCTGCTGGTGCTGCTGACCGAGTCCGAGCTTGAAGACGGGCTGCGTGAGCGCGAGCGCGGGCCCCGGCTGGGAGACACGGGCGCTCTTTTGGGCGAGTGGGCGGCTTTAGGGGTCTGTCCCGCGCTCCTCTGGGGTGACGGGTGCCGGGACTGGGAAGAGTGCGAGGACCGGCTCCGCCGATGATGGTGGTACGTCCGGTCCGTGCGCCGGCCCCTGTCGTCCCGGTACGGGTCGCGGCGAGCGGAACTGGAAAGGGTAAAAGGGTCACGAATCCGAGACTCAAAGTGAGACTCGGACGCATCGAAGCCACCGCTAAGAGCACTAGCGGCCGGGCTGGAGCTGACCCCGGAGGCAAACATAGAACGGTCCCTGTAATAGTCTGTGTTGTAGTGCCGCGGCCTGTCGAACGAGCCGCTGCGCTCGTGGTGTCCGTAAGGACTGTGCTCGTACGCTCGCTCCCGACTGTCAGAGCTGCTGCTGTGAGAGAGACAGAAAGAGACACGACAGAAGGGGGAACATACACACTTAGATACGAACTGGACCCATCTCAAACAGCTAACACAAGTGCACCTTATCGTACAAAATCTAGCGGGCCAGGTTGGGGAGCCACAATTTAACGAGAGAAATCACAAGCACACGTCCGAGAGGCTGGTGGACTGAGCTACACTGAGGCTCTAGCGCTGAAAACGGACTTCTACACCAATCATGCAGTGTTTCTATCCGACTGTGACATTATTACAACGGACTGAGGAGGAACGTTTACTCTGATCGACTGAAACATGCTCGCTATCTGGCTCTGAACACTGGAGGGGAAATCAGACAGAACTGAAGATCGAGAGCTGAAACAAGTATGGAGGGACAGAAGAGTTAAAAATAACAAGGCTCTAGGGTTAGTAAAGAACAGGGGTTAAGAGACAGGGTGCATGTCTAGGTTAGAGAGAGAAAGCACAGTGAGGCGTAAGGCAGGGCAATACCAACCTTTTCAGAGCAGTAACTGACCCTACATATTCCCAATACAATATAGGAGGAATTTTGTGTGAGCCAAAAACAGCGACGGCGTAAAGCGGTGCCTGGCGAAAAAGTCCCGAGTCCCACTATGCAAAAAGGGTCTTCATCCAATCAAGGTCGCGCCGGCCATCCGAACGCCTTCTGTACCGGTAGACTTGATGACAGTTTAACAAAAATAAAATATAGTAAAAAGTCTTTACCAAAACACAAAAAAACTATCTTCTTCCAAGAAAAACATAGCTTTCCACTGGCGAGGAATAATCCGAACGGCGCACACAAAAAGACGACGGCTCTGCGGGACAAAAAAACAAACAAACAAAAAACGAACAGTTGGTAATTCCAGCGCATTACGTTCCTCCGAACGGCAGCGGTGAGACTTCAGCAAACTCTTCTACCGGCTGCGTACATCCACTCGAGATCAGGTAATCCAGTTCGATCTACACCTATACATCCAACATGAGCTTAGATCCAACATTCAGGCAGCGGGAATCTTCCCGTCACGTCTTCTGGTCTTCGAAGCTTCGCGGAAATATCCAAGCGAGCGAGCGACGAGCGTTTGTGGCCCTTTCTAAGAATGATGTGCGGTGACAAGGAGGATGGAGATGATGAACCCTGACACACTTACTCCACACGGCGCTGGTGCGTTTCGCTCTTAAATCCACGGCAGTGATACACATCCACGGCTGACCATGACAGACAGTTAGCACAATGACCAAATGGGTGATGGGATAATCGTGCAAGGCAAATGAGAATTGACAAAAAGGTTTGCGATATCTCGTAACTACTTTCCCCGTTAAAAATCTTGTGTTTAATCCGTCATCGGCACATACTTCCAAAGAGCACCATCATCCAAGGGGGAGTAATATCCGAGATTTGGAGAACGCCTAATATCCAAACTCACCCGCCAGACATCGTAATATCCAAACCGACCGGGATATTCTCCACGTGGGTAATATCCAACTCAGACGAGGGCTATGGCTCACACAGTAATCCCACATTTTGAACACACCAATCTAATCCACTCATTCTTACATGATAGACAAGGATTAATAATTCCGTGTGCAGGAAGTCAGGCCTCAGAGAATGGAGAGGGATCCCTAGAATCTGGTCTTAGCAATCAGTATTGTGTTTTACCCAACCTCAACCCCTGTATCTGACACCATAGTCCCCCTGAGGGAGCCTGTGTCCACTTACCCGTCTAGTCTGCGTTCATAGCGCCCCTCTCTGGTGTGGAGAGACACCGGAGGCCCGTACACCGGCCCCACGGTGCTCCTCGAGAACCCCGCAACCTCCCTTCCATGACTGCTAGAGGGGGTGCCGTCCTCCAGACCCCGCACGGCGCTGGGCACTGAACCCGGCTCATTGTAATCGGTGCGAAGGTCCCTGTCCCCCATTTTGTTGACGGCATTGTGTGCCTTCTGAGCACTTTTAATGTCAACGAAATCCACAAAGGCCGCCACGCCGCCCTCGGAGCCGCGCTTCCGCAGGACTTTGACGCTCTCCACCCGGCCATACCTGCGAGAGAGAGAGACACGACACTTGGGTAAAGTTGGTTTTATATTCCCACATTCGGGCATCCGTATTCAATAGCCTTGTCAATCACACCAGACATTCACAAGTAAATATGCCATTAAAACAATACTTGCCTATTTAGATCGACTGTGAAAAATGTTGTAAGTTGACAATCGTTGGTTGTCAATATCATGTCGCTGCTTAAAATTCGCAAATATTAATTTATTGCACATTTATTGGAAAGTCTGAATTTATCAGAAGTCCGAATGTGCGAATATAAAACCAACTTTACCCAAGTAGACACGAGCCACTGTAAACGTTACGCACATTCAGGAATCACGTCAATTTCTGACATCCAAACACTTAGTAAATGAGATAGTGTTTGTGCTTGACAGCTGATAATGGCACCAAATCGGTTTAATTACGCTCCGGCGCGCGTTCACACTGCGAACGCAAACCGATTTCACAACACTTACAGTAATTCAGTTTACTGGAGTAAAACACAGTAGTGAACTTTGTGTCTACTTCAGAACTATCGCAGAACGAACTGCAGATCCTCAATCGAGTTTCTGTTTCTTCGGACTGAATCGGTTCCGCGGTTAAACCGGCTCAGCCTGTCCGGACGCTGTTAGCCGCGAGCTAATTACCGCAAACACTCGCTGTTCTCCCGCCGAAAGCGCGTTTTATGCGACTTTTCGTGAGGCGTAATTGTGGCGTGAACTCGAAACGGACGTTTTCTGTGAAAAAGACCACAGATTTCACTAATTTACCAGCAAAACATTAACTAGTCAGTAGTGAAGCGGCCAGCTAACTGCTCAACTTGGTCATGTTAGCGGACTGGCGGCTCATCAGAGATCGCTTCAGTTTGTTTTTAGATTTTAAATCGTGTTTGGGGCTCATTGTTGGCGTTTTAGCCTGTTTTAATCGGCGTTTCGTCGCTAATTTTCTGGCATCGCGGGCTGAGGCTGTTTGTGTCCGCGCGAGGCCGCGTCACTGCGCGCGCAGCTCCGCTTCTTGTGTAACTCACCGTTTAAAATGCTCCACAATCTTCTCCTCACGAACATGTTCGGGTAAATTTCCCACCCAGAGGTGTCTGGTTTCCCGAACCATCCTGCGTCGACCGTGTCCCGTTCATGCACATATGCGCTTTCGCGTCGTTTAATCTCTGACCGTGAGGTAAAATCCACTGCTAGCTCGTGTGAGGAAAAAGATCTCGCGGCCGTGCGCGTGCACGAGCGGGAGCGCGCGAAGGAACCCTCGGCGACGAGCACCGCAACCCCTGCGCGCGCCCGTCACTCTGCGACATCTAAGCAAATGTCATGAATGATGCCACAGCTTAATATTTCACACCACATGCTGATTATTTTATTGAATATTTCAGTAAATCACAGTGACAATGAGATCACAAAGCTCGAGATGGCATATATTAGTAGTTTATTTGATTCCTATTACAATGGAAATAACAATGAATATGGGATTTTGGTGTCGCTGCTGTTGAATAAATATCTTTGGTGCTTTGCATTTGTGTACAAAAAAAGAGTGCAAAAGACGTCTGATTCAGGACAAAAGATGTTCACATAGAAAGCAGATATTTTAAATTGTAATAATATTTCACTTTGATCAAATAAATGCAGCTGTGGTGAGCAGAAGAGGCTCGTTCAGAATGTTAAGTATTAGCAATGGTCCCAATGTTGTTTCTCAGTTTCTAATACAATCGGTGTGTCATCATCGTCACGGTCATGTGCAGTTCAGTGCGCCGCGCTCTGGATCAGCGACACGTGACACGGTTTGCACAGAATCTGCCCGTCCAGCGGGTGGCAGCCGTTCTCGTTGGGCTCCGGAGACAGAAGCACACGGCACACCTGAGAGAGAGAGAGACTTCTGAAGTGAATGCTGATGTTGCAAAGCATCGTGTGAAGCTTACAGTCATTCATCACATGATTGCACTGCATATTAGTAATGTTCTCAGAACGTTCTGGCAATGTTCAGTAACGTTAAGAGAACATTTGTTCATCAATTCATCTTAGTGAATGCGACCACTGACCCCTGAGAGTTAATAATGCTCTCAAAATTAGCACAAAAACATTAATTATACATCGTTTAGTCTAACGTATTTCAAATGTTTCAGAACGTTCAGAGAACATTCAAAAGTAACTCCCGTAATGTTTGCAAAAACTGAATGTTCCTTAAAGGATTAGTTCACTTTCAAATAAAAATTTCCCGATAATTTACTCTCCTCCATGTCATCCAAGATGTTCATGTCTTTCTTTCTTCAGTCGGAAAGAAATGAAGGAAAACATTCCAGGATTTTTCTCCATATAGTGGACTTCACTGGGGTTCAACGGGTCCAAATGTCAGTTTCAGCTTCAAAGAGCTCTACATGATCCCAGACGAGGAATAAGAGTCTTATCTAGAGAAACCATCGGACATTTTCAAGTAAATGTATATGCATTATAAACACAAATGATCGCCTTGTACGTGCTTCCGCTTTCCGTATTCTTCAAAAAGTTTACGCCGTATGTCCTACACCTTCTCTATTCTACTTACGGAAAAAACGTAACTGGCGCCGCGTTCGTTCCGTAAGTAGAATAGGAAAGGCGTAGGACATACAGCGCAAGCTTTTTGAAGAATACGGAAGTGCGGTTTTGGCGGAAGCATGTGGAAGGCGATCATTTGTTTATATAAAGCATATACATTTACATTTTTTTCGAAAATGAGCGATGGTTTCTCTAGATAAGACTCTTATTCCTCGTCTGGGATCATGTAGAGCTCTTTGAAGCTGAAACTGACATTTGGACCCGTTGAACCCCAGTGAAGTCCACTATATGGAGAAACATCCTGGAATGTTTTCCTCAAAAACCTTAATTTCTTTTCGACTGAAGAAAGAAAGACATGAACATCTTGGATGACATGGAGGAGAGTAAATTATCAGGAAATTTTAATTAAAAGTGGACTAATCCTTTAACATTCACACAACCAAGAAAAAAATGATGTTTCAGAAATAACGTTTTCAATAATTTATGGGAACATCAGCAAAACATTCTTGTCATCTTGGTATTTTGTGCATTGAAAAATCCATACATATTGTGCACACACACACACACACACACACCTCACAGCGGTAACAGTCCTCGTGGTACGAGTGACCCAAACACTCCACAGTGAAACTGTCCGTTCCGTCCTCGCGCGGGATGATCAGCTCTGCGCACACGCGGCACTGCGGTGCGTATTTCCTGCAGAGAAGCTCGTGTTTAGTGCATGTTATTCTCTCTCACTCAACATCAACACTAGCTGTGAGCTTAAAGGGTTAGTTCACCCAAAAATGAAAATTCTGTCATTAATTACTCTCCCTCATGTCGTTTCACACCCATAAGACCTTCGTTCATCTTCAGAACACAAATTAAGATATTTTTGATGAAATCCGATGGCTCAGTGAGGCCTGAGCAATGACATTTCCTCTCTCAAGATCCATTAATGTACTAAAAACATATTTAAATCAGTTCATGTGAGTACAGTGGTTCAATATTAATATTATAAAGTGATGAGAATATTTTTGGTGCGCCAAAAAAACTAAATAACGACTTATTTAGTGATGGCCGATTTCAAAACACTGCTTCAGGAAGCTTCGGAGCGTTATGAATCAGTGTGTCGAATCAGCGGTTCGGAGCGCCAAAGTCACGTGATTTCAGCAGTTTGACACGCGATCCGAATCATGATTCGACACAAAAGACTCATAACGCTCCGAAGCTTCATGAAGCAGTGTTTTGAAATCGACCATCACTAAATAAGTCGTTATTTTGTTTTTTTGGCGCACCAAAAATATTCTCTAATATTTCGGCTTTATATTATTAATATTGAACCACTGTACTCACATGAACTGATTTAAATATGTTTTTAGTACATTAATGGATCTTGAGAGAGGAAATGTCATTGCTCAGGCCTCACTGAGCCATCGGATTTCAACAAAAATATCTTAATTTGTGTTCTGAAGATGAACGAAGGTCTTACGGGTGTGGAACGACATGAGGGTGAGTAATTAATGACATTATTTTCATTTTTGGGTGAACTAACCCTTTAACTGATTCGCAAAATTTGAATAAAACATTTGTGAATAAAGCAGCGCTTCCATCCAATGTGTTCGAGAGAACAAAAAGGCCACTTCATGGGAAACTGCTACAAAATATCAGTAATAAAAGTAGAAGTTTCTTCAATCAGGCTCTTTTCTCCTCCATCATAAATGAGTCTCAGAGCGTCAGAGAAGCACAATAAACGCTGTCATGTGATCTTGCGTTTGGATGCTGGTGCTTCTGGAGGAATTAAACCAAATCATTCTGAGGACAGACTTTGACTCAGACGTTTCAGAACCAACATTTGAGATGCTGCGATGTGATTGGTCCGCTGGTTTTTCCAGTTATCCAATCACAGCCTCGGCTGAGGACAAGTCCCATGAGGGTTTTGAGGGAGTTATTCAGTAAATGTGATTGAGCGCATACGTTTTTTTATGTGCATCTTGGAGTTTATATTCAGCATTTTTTCTATGCAATATCCCAAAATTCTCATATAAATATGTGGATGAGGTGAGTTTGTACCTGTAGTAGTCCTGTAGGCAGTAAACCTCACCCACTTCCCCCTGCGCAAACCGCTGCTCTCCGATTGGCTGTCTGCAAGTCGTGCACACGAAACAGGGCGGGTGATAGGCTCGTTCCAGCGCTCGGATCACATGGTCTTTGATGACGTCACCACACGCCCAGCACGGCTCCAGACTGGCCTGTCGGACACATAACTTGATAACTATAATGTATGTTATACATATTCTCTTCTCTGATGATGAGGGCGGGGCAACCTGTCACTCACATGAGATCCACCAATAGCAAACCACAACCATCCAATCAGTTCCCCACGGATAAAATCAAGCCCCGCCCAACATTTGTTCTTGTTTGAGAAGCGTTTCACTCAGATATACGGCACAATAAGGGAAAAATCTTTCTTCTTCTTCTTTGATAACAGTACCTGGTAACAGTCCTCGCACAGAGGGATCCCAGATTTATTGTAGTAGAGTTTTGCTGCCAGAGGCGCGTGGCACTGCCGGCACTGGAAACACGCGGCGTGGTACGTCCGGTTCAGAGCGTCGATGGCGGGTTCGGACAGCGGCACCAGCTTCCGACAGAATCCACACACATCTGAGGCACACAGAGAGCAGGTCTAAATGACTATCCTCTCAAAGGATTCGTCCTGTTATCACCAGGTTTCTCACCGGTGCAGTGCGGTCCAGCTGAAGGCTCGTTCATGATCCCTCCAGCAGAGGGCGCCGATCTCAGCACCGCTCCACCGACAGCGCTCTCCTGCCAGAAGAGCAACAGCGGTGTCATTCTCACTCACTCTTACACACAAGGAATTTGTCTTGGTGACAGAATCTTCCACAGTACAGACAGAATGACAGATAATAAATAAGTGATTCGAAAATAAAACTATATAAAATTACACAATATACAAAATAGACAATATATGTATGTATACACAAATGCAGGAAACTTAAATAAGATGTACGGTGTGCTAAATAAAGACTCATCCTGGGAAACAAACTGACCTCTGCAGGGGCGTCTGGTGGTCCGGGCTCGGGGTCGCAGGGGTCATGTGGAGGAGGCGGGAGGGGGAGGTCATCAGGGTAACTGCTTACAACCGCTAATAGATCAAGAAACAATGAGCAAATCATCTTTACTGACCCACGATAAACACACACCCAATGTATAAAGTGAAATGTACTGTACAGCAAATCTCAACTGCGAGATTGTTTATATTATTGCAAAATATAAGGCCTAACCTGCTAATGTGAATATAAACATTGACATGATTTCCTGTAAAGCTGCTTTGAAACGATGCGTATTGTAAAACTGCTACAGAAATGGACTTGTCTTCTCACCCTCTGGAGCACGTGTGGTGTCCCGTCTGCAGGGGGCGGCGGTGGGCTGGGCGTAGAGCGGGCTGGTGGGTGTGGACGGGCCGGTCCGTCCGTCCTGTGACGCAGAGCTCCGGCGCCGCGGGCTGCTGTGGACGTGAGCCGTCGGGGTGACAGTCGCCTTGAACGGAGACGCCAGAGTGATGAAGACAGACGACACCATCCTCTTCTGAGGGGCCGCAGACGCCATGATGCTGAAACAGAGCAGAAGAGTCAAATCAAACCAAGAGATTTCTGCCAATGCAATTTCAACACTGAAGCAACAACTGACATTATTTCACACTGAACATTTTTTAAATAAAATCTGTTTTATTCCACATTGAGGTACTGCACATATAAAGGCATCTTTACACAGACAAGTTAGGGCTGCTCTGTGCCTGCTCAAAAATCAATGTAAATGCCGAATAAAAGTCAGAACTAATTATACCTGCTCTGACCCACTTCAGCCTCTCGTATCAAAGCAAACTATTGTAATGCTGTATAAATGCACACGGAACAGCATTAAACAGCACTTAAATGTCACTTCAGTGCCACCATTACAGTGTAAACTTGGCATAAGATATTAACTAAATAAATAAAATAATACACAAACCACATACATAAACTTAACAGCTATATAACCCACATAGTAACAACAAAAAGATAAACTATGTGAATTAAACAAATTATACAAATTACTAAACACTTTTACACATAAAATAGATTAACTAAATAAATAAAATAATTAGCAACTACAAAAAATAAACTACACAAACAACATAAACTTAAGCTATATAACCTATACAAACTATACAAACTATATAAAATTAACTATAAACTATCTAAACTGCATAAACAAACTATACAAACACTATGAATTAAACAAATTACATAAACTGTGCCAGAAGACCGAGGTGGAGCCAGGGTGCCAGAAGACTGAGGTGGAACCAGGGTGCCAGAAGACCGAGGTGGAGCCAGGGTGCCAGAAGACCGAGGTGGAGCCAGGGTGCCAGAAGATTAGGTGGAGCCAGGGTGCCAGAAGATTAGGTGGAGCCAGGGTGCCAGAAGACCGAGGTGGAGCCAGGGTGCCAGAAGACCGAGGTGAAGCCAGGGTGCCAGAAGACCGAGGTGGAACCAGGGTGCCAGAAGACCGAGTTGGAACCAGGGTGCCAGAAGACCGAGGTGGAGACAGGGTTCCAGAAGACCGAGGTGGGGCCAGGGTGCCAGAAGACCGAGGTGGAGCTAGGGTGCCAGAAGACCGAGGTGGAGCCAGGGTGCCAGAAGACTGAGGTGGAGCCAGGGTGCCAAAAGATCGAGGTGGAGCCGGAGGGAAGGCGGAGCCTGACGGAGCCAAAGGGGTGAAGAGACGAAGCACAGGAGACACAGGAGACTTCGAGCTGGGGGGAACCAGTGGGGACGGAAGAAACAGGGAAATTACCTCCTTCAATTCCTCTAAATAATTTTCTGATACCAGCGGGGTGTGGACGGGACTTCCCTCCATGCCTTCGAACTCCACAAGCAACTTTACAGGAATGGATGATGTAGTCACCTCACGCACCTGGTCAGACGGTCTGTTGGGCTTGGGCTCCGGTGCGAATTATGTCTCAGGCATCGGCTCTGGCATGTTCTCCGTGGCGGGCTTGGGCTCAGTGTCTGTGGCGGGCTCAGGCATGGAGAGCAGTGTGGACGACTGGCTGGGCTCTGGGACTGGAGTGGGGCTGGTGACGACTTCCTCAGCGGGGCAGATGGTGAATAGGGATCTGCAAGTTCACCAGCACCCACTCCACAAACTCTGCGAAATTCTTCCAAAGATCCACACTGGGCAGGCGTGCTTTTATTTCGGCATTGAGACTGGTATGATAGAAGACGCACAGACAGTGGTCCGGAAAGTAAGTGAAGCACACCAGTTGTAAAAATCCACTGGTGTGGACATCGAGGGATTGCCCCTGCTCCAGGCTGCCTGTAAGTGCATTTCTTTTTTACTGGCTATGAGGGTCCATTGTTCGGTCACGGAGTGGCTGTATTGAAGCGCTCAGGAGATCACAGGAGATAACAGGAGTAATAATACAAACAACCACATAAACATAACAGACAAATGAACTAGGGAAACTCTTAAGGGCTTAAATCCTAACAGAGTAAACAAAGATCAAATGAAACAGGTGTGGGTACTAATCAACAAACTAGGGAACTAACTAGGAACAGAGCAAACAGAATGAAAACAAAACTAAAACAGAACCTACATGTTACAACTAAGAATTAAGCAAATTATATAAACTATTCTATCTACATAAACTTAAACTATATAAAGCATACAAACATATGAACTATCCAAACTAAATGCAACGTAAACTATGTAATATTACACACAAATAAAAAGTAATCACCAAATAAGGCGTGTTACTAGGCGTGTCCATGTCTTCAATACCAAAGATCACTCATGAATGTGTCGAGTGACGTTGTTTAAGGTAGAATATATGTTCCTCAAACGCTCTCTCTCGTACTGCAGTGATATAAAGTTCACGTACAGAATAAATCAGAAAACACACACACGTTCAGACGTGACAGACTCTCACCTGCGCTGGAGAACAGTACACATGAACGAGATGAAGAGCGACACACATGACTGAATGACAGATGAAGAACTTCAGAACTTCAGCTCACACTGACACACAAACACATCTATTGATACGGTGAATCTCTGTTTCTTTTCTCTCCAGCTGTTGAGAAATCACAGAGTTTGAGTCTGATAGAGTCTCTTTTCTTTCTCAAACGTACCTGAACAGCAGATCAAACTCTTCCACTATGTCGTTCCTCTTTCCTTGCGATCTGCAGCACTGTAGTGAATCAAACACAGACAGAGAGAGAGAGAGAGAGAGAGAGAGAGAGAGAGAGAGTTGTAGCAGTAAGGATCATATCTGCACGAGGACACGCCTTTTCCTCCCTCCTTCCCTCCCTCCTGTCTCTCTCTCTCTGCCTGTCTGTCTCTCAGATCAGCAGAGGTGAAGAGTTAAACAGTTACTGACTGACAAAGAGCAGTAAAATCACACACACACACTCAGGCAGTCATGCATGTCTACAAACACACAAAGGCATGCAGTTACTTGAACACACACACACACACACACACACACACACAGTTTTCTCTGCTTTATCACACAGAGGCAACAGGATGTGACTGTACCTGCCTTTTCCAGCTCAGCTCCCCGTCTGTCCGTCTGTCCGTCTCTCTCTCTCATTGTTCTGTCAGTGTTATTTTCTCTACCTCCCTCAGTGTGTCTGCCCTCTTTTCTCTTCCCATCCCCCACTTCACTCGTTTCTCAATCTCTCCCACATTAAACTCCCCAGACTTCACAGTGAAAACGACATCAAACAAATGAGCTATTAACTATTTGAACTACATTAACTATTCAAACCATACGAACTAAACAAATTATACACTATACAAACTATATAAGCCACACAAACTACAATCTATACAAACTCAAACTATATAAACTGTATGAACTAAAATTATGACAAAAACTAAACTATACAATCTATATGAACTAAAATGATTAACTATACACAAACTTTACTAAACTATTTTCAAACTATATAAAATATTCAACTATATGAATTAAACATAAACTAAACATGTATAAACTACATACAACTTATTCTATATAAACTGTATGAACTAAAATGATATAAACTTCAACCTACATAAACAAATGATATAGACTATGCAAACTATATAAACTATATAAAATATGCAAACTGTATAATCTACACAAACTATATGTGAACTACATAACATCATGAATCAACTACACAAACTACATGCAGCTGTGAGGTTGGAGTGGGATTGTGGGATTGTGTGAGTTGAACCTCCATCATGCTGGAATCTGGAGGGGCGGAGCTGAAGGAACACAGAAGAGAGAGGGGGAGGGTCTGTGGAATGCATCAGTGATGTCACTGCTGCAGGAGGGAGCATGCTCAGCGATGACATCATCCTCCTCACACAAGCTCCGCCCACAAGACATCAGGCCTGCAGAAAGTCCAGATGAGGAACATCTGAGCAGAAACAGAGAAGAACAGTGTCTCGCTTTGCATTTCATTCTCTAATATAAACGTCAGTCGCACGATTACGCGAGTGTCTGTGAGGTCATGTGCACTTCTGAGGGATGATGACATGGTAATCGAAAGGTTGTTGGTTCAAACCCTCGTGAATCATGGTCTGCCAGCATTGAGCAAGAGGTTTAACCTGTTTAGTCAGTGATTAACCGGAATTTATCTGCATAAACATTTATGAATGCTCTCTGAGGTAAAAGTACAAACACCAAAACAGATGATTCAATTATTTAGATTCCTTCACTTCCTGTTGTAGATGAACTCATGCACCACCAAACTAAACCAGCTGTTTGATAGTGATGGTAATTTATTTAGTTATTCCGATTTTATTTCAATATATCAATTCCCAGTATCTAGTAAAGAACTTCATATAGCTTTCAAAGCCATCTCTTTAGAAACCCGTGTGTTGTTAGTGATTTCTGTGTCCCTCCAGCCCAGAATCCACTGTTTTTCAGGGCATAAATCCAATCACAAAATCAGGTCGTTATTTTTGGACATTGTCACTTCTGTTCCTTCCTCCATTTCTTATCGGAAAAACCTTTTTGATGATATTAAGTGGTCGTATGTTTGGTCACTCCCTCAGAAATTCTTCCTAACAAATAAAGTTAAAGAAATATCCTGTAAAATTATTCAAAGATTTGATCCAGTTAAGCACTTTTTACAGAAGTTTAGAAGCTCATCCCGCTCTTCCTGTGAAGCCTCCACTGAAACTGTTTTGGGAATGTCCCTTTACTGGAATAATATTGATGCTCTGACTGTCCAAAATGTTTTTTGTCATTTTTCTTTATCATATAGACGCATTCTTTTGGGGTTTTATGTTAAAGACAAGAATCTACGGAATGCAAGTTTTTGTATAAACCTTCTTTTATTTATTGGAAAGTTTTATATCCGTAAGTGCAAATGCATGAAAATTACACTTTTTCAAACAAGAATTGAAGATGTATTTAAATACAATTTCAACTTCTGTTGACAAGAAAGCACTGAAAACATCCAGAATTTGTGCCATGTTTAATATTCATCCTTAATATATATATATATTTTTCTTCTTCTTCTTCTCTTCTTTAATTTTCAGGATTATTATTTTCTTACATGTTTCTTCTGTTTACTATTGAACCAGAATCTTTTTTTTTTTTTNAAATATTGTTTATTTTTTTTGCATGTACCAACTTGTTCTGTTTGTTAATATTGCAATAAAAAAAAAAAAATTTCTACTCATGAAGGCTCTAGTAAGCACTGAACAGCACGTGACCCTCGTCAATCGCGTCCAAAAGGAGTTGTTTTTGTTTTTTCAGATCTGCGGATGATGGTTAGTGAGTGTCTCACGACTAAAATAGAAAAGTCAGAGAGTGAGTGAACTTCAACATCTCGAAGACTGAGAGAAGAACATCTCAGAAAGACACGCAGTGACTCAATATGCAGCGCCACCTGCTGGAGAAACAGCGGAGAACTATTAAAGAACCATGAGATCTGCAGAGGACACGAGGAGAGGATTTGACCATCAGTGAAACACCAGTCACGTGATTCAACAAGTTAGGACGATGCCATATTTTGATCTGTTTATTCCTAGAAGGGAAACATTGTTTCTTTTGTCATATTTTATCTGTATTTTAACACCGTGTTTCTGGAACTGGGCAGCTGCTGGGCTTCATTTTTTATTAAAACCAATCAAAATAAAAACAATTACTAAAAAAGATGTGATACTTTATGTTTAGCTGCGTGTCACGTGACCATTAACACACATCAGAACCGTGCGAATGTGTCGACAAATGATTGAAATATTCACTTAAACTCTCAAACATTTTAGATTAAAAGGTTCAGATGAAAAAAACATTTGCAAATTCTGACCTCGGAGTCTGAAGCTGCACTAATGATCACAGACACACTGAAGTCAGCCGGTAAAAACTTTAATCAACTGCATAATAAAAATACAAAGAGTCTTTACAGTAATATCGGAGATAAGACACACCGGTGAGGAAAAACCCATGATCCGCTTCAACTGCAAGAGTCATTTCAAGCTGAAGCATCTGGATGAATCTGTGTGTGATGATCCTCCAGNCACACACACACACACACACACACACACACACACACACACACACAGCTCTGGAGTGTCAGTGTGTGTAGAGCAGCGCTCGCTGTCTCAGGACGTCCCATATGAGCATACTGAGAACCGTATGAGGAGCCAGACGCACAAACACCGGCATCATTCCTTTATACAGACCCACAATCCCTTCAGTGGCGCACACCTTCATCAGACAGTCCACGAACCCGCGGTACAGACGGCCCTGAGACGCACAGACACACAGCGGGGGGGATTGATTTAATGTAGACGCAAGTTCGTATTTTATATAATAATTTTTGTTCTTTTTATTTTTGCAGTGTTATACCTGCTTGTGTGTGTGTGTGTGTTTTACCCTTTTAAGCTCGTCCACTGGTTGGTTGTACAGTCGTGTGCTGATGACATCAAAGGGCGTCATGGTGATCGTCACGGCGACTCCGCTGATCATGGCGGCGATGAGAGCGGTGAGGCAGCTGTGAGGACTGAACCACTGCAGACACACATTCAGACGCCGGTTTACATCACCTACTTATAGTTAGGGACGAGCTTGCCTCCTGACGGACTAACCCTCCCGTTGAGGAAGATAAACACAATAAATAAGGTTTTTATAGCAAAAGTCTCTGTGTTCATGAGCAGCTGTAGATGTGTGTGCTGACCTGTGCGCGTGTGACCCAGTCTTTAGCCGAGCTGAACGTGGCCAGTTGAGCCGCTGACCCCACCGTGACCCTCGGCACGGCCCCGTTCACCCCCCGCCACAGACCCGTCACTCCCTCACGCCGGTAGATGGACAGGAACGCCCTCGACACGCCCTGAAGAACACCGACACCAACCGTTAGAAAACTACACTCCAACATGGTCAAATAAACTCATTCAACCTCAAATATACTCCATTAAACTCCATTAAATATAATATCAAATATACTCACATATATTCATATATATTCAAACTCATATACAAATTTACTCATGAACTCAAATATACTCAAATAAATTCAAATATGGTCAAATAAACTAATTAAAACTCAAATATACTCAATTAAATATAACATCAAATATACTCGCATATACTCAAAGTCATATTTTAACTCAAATATACTCAAACATGGTCAAATAAACTCATTAAAACTCAAATATACTCAAACTCATAATATCAAATATACTCGGATATATTCATATTTACTCAAAGTCATATACAAATTTACTCATGAACTCAAATATACTCAAATAAATTCAAATATGGTCAAATAAACTTATATAAACTCACATAAACTTGAATATAGTCATATAAACTTAAATATACTTAAACTCAAATATACAAAAAAAAAAACTCAAATATACTCAAACTCGTTTAATCAAATTTACTCATATATACTCACATATATTCAAATATACTCAAACTCATATAAACTCAAAGTCATATACACTCAAACATGGTCAAATAAACTCATTAAAAATCAAATATACTCCATTAAACTCAATCAAATATACTCAAATATATTCATATATACTCAAACTCATACACAAATTTACTCATGAACTCAAATATACTCAAATAAATTCAAATATGGTCAAATAAACTCATTAAAACTCAAATATACTCAATTAAATATAATATCAAATATACTCGCATATACTCAAATATACACAAACTCATATTTTAACTCAAATATACTCAAATTAAAATATGGTCAAATAAACTTAAATATACTCAAACTCATATAAACTCAAACATGGTCAAATAAACTCATTAAAACTCAAATATACTCTAACTCATAATATCAAATATACTCAAATATATTCATATATACTCAAACTCATACACAAATTTACTCATGAACTCAAATATACTCAAATAAATTCAAACATGGTCAAATAAACTCATTAAAACTCAAATATACTCAATTAAATATAATATCAAATATACTCGCATATACTCAAATATACACAAACTCATATTTTAACTCAAATATACTCAAATTAAAATATGGTCAAATAAACTTAAATATACTCAAACTCATATAAACTCAAACATGGTCAAATAAACTCATTAAAACTCAAATATACTCTAACTCATAATATCAAATATACTCGCATATACTCAAATATACTCAAATATACTCGCATATACTCGCATATACTCGCATATACTCAAATATACTCAAACTCATAATATCAAATATACTCGGATATACTCGCATATACTCAAATATACTCAAATATACTCAAATATACTCAAATATACTCAAACTCATAATATCAAATATACTCGCATATACTCAAATATACTCGCATATACTCGCATATACTCAAATATACTCAAACTCATAATATCAAATATACTCGGATATACT
>RJVU01005555.1:133265-150952 GCA_003731715.1 Anabarilius grahami | reverse complement strand
GAGTGTGTGTGTGTGAGTGTGTGTGTGTGTGTGAGAGTGTGTGTGTGTGTGAGAGTGTGAGAGTGTGTGTGTGTGTGAGAGAGTGTGTGTGAGTGTGTGTGTGAGTGTGTGTGTGTGTGTGAGTGAGTGTGTGTGTGAGAGTGTGAGTGTGTGACCCTGTCTATGTGTGCAGCGCTGCAGAGTGTGAGTGTGTGACCCTGTCTATGTGTGCAGCGCTGCAGTGATTAATGCAGCAGCAAACGGACAACAGCTCGAGTTACTGCTTCAGATTGTTCCTGAAAATGAGTCGGCTGAAGACGGTAAACAACCACAATACTGGAAATGCTGCAATTCTGCATATTTAAAGCTTGCATTCTGTTGATTCAGCTAAAAGGTCACGCCGTGATGTCAATCTTCTGTTAGTCACATGGCTTCAGAAGGCAGAGTTCGCCCAGCTGAAACTCTGGAATGCAGTGAAATTCGCATGCGTTGCATTTCCAGTCTCCTGCATTCACACGCTGATCAATGGAAGTCGAGGGACCAGGAGTGTGGCGTGTGTGAAGCTGGTTTCCAGCACGGAATAAAAAAAGTTTACATCTCGAACAGACTTTTTTTCTCAGAATTTTGATATATAAACTCGCAATTACGAGATAAAAAGTTTTTAAATTGTGACTTTTTATCTCACAATTAAACTTTAAATCAATTAGACTTTTTTTTCTTGCAATTCTAAGTTTATAATTCGCATTGAGAGATTAAAAAGTTGCAATCACCTTTTTATTCCATGACAGAAACACAACGCTGACACCACCGATTATGACACTAGCTACGTTTCCATCCAAAGTTGTGAATTTAATTTGTGCGCAAAATTGGAATAAGACATAAAACATTTGCGAATAAAGCAGCGTTTCCATCCCATGTGTTCAAGAGAACAACATTTTCTGTGAAACTGGCACAAAACATCAGTAATAAATACAGCTGTGAGCAGCTTTAAGGCCTTTAAGTAAATGTGTAAAAAGTTATTATGCATTATCATCTCGATCATAGATGGAAAAGACCATTTCCAGCAAATACAGGCAATTTACCACAGGAAAAATATAGTTTTTAAAGCTTTTAAACAGTTATCAAGGTTGAGCAAAAAACCTTCACCAAAGCTGGATTGTGAAATAATCTCCAATATTTAACGAACGAAAATCGTGCGATACACGATCCTTTACGCACGTGAAAAACGCCAATTTCTTTCTAATTTCTCACAGTCCTCTAGAGCCGTGAGTCAAACAGCGAGTTTCGTTCCGATTGACCTCCGTTAACCTTGTCTGATAGGTGCTCAAATTTCATTGGCCGATGTCGGACATGTTTTATGAGATGCGTCAATGTCCTCAGAGACAGTCATGGCACCTCGGACGAAGACACTGCATGCCAATTTTCAAGTCGATCGGACTAACGGTGAAGTAGTTATAGCCGTTTATTTCCTGTTATAGCGCCACCAAGTGGCCAGTTGCTACGGCATTTTTGACGTGACCACAGAACGAGTGTGCTGAGTTTAGTGAAAATATCATTCCGCTCACGAGTTACAGCCATTTTAATAAAAGTGGCCAAACCAACATTTGAGACGCGATTGGTCCGCTGGTTAGTCCAGTTATCCAATCACAGCTTTCGCATTTAAGCGATATCACAAAATGGGCATTAAAACAGGTGGATGGAAACATAGCTAGTGATTAGAAGCGAGAAAAAACCAGTACAGATGCTCAGAGACGGAGTCTTTTACCAGATACGCGGGCGAGGCGATGAACGCCCCCAGAGCTCCTGCCCCGGCCCCTGCGATCAGACTCCCTCCCGGGGCGTCCGTGAGTCCCGAGGCCTGCGTGTAGGAGTAGAACCCGAGCCGCACCCCGTTCATCAGGCCCTGGTACAGCAGCGCCGCCGTCAGCCCCTTCTGCAGGCCTCGGACGCCGTCCGTGCTGCACACCACCCAGAGCGCCTGCAGGACCCCGCGGTAGTGCCGCTGGTAGGAGCCGCGGGCCCTCAGCTCGCCCTGCAGCTGCAGTCGGGTCTTCACCACCTCCAGCGGGTTGGTGAACACGCACGCCCCGCAGCACGCCAGCGCGCCCAGGGTGAAGTCCAGCGGGAGCCACAGGGCCCCAGGGGCGTGCGCGGGGCCGGGCGGCGCTCGGGCGACGGGCGCGATGGAGGGCTGCGGGGCGATGGAGGGCTGCGGGGCGAACGGTGAGTTTATGAACCGCGTGACAGGCATGTCCGCTGTAGATCCTGCTGGTGTGTGTTATCTCACGTATGTAACATTATACTGTATTATCATGTTTCCACACTGCAGAAATGTGTCCAGGATTCAAATCTGCAACAGTTCAAAAGTTAGTCATTGATTTACTGGTTAATTTATCAACAACTAATACATTTAAAAAGAGCATTTGCATGGCGAGTCATCCTCTAACAACACTGGTACTGACATGGAAAGAATGTTATGAAGCATAATATTTACTTAGTATCATGACATGCACATTCAGGAAATCATCGAAGCATGTTTTGTGTTTAATATACGCTACATACAAACAATTAAACCGCACGATAAACTTTACATTCCATTTTCTCAGTATTAACGCGTGTCTTACCGAGTCTGAAGCCTTTTCTGTTTGTGATTCACACACTCGTAAACACGAAGCGCTTCAGTGACCGCCCCGCCCACACCTCCTGCCCGACCAATCACCGCGCAGCTCCTCCGCCACCTCACAGCCTCCCCAGCGGACAGCCAATCACGTCAGAGCACCACAGACTGAATTCAAATGGGTTAAAGGTGAATGCTGCGGGTGAAATCCGGACTAAACTCCCGCTGCGGATCTTAAACTCGCATTCTTGAGTCAAATCCAGAGCAAAAAATGGGTATAAAGCTCTGCAGTCACACACACGAACGCATATATATATAAAAGTACATTATTAAGATTCACACAACTGTGAGGAATATATTACCAATAATAAATGCTCTCTGTGAATGTCAGCTTTCAACCGTTTCAGCTGAAGCCAATTAAAATAAAATAAAAGCTGATGTAGTTTTTATACATATAAACTTAAAATACAATAATAATGACATTCGAAATCTAGTGTGTAGAACTATAGAGGGTATGCACGTGACGTCACCGTCGACTGTTACGACTGCGGTCACGCCCACTGAGTGGCAAAAGACTGAGTGGCAGCAGCGTGAATGCCGCGAAAAACACACAAAACACTTCCAAAGCTTTGCGATTGACTGTACAAATAGCTTTGACACAAAACCTGAGGTAAATATTTTAAAAAAATGCAGAAAGCAACAGAAAAAAAAGCAAATGGATCACTGCAATTCACAGAAACAGCTGGACTCCAGCAGAGAAACATGTTTTGCAGTTATCAGTTTGTGTCAAAGTGTTGGATTTTGAGGTAAAATCATGCCGTATATATTGTATTGTTATATATTATGTTGGCAACTCATCAATTACCATCTTATTCTGCATCATTGGGTGTTTTTAAATAAACACTGACAAAAACTATACTATAAAACTATTCAAGTTTTAGGGCTGGACGATATAACATTGATATAAGTGATTACGCGGATTTAAACCTACCGATATTGTAGTTATATTAAATATTCACAGGCAGATTTGCTTTGTGTTTCCCCGGCGTCGAAATCAGGCACATATAAATGTCAGGAAACACGACTCCTGGCTGCATGTCAATATCCATGGATTAGGTTTATTTGACAAGTTGTAAGAAACACTTTCGAGTCCAAACTTTAGTGTAATCGTTTGTTTTACTCGCGTTTTCGCAGTTTCCTCTATTAAATCCAGTCATGCAGCAGGTTCTTTTGCCACTCAGTCCAGCTGAGGGAGCGCGCTTTCGGCGGGAAAGTGACGTCTATGTTTGAGGAGCAGATCAGGTGACGTCACACCCCAGATAGCACACGTACGTCTGCAAGACGTCTGTTAAAGATCACTTCATCTGGAAAGCATCTGCTGTTTACAAACATCTGATAGACGTCTTCAAGATGTCAGTACATTCTAAATCATAAACATCTTATAGACGTCTTCTAAACGTCTATATGACATCTGACAGGAAACGTCCTATAGATGTATTGCAGATGAGCACACACTCTAAAAAAATACGTCTTCCAGACGTAAACACATCAAATAGACGTCTCCGAGATGTACGTGTGCTATCAGGGACGTGACCGCACGGCTTTATTCCGTTACAGTAAAGATCGTAAAAACGCACTCAACATTATATCAGAGAATTAAGACATGGAGAACTTTCTTTATTTCCGTTTACAATCCACGGTCTCATTCCCTCAACAGCACCATCGCACACACACACGTTTAATGTAAACAATGCAGGCTGAAAGAGCGGTAAAAAAGGTCCATTTCATCGGTTCGTCCTACAATCGTGTTTCCTTCAGTCAGATCAGCGTTTCTGAGGGTGAAATGCGACAGAAACAATAAAACATTCCCTTCTAGATCTCTCTCACACACGCGCACACTTGCAGAGCACATAGCAAAAACATCATTCATTCACTCATAAATTGAAACAACAACTATGTTTGAGTGTCCTTTATATGTGTTGAGCTGTATTAAGGTAAATTAGTGTAAGGGCAGCAGTCGTTCCCGTCCGTGTCGCGCCGGCTCGCGTTCCTCCATTACCTCTTCGCGCGGACGAAGTACAAGGCGTTGGTTTTGGGGTAATATTTGACGTTTTGCTTTTTGTCCATGAGGCCGCCGAAGATGATGAGCTCTCCGCGCCCCTGAACCACCGTGTGCAGGCTGGTCTCCGGCGGCCCCGTGACGGCGCTGGGCGCGCCGCCGCTCCCGTACACCTTCCACGACACCACGCCGTCCGACTTGGCACGAGAAATGTCCAGCAGGTACATCTGCATGGGTTTGCAGTTGAGCGACTGGTACAGCGGCTTGCCCACGTTCAGGCTCTGCGGCGGGTGGTGTCCGAGCCGGCGCGCGATCGGCGGGATGGAGTGTCCGTCGGCCGCTGCGGCCTGCGGCGGGCTGGAGGAGGCGGGAGGAGTGCCGGCAGACGCGGAGGCGGCAGGCTGGGACTGCGAGGACGAGGATGGCAGCGATGACGAGGCTTTGACGGCCTCCAGACCTCGGCGCAGGGCGGCGGGAGAAACGGCGCCCGGAGGGGTGTGCGGCGACGCGGCCTGCGGAGGCGTGTGCAGCCCGTTGGAGCTGAGCGGATCGGCGTCCCAGCTGTAGTCTGTGGGTGCGTGTGGCCGCGTGGGCGGGGACGCCGCCTGGACGGGGCTGGTGCGGGGGGACGGCGACGAGCCGTTGAGCAGCGGTGGGCTGTCGGGACCTCGCGAGGGCGACTGCTGCTGCGACGACGACGGACTGCCGTCCCGCGCTCGAGCCGACGCTCTCGGCCGCAGGGTTCCCCAGCGACCGTTCACACAGGGCGCCTCCTCGACCGCGCCCAGCACCACGCCTGCCGCGCCGCTGCGCACCGGAGACTGCGAGCGCAGAGAGGGCGGGTCCGGGCCCAGAGGGGCGGGTGTAGAGCTGATGGGGGACGGCCGAGAGTTGAGACTCGGGCTGAGAGGAGCTCGACCCGACGGCGCCTGAGAGAAAACCACCACACACTGACCCACCTGAGAGAGAGAGAGAGAGAGAGAGAGAGAAAGAGAGAGAGAGAAAGAGAGAGAGAGACATTAAAACCTAGGACTACATTGACTAAATTTCTGTCCGTTCATTGGATGTTAAAAACGAGGCGTGGCACTCAAAAAAGGAGGCGGATCTGAATGTGAACTAGCATTGGATTGTAAGAAAGGGGCGGAGTTTAATGAGTGTTTTTTTATTAACTAACTCTGTTAAAGGGTTAGTTCACCCTAAAAATGAAATTTCTGTCATTAATTACTCTCCCTCATGTCGTTCCACACCCGTAAGACCTTCGTTCATCTTCAGAACACAAATTAAGATATTTTTGATGAAATCCGAGAGGTTTATGACTCGTCTATAATCACTTTCAAGGTCCAGAAAGGTACTAAAGACATCGTTAAAACAGTCATGTGACTGCAGTGGTTCAGCCTTAATGTCATGAAGAGACGAGAATACTTTATGTGCACAAAAATAACGACTTTATTCAACATTTTTTCCTCTTCCTTGTCAGTCTGCTTTTCCGTGTTTACGTCAGAACGCTGACTCACTATTGGCCGGCTCCTGTGTCAGTGTAACGCTCATGCCTCGCTGATCACGTGATCAGCTTCAGCCAATACTGAGCCGGCATTTGGACGTAGAACCTGGAAGCTACAACAACAATAGCGTATGAGAATGACAGGGGAGAAATGAACTTGATGAATAAAGTTGTTATTTTTGTTTTGTTTTTGCGCACAAAAAGTATTCTCGTCTCTTCATAACATTAAGGTTGATCCACTGCAGTCACATGACTGTTTTAACGATGTCTTTAGTTCCTTTCTGGACCTTGAAAGTGTTGATTATATTGCATAAACCTCTCGGATTTCACCAAAAATATCTTAATTTATGCTCTGAAGATGAATGAAGGTCTTACGGGTGTGGAACGACATGAGGGAGAGTCATTAATGACAGAAATTTCATTTTTGGCTGAACTAACCCTTTAATACAAGTAACAGCCATCAAAACAGTTGGTTAATGGATGGATCAGAGAATTCTGTGAAATAAAAATCATCTTCCATTCTGTTTATCAATTAATAATAAAAAAAAATATACAAATCAAATTAAAATCTATGATTGTTTATTCATAGGGATGCATCAATATTAAAATGTTGGCAGATATAATAAGCTGATTGATAATCAATAAATGCCCAATATTATTAAAATTCAGTATTATTTTATCTAAATAAATGAAATCAATCAAAATCAATCTTTTTATATGCTGAAATTAAATAGATGTAGGCAACACAACATTATAATGATCTGCATGATTGTACACTGAACAGTGTTATTAAATTATTAGTGTAAATTAACTATTAAATATAAAACCAGTAGCATTGATGAGTGAGTAGATTGAATCACATCCGCTTCCTCAAACACAGGAAGTCTCGCTCACCTTGCAGGCCGGATGACACCAGAGCTCGGGCGCGCCGTGGTCCTCGTTCTCCACCCGCAGCTGCTGCCACGTCCAGCTGGAGGCGCTCATGTGCAGCAGCCAGGCGTCCTTCAGCAGCTGCACACACACACACACACTTATAAATCTCTGGTTGTATGTCATCAACAAATATTGGATTCAATCTTATCAACTTTTTGACGTGGAGCACTGATGCAGGTCGATCTCCCGCTCATTACACAGCAGATACTCACAGCGTTGGGCCCGCCGCAGCCGCCCAGAATCAGCAGCGTCTCGCTGTCGATCACGATCTGAGGGCGACACAGTGAGCGCATCAATCTCAGAGGCATCATGGGAAGAGGCGGAGATACTGAAGAGCGTGAGTTACCTGAGACTGGCCTCCGCGTGGGTGAGGAGACGGGCCGCTGACGGCGGGTTTGGACCAGGACCACTGCTCCAGATCCAGAAGCCACACCTCGTTACTCCTGAGACACAAACACACATCATGAAGCACGCGTGCGTCAGCTGACCGCGGCGCTCAAAGCGTCATACGTACATCTGCCGCGCGCCCAGAGAGCCTCCGAACACCACCATGGTGCTGCCGATCACCGAGGACGAGTGGCCTGCCATGGGCGGCGGCCCGTGAGTCGTCACGATGCAGTTCCACCTGCGGGAGAGAAAGGGGCGGGGTTACTGCCTAAATAAATTGAGTATTTTCATTTGATTATAGAATTGTTCAAGTTTGATGAAATCAATAAATCTATATTAAATTAAAACACAGAAATTGTTCAACTGTTATAGCTGAATGATGTCAGTTGGTTAGACGCGTGTTCTTTGATGATCATGTGACGAATCGGCGTCTCTCACCAGTTCTTGGAGGGCGAGTAGGTGTGGATCTCGTCGAAGAACCTCTCGGGCTGGTGCAGCGGGTACGGACTGGGCCGCGTCCAGCCGCCGAACAGCACCAGCAGATCTCTGTACATGACCAGCGTGGCTCCGGCTTTGGGCGACGGGTACGAGCCTGAACACAACGACACAAGAGAGAGCGTGAGCGAGTGAACGCCTCCCTTCGGAGCGCTGCAGCGGGACCGTGTCTGACCTGACGCCAGCGGCCGGATCCACTCTTTGCTGTTGAGGTCCAGACGCCACAGGTCGTTGAAGGCCGCGTTACAGCTGCTCTGAGTGCAGCCGCCGAACACGTACATCGACTGATTGGAGTCGTAGTAACACGCACCTGCAACACAACAACCTGCCGTCACTCAACCAGTCAGGAACAGTCAAAACTTCATCTTTCACAGTAAGATTCATCCATCAGTGAGTGATTCATTAGAATGATTCAAACTGATAACTTGTGATTCATTTTGAAAGAACTGGTTCAAAAGAATCAATTCTGAAGCAGTTCAGTAGATTCACAGTGTGTGTGTGTGTGTGTGTGTGTGTGTGTGTGTTACTGACTGTGTGAGAAGCGTTGTGTTATGGGTGTTCCAGGATACGGATAGGTGCGACTCTCCCACTGGATGTTTCCCTCCTGAATGGCCCGCAGGAAACCATGGTAACACTGATACGCCACACCTGAGAGACACACACACACACACACACACGCAGACGGTCAGGTGTTTAGAGGGTCATTCACAGACAGGTGAGATTTCCTGCTCCTGTGTCACATTCACAGCTGACGAGTCTGATTGACACTTAAACACATCTCAGTGTCACATGACCATCACAGCGCCACACTAAAAACATAAATACAATGATAACTATGAAAAAATAATGATAACTATTAGGACTGGGTATTGACACAATTTTCATGATTCGATTCGATTTGATTATTTTGGATGCAGTATTTCAGTTTCAGTTCATGGCAAATTTTCTAGATGAATAAATCTCTCAGCTAATGCTGTAAACTACACGGAGTCAGCTGGTGCTACTATAATAATATTAAAAGTTAAATTAACTTATTTATATACAAACACTTAAATTACACTCAATGATGTTTTTATTATAAATAAAGTTTACAATTACATAATCATATTTCTACTCCAATTGGGTTTTTTGAAATATAAACATTTAAATCGTGGCTGATTTATTCAAACATGCATTAAATATTTAAAAATGATAATGAATATGTAACGGTGCATAGCTATATTTATCAGAATGTTGCTTTCTAGAGCACTTTTCTAGCTGACTAATGAGTTTATGGTCACTGAATATGTTTTTCTGAGGTAAATGTGACGTTACGTGACATTGAAGCTGTTTTATTGAGTCTTTCCGAGGTTGAAGCACAGATTGAGCGATTACACGAGACATGATACGGATTCAGTAAGTTGTACTGTATATTTTAACATACCTTCAGATGTTCATGCATGTTTGTTTCACTGTAACTGGTATTAAAGCGGAGGAGAGGATGATCACATGCTTCTCTTTAACTGAGGCGCTAAAGTGATCTGTCACGCCACATTAAACAGCGCCAAAACGGTATTTATTTTTTGAATCTCATAATAAGATGGACATCATTTGAAATCTGAGACTTTGCTTCATATCAAAAGTAACAAAGATTATTGTGATTTATTGGATGGGAGGCGCTTCATATTCTGCTCATTCATCAACTGAAAACAGACTAGACTAATCGATTCTTGGGATTTAAGAATCGATATCGATTTGTTAAAATGAGAATCGATTAAAATCGAGAAATCAATATTTTTAACCAGCTCTAATAACTATAACAATAACAATATTTTTTCTTCAGTTTTGTCGTCTGTCTCTTTAAATCAGGGTGGATTCTGATTGGCTGTCAGTGTTTTAATCGTTCATCAGCTGAAAAAAAGTGAAATCGTTCGTCTGTGTCGCTATCGTTAGCCACAGCGATTAAAAACCCTCGTTATCGTTCTCGGTGCGAACGGCCCTTGATCGTGTTCAGGGTCACCTGACCTTTGATGAGGCGGTACCACTGTTTGCACACCAGCGCGGCCGTCTTGTGCTCCTGGTAGGGCGACAGGAAGGACAGGATGTACTCCAGCACTTCCTCCGGCAGCTCGCCCATGCTGTGAGCGCTGGCCCCGCCCCCGTCCGCCGAAGCCCCGCCCTCCTCTGTGTCCATGGCAACCAGGCAGCTGTCTTCACCGTCTGAGCAGCGAGACATGACGCCGTCTGTCTGTCTGCGGATCTGAGGGGAAACGTCAGAGGTCATGTGACCTGCGAACATTTAAAACTGCTTTTTCCTCTATCGCATGTTTTAATAATCAACATAAATTCATCCTGTTACCATGGAAACGGTACATCAATTTTGTGACATCAACTTCAAATTTGGTCTGATTTTCTAGCATTTCTAAAGTCCAAATTATTTAATAAAATATCAATTTTGAATAAAATACAAATGTTTAGCTCAGTACATTTGCTTTACAGTAAACTTAGACTTTTATAACTTTTTTTACACTTTCATTTTTTGAAGTGCTTCTGCAATAATTCTTTAAAAAGCAAGCCTTTATGAATTAAGCAGTGAACTTCACGACAGTGTCGTTTATTTCAGCAGAAGAGCTTCTCTGATCTGATCTCCGTGTTTACTAGAGTAAATTCAGAGTATTTCCAGCAGCTGCTTCATTAGCTGAGCGCTAACAGCCGGTTCATTCGCGTCTAACGCGGAGGATGACGCTGTGAGCGGCACGAGACTGACGCGCGTGGATTTACCTGTCTGCTGGACGCTCTGTCCGTCTCTCGTCCGCGCGCTTCTTCTGTTTTTCTGCTGTTGTTTGTGTTTCTCTTTATCAGCTGCTCTCATGAACCGCCTCACTCCAAACATCCGCCATCTTCCTCCGCACGGGAGCGCGCACGTACACACGTCTCAGAGCGCGCGCGCGCGCGGGGCGACGTCCGTTACATTTGGGCGCGCCCGCTGTTTCTCTGAAGTAAGTGTTTATTGATATGTCCGCGTCATATTTTAGACTATTTTGTTTGTCTAAGGATTGATTTTTGGCCACTTGTAAGTAATACAAAATTGTGTTAATGGACTATAAGAGCGTTCTTTAGAACTTCCGCATTAATATAAGCCAGCTCGAAAACTTCCGGTGAGAGTCACGTGCTGGTGTGTTGAGCATCATTAGAGTAATACTTAGTTTATAATCAGAATATAGTCACTTAAATAGTCAGGCATGGCATTAATTTAGTTATTCAAACGTAAGACAGCATAATAAATAAATGAATAAAGACGAGCCTCAGAGTTCCTCCTCGGCTAAATTCAGTTTTCACACTTTTATGTTAAAAAAGCTTCATAAATTAAATATTTATTGTGCTCTTAATTAGATTAATTGAATAAAATGTGAGTTTTCTCAAGTGTGCTGAAATGATTGACAGCTGCTGTGATTAAAGAGAGAGGCTTTCTGTCATTCATTCACAAGAAAAGTTTTTGTTTTTCATGAGATGTTTTGAGTACTTCATACTTCACACTGACAAAATGTATTTTTAAACCTAGTTATTTTATAATGTTTAATATTTAGTCAAAAGCGACTAGAGGAAATGGCTGATATATGCGCAAATAAATGCTACTCTGCCGCCACCTGCTGGTTGCAGTGGTAATTATTGTCTTTTTTATTTTTAAATAAGGGTTTTCTATCTAATGTTGAATTTCCTACATTTTTAAACGTTCGGTTTTACAATGGAGACAATCTCAGAAGGATAAACAAATAATGTTTGTGATCGTCACATTAAAAATAACATTTGAAGTGCTATGTCACCGTAATGTCACGTTTATATTAATCTACTGTCGAGCGAGCTCATGTAGCTTTAACCCCAAAGTACAATTTACTTTGTATATGCACATGCACTTTTTATTTTTTTTTTGCAGTAATTAGTTTATCCACAAGGTGGCGACCATGCCCTGGGGGCAGTGTTGCCAAGTCCGCGGGTTGAATCGACACAAAATAACGTGATATTTACCCCCTGGAATGCCAATTTTACTTGTGGATTCCCACCAAAAACTTGAATTTTACCCCCCAGACCGTAATTTTTACTGTGGGACCCGCTAAAATGCGATTTGGCAAGTTTTGAGGAGCAATTGGGCAGGTTTTAATGTGAAAACCTGGCAACCCTGCCTGGGGGAATCAATTCACAAGCCAATCGAAGAAAACCTGCATAACAGTGCTTAGCGATTTTGTCGCTAGATTTAGCGACTTTCCCGCCCCTTTTGAGACTTTTTTCAAAAGCTTAGCTACAAATCTAGCAACTTCTTGCAAACCTTATCTAGATTCTGTGACTCCCACTGATCTATATTTATATTAATAAGCGACAAGTTTTAGCTACATTCAACTGAACGCAGTTGCAACACTGCTGCATAAACAGAACAGACCGGAACACATGCGAGCTACAGGGACGATGGAGGCCTACATAGGCGAGAGATTGTGTGAAGAGGTTAGAAAGTACCCTCATTTGTACAACTCTAGCATGAAAGAATACAAATATATTTACATGGGTTGTAACTTGTGGAGATAACCCGAGAGATTGTTCAAAAAATAAGTTTGGATTAAGTTAGTTATTTGATGCTATAAAAACATGATTGACAGCTCCTCTGAGTGAAGTGCTCACTGAGGCACCAATGGACTTTTTCGGGATTCACTACACACTACTGCGCAGACTCGGGTCCCAAATCATCCCAAAGATGTCAGCGCCATATTGGGACAATGGCGGCTTCACTTTTCTTCAATGGAAGAGAGTGGAGGTGCGTCGTCCATATTTTGTTTACAGTATATGGCTCTTACATGTAAGTTTGGAGAGTGATTCATTCCAGTGAGTCAGTTCGTTCTAAATGGGTCACGCTCTACATACGTAGCTTTGGAAAGTGTGATTCATTCCAGTGAATCGATTCCTAAACAGACCTCACGTAGCTCCGGAAAGCCTGGCTCATCTTTGTGAACTGGTCATCTTTGAAAAAGGGAGATTGAAATTTTGTTTATCAGTTTGAAGTGCCTTAACAGGTAGCTAGACAGCGGTCCCGTCGTGTGAGGAAGATCCATTTAGATCCGCTCTGACGGACAACAACTACAACAAAAAACTCCCTTAGACTTCCTAGCTCTTCCATCCAGATAGCATAATTCTTTGTTTTTACTGTTATTTCTATTCCTTATGTTCTATTTTTATTCTTCTTCTTTATGTGAAGCACTTTGAATAACCATTGTGTATGAAATGTGCTATACAAATAAGCTTGCCTTGCCTTGGTTCATTCGGACAGTTCTTGTAAATGAACTGATTCCGCATGTCTTGTTTTGTAGCACTACTTCTTGGACTCCGTTAAAAATATTTAATATAAGTAACATATGTAAATAATTTATAACCAAATGTCATGTGCATATTGTTAGTCAAGTTTATGCATTTGCAGGTACATTTCACCAAAACGTCTTACATCACATTCAAGTTTCACATTTCTGAATCAGTTCGTGTTGATTGAGTCAACAGGCAGACAAAAACATGGTTCAACTCAAACTCGAACAGACGTAAGAAATGAATTTAGCTTTACTGTCAGACATAAAAAAAGTTTCCATCTGATTTCATGAAGTTGTTTCCAGTCTCTGTGATCACTGACAGTGAAGTAAACATCAGCCACCGACACAAACACAGACGCGGTTACTGCGGTTTTAATCATTCCTTCTACTAACACATGATCGCGACTCTAAACTGGCGTTAAACTGGAGTCCCGTCAGGTTTGCTCTGTTCTGACGTCTTCCTGCTGTCCTCCGGCACTTCCTGCAGAGGGCTGAGCACTTCCTGTGCCTTCAGCGCTGGCGTGAAGCCCGTCTTCATGCCTTTGGCGGGTGTTTCTGGTGCCGGTCGGCCCTCGTTGTCCAGAACTCCTTCTCCATGAAGCCAGTCCATCTTCTGCCGGTGCTGCCGGATGGCCTCGTCCACACGGGCGTCGATCATGGCCTCAGTCAGGACCCCATCCTCGGACGCGTACGCCGCCGCCTGACACACACAAACACACATTATCCATGAGCCTCTGTGGGACATCAGTTCTATTTGTACTTAAGTTATAAAAATTATGATTTTAATCATGTTGAATTCAGTTCAACTAATACAAATGTAAAAATGTCATTTCTGAGGTTTTAGCATGTTTAGAGTTGCTGAACGAGGAACAGACCTGCCATGCGACTCCGAGTTTAGAGATTTCTCGTCCAGACATGCCATCCACACTCTTCGCGATCTCTGAACACTTCAGCCCGTAATCGAACGGAGCCAGCTTCAGCCGCCTGCACACAATCAATCAATCAATCAATCTCCATTATGCCACATTTCATCAAGAATTTATAACTCAATTGTGTGAAAATGTCTGAATCAGTGTTAGTGTAAACTAAAACTATAACTGTAAAAATGAACTTTAATTGAAATAAAGCTGAAATACGTTAATTAAGGTGTTCAGTGTGTGTCTATGAGAGTGTGTGTGTATGAGAGAGAGTGTGTGTGTTCAGTGTGAGTGTGTTCAGTGTGTGTATGAGAGAGAGTGTGTGTGTTCAGTGTGTGTGAGTGTGCGCGTTTTTGTGACATATCAGGACACAAATGTGTATAATGACATGGGTATGACATAGGTATTACAAGGAGAGGGTGACTTCTGAGGACATTACCCATGTCCCCACTTTTCAAAAGGCTTATAAATCATACAGAATGAGTTTTTGTGAGAAAGTAAAAGTGTGCACAGTTTCCTGTGATTAGGGGTAGGGGTAGTGTAGGGGGAGAGAAAATACAGTTTGTACAGTATAAAAACCATTACGCCTATGGAATGACCCCACAATTCACAAAAACGAACAGTTGTTCAGTGTGTGTTCAGTGCAAGCGTGTTCAGTCCGAGTGTGTGTTCAGCGTGTGAGTGTGTTCAGTGGGAGTGTTCAGTGCGAGTGTTTAGTGCGAGTGTTTAGTGCAAGCGTGTGTTCAGTGCAAGCGTGTGTTCAGTGCAAGCGTGTGTTCAGTGCAAGCGTGTGTTCAGTGTGAGTGTGTTCAGTGGGAGTGTTCAGTGCGAGTGTTTAGTGCGAGTGTTTAGTGCAAGCGTGTGTTCAGTGCAAGCGTGTGTTCAGTGTCAGTGTGTTCAGTGTGAGTGTTCAATGCGTGAGTGTGTTCAGTGCGAGTGTGTTCAGTGCGAGAGTGTGTTCAGTGCAAGCGTGTGTTCAGTGTGAGTGTGTTCAGTGCAAGCGTGTGTTCAGTGTGAGTGTGTTCAGTGCAAGCGTGTGTTCAGTGCGAGCGTGTTCAGTGCGAGCGTGTTCAGTGCGAGCGTGTTCAGTGCGAGAGTGTTCAGTGCGAGAGTGTTCAGCGAGTGTTCAGTGCGAGCCTGTTCAGTGAGAGCCTGTTCAGTGAGAGCGTGTTCAGTGCATGAGAGTGTGTGTTCAGTGCGAGCGTGTTCAGTGCGAGCGTGTTCAGTGCGAGCGTGTTCAGTGAGAGTGTGTTCAGTGCGAGCGTGTTCAGTGCATGAGAGTGTGTGTTCAGTGCGAGCGTGTTCAGTGTGAGAGTGTTCAGTGCGAGTGTGTTCAGTGCGAGTGTGTTCAGTGCGAGAGTGTTCAGTGCGAGTGTGTTCAGTGCAAGTGTGTGCTCAGTGCGAGCTCAGTGCGAGTGTGTTCAGTGCGAGTGTGTTCAGTGCGAGTGTGTGTTCAGTGCGAGTGTGTGTTCAGTGCGAGTGTGTGTTCAGTGTGTTCAGTGCGAAAGTGTTCAGTGCATGAGAGTGTGTGTTCAGTGCGAGCGTGTTCAGTGCGAGCGCGTTCAGTGCGAGTGTGTTCAGTGCATGAGAGTGTGTGTTCAGTGCGAGTGTGTGTTCAGTGCGAGTGTGTGTTTAGTGCGAGTGTGTGTTCAGTGTGTTCAGTGCGAGTGTGTTCAGCGAGTGCGTGTTCAGTGCATGAGAGTGTGTGTTCAGTGCGAGCGTGTGTTCAGTGCGAGTGTGTTTAGTGCGAGTGTGTGTTCAGTGTGTTCAGTGCGAGTGTGTTCAGCGAGTGTTCAGTGAGAGCGTGTTCAGTGCGAACGTGTTCAGTGCGAGCGCGTTCAGTGCGAGTGTGTTCAGTGCATGAGAGTGTGTGTTCAGTGCGAGTGTGTGTTCAGTGCGAGTGTGTGTTTAGTGCGAGTGTGTGTTCAGTGTGTTCAGTGCGAGTGTGTTCAGCGAGTGCGTGTTCAGTGCATGAGAGTGTGTGTTCAGTGCGAGCGTGTGTTCAGTGCGAGTGTGTTTAGTGCGAGTGTGTGTTCAGTGTGTTCAGTGCGAGTGTGTTCAGCGAGTGTTCAGTGAGAGCGTGTTCAGTGCGAACGTGTTCAGTGCGAGCGCGTTCAGTGCGAGTGTGTTCAGTGCATGAGAGTGTGTGTTCAGTGCGAGTGTGTGTTCAGTGCGAGTGTGTGTTCAGTGCGAGTGTGTGTTCAGTGTGTTCAGTGCGAGTGTGTTCAGCGAGTGTTCAGTGAGAGCGTGTTCAGTGCATGAGAGTGTGTGTTCAGTGCGAGCGTGTTCAGTGCGAGCGCGTTCAGTGCGAGCGCGTTCAGTGCATGAGAGTGTGTGTTCAGTGCGAGTGTGTTCAGCGAGTGTTCAGTGCGAGAGTGTTCAGTGAGAGCATGTTCAGTGCGAGCGTGTTCAGTGCGAGCGTGTTCAGTGCGAGAGTGTTCAGTGCGAGAGTGTTCAGTGAGAGCGTGTTCAGTGCGAGCGTGTTCAGTGCGAGAGTGTTCAGTGCAAGAGTGTTCAGCGAGTGTTCAGTGCGAGCGTGTTCAGTGCGAGCGTGTTCAGTGCGAGAGTGTTCAGCGAGTGTTCAGTGCGAGCGTGTTCAGTGCGAGTGTGTTCAGTGCGAGAGTGTTCAGTGCGAGCGTGTTCAGTGAGAGCGTGTTCAGTGAGAGCGTGTTCAGTGCATGAGAGTGTGTGTTCAGTGCGAGTGTGTTCAGTGCGAGCGTGTTCAGTGCGAGTGTGTTCAGTGCATGAGAGAGCGTGTTCAGTGCGAGCGTGTTCAGTGCGAGTGTGTTCAGTGCATGAGAGTGTGTTCAGTGCGAGCGTGTTCAGTGCGAGCGTGTTCAGTGCGAGCGTGTTCAGTGCGAGAGTGTTCAGTGCGAGTGTGTTCAGTGCGAGTGTGTTCAGTGCAAGCGTGTTCAGTGCAAGCGTGTTCAGTGCGAGCGTGTTCAGTGCATGAGAGTGTGTGTTCAGTGCGAGCGTGTTCAGTGCGAGCGTGTTCAGTGCGAGCGTGTTCAGTGCAAGCGTGTTCAGTGCAAGCGTGTTCAGTGCATGAGAGTGTGTGTTCAGTGCGAGCGTGTTCAGTGCGAGTGTGTTCAGTGCGAGTGTGTTCAGTGAGAGCGTGTTCAGTGCGAGTGTGTTCAGTGCAAGCGTGTTCAGTGCGAGCGTGTTCAGTGCATGAGAGTGTGTGTTCAGTGCGAGCGTGTTCAGTGCGAGCGTGTTCAGTGCGAGCGTGTTCAGTGCGAGAGTGTTCAGTGAGAGTGTGTTCAGTGAGAGTGTGTTCAGTGCGAGCGTGTTCAGTGCATGAGAGTGTGTGTTCAGTGCGAGCGTGTTCAGTGCGAGCGTGTTCAGTGTGAGAGTGTTCAGTGTGTTCAGTGCGAGTGTGTTCAGTGCGAGTGTGTGTTCAGTGCGAGTGTGTGTTCAGTGCGAGTGTGTGTTCAGTGCGAGTGTGTGTTCAGTGCGAGTGTGTGTTCAGTGCGAG
>RJVU01005555.1:121116-133149 GCA_003731715.1 Anabarilius grahami | reverse complement strand
GAGTGTGTTCAGCGTGTGAGTGTGTCCAGTGCGAGTGTTTAGTGCGAGTGTTCAGTGCGTGAGTGTGTTCAGTGCAAGCGTGTTCAGTGCGAGTGTGTTCAGCGTGTGAGTGTGTCCAGTGCGAGTGTGTTCAGCGTGTGAGTGTGTCCAGTGCGAGTGTGTTCAGCGTGTGAGTGTGTCCAGTGCGAGTGTTTAGTGCGAGTGTTCAGTGCGTGAGTGTGTTCAGTGCAAGCGTGTTCAGTGCGAGTGTGTCCAGTGCGTGTGTGTTCAGTGCGAGTGTGTCCAGTGCGTGAGTGTTCAGTGCGAGTGTGTCCAGTGCGTGAGTGTGTTCAGTGCGAGCGTGTTTAGTGCGGGTGTGTCCAGTGCGTGGGTGTTCAGTGCGAGTGTGTCCAGTGCGTGTGTGTTCAGTGCGTGTGTTTAGTGCGGGTGTTTAGTGCAAGCGTGTGTTCAGTGCAAGCGTGTGTTCAGTGCGTGTGTGTTCAGTGCGAGTGTGTTCAGTGCGTGAGTGTTCAGTGCGAGTGTGTGTTCAGTGCGAGTGTGTGTTCAGTGCGTGAGTGTTCAGTGCGTGAGTGTTCAGTGCGTGAGTGTTCAGCGTGTGAGTGTGTCCAGTGCGAGTGTTTAGTGCGGGTGTTTAGTGCGGGTGTTTAGTGCGAGTGTTTAGTGCAAGCGTGTGTTCAGTGCAAGCGTGTGTTCAGTGCGTGTGTGTTCAGTGCGTGTGTGTTCAGTGCGTGTGTGTTCAGTGCGTGAGTGTGTTCAGTGCGTGAGTGTGTTCAGTGCGAGCGTGTTCAGTGCGAGCGTGTTCAGCGTGTGAGTGTGTCCAGTGCGTGAGTGTGTCCAGTGCGAGTGTTTAGTGCGGGTGTTTAGTGCGAGTGTTTAGTGCAAGCGTGTGTTCAGTGCGTGAGTGTGTTCAGTGCGAGTGTGTTCAGTGCGAGTGTGTTCAGTGCGTGAGTGTTCAGTGCGTGAGTGTTCAGTGCGTGAGTGTTCAGTGCGAGCGCGTTCAGTGTGAGAGTTCAGTGCGTGAGTGTTCAGTGCGTGAGTGTTCAGTGCAAGCGTGAGTGTTCAGTGCAAGCGCGTTCAGTGCAAGCGCGTTCAGTGCGAGTGTGTTCAGTGCGAGTGTGTTCAGTGCGTGAGTGTTCAGTGCGTGAGTGTGTTCAGTGCGTGAGTGTGTTCAGTGTGAGTGTGTTCAGTGCGTGAGTGTTCAATGCGTGAGTGTGTTCAGTGCGTGAGTGTGTTCAGTGTGAGTGTGTTCAGTGCGTGAGTGTTCAGTGCATGAGAGTGTGTGTTCAGTGCGAGTGTGTTCAGTGCGAGTGTGTTCAGTGCGAGTGTGTTCAGTGCGAGTGTGTTCAGTGCATGAGAGTGTTCAGTGCGTGAGTGTGTTCAGTGCGTGAGTGTGTTCAGTGTGAGTGTGTTCAGTGCGTGAGTGTTCAATGCGTGAGTGTGTTCAGTGCGTGAGTGTGTTCAGTGTGAGTGTGTTCAGTGCGTGAGTGTTCAGTGCATGAGAGTGTGTGTTCAGTGCGAGTGTGTTCAGTGCGAGTGTGTTCAGTGCGAGTGTGTTCAGTGCGAGTGTGTTCAGTGCGAGTGTGTTCANCAGTGCGAGTGTTTAGTGCGGGTGTTTAGTGCGGGTGTTTAGTGCGAGTGTTTAGTGCAAGCGTGTGTTCAGTGCAAGCGTGTGTTCAGTGCGTGTGTGTTCAGTGCGTGTGTGTTCAGTGCGAGTGAGTGTTCAGAGCGAGTGAGTGTTCAGTGCGAGTGTGTGTTCAGTGCGTGAGTGTTCAGTGCGAGTGTGTGTTCAGTGCGTGAGTGTTCAGTGCGTGAGTGTTCAGTGCGTGTGTGTTCAGTGCTAGTGTGTTCAGTGCGTGTGTGTTCAGTGCGAGTGTGTTCAGTGCGTGTGTGTTCAGTGCTAGTGTGTTCAGTGCGTGTGTGTTCAGTGCGAGTGTGTTCAGTGCGAGTGAGTGTTCAGTGCGAGTGAGTGTTCAGAGCGAGTGAGTGTTCAGTGCGAGTGTGTGTTCAGTGCGTGAGTGTTCAGTGCGTGAGTGTGTTCAGTGCGTGAGTGTGTTCAGTGCGAGTGTTTAGTGCGGGTGTTTAGTGCGGGTGTTTAGTGCGAGTGTTTAGTGCAAGCGTGTGTTCAGTGCAAGCGTGTGTTCAGTGCGTGTGTGTTCAGTGCGTGTGTGTTCAGTGCGAGTGAGTGTTCAGAGCGAGTGAGTGTTCAGTGCGAGTGTGTGTTCAGTGCGTGAGTGTTCAGTGCGTGAGTGTGTTCAGTGCGTGAGTGTGTTCAGTGTGAGTGTGTTCAGTGCGTGAGTGTTCAATGCGTGAGTGTGTTCAGTGCGTGAGTGTGTTCAGTGTGAGTGTGTTCAGTGCGTGAGTGTTCAATGCGTGAGTGTTCAGTGCAAGCGTGAGTGTTCAGTGCAAGCGCGTTCAGTGTGAGAGTTCAGTGCGTGAGTGTGTTCAGTGCGTGAGTGTTCAGTGCGAGTGAGTGTTCAGAGCGAGTGAGTGTTCAGTGCGAGTGTGTGTTCAGTGCGTGAGTGTGTCCAGTGCGTGAGTGTGTTCAGTGCGTGAGTGTGTTCAGTGCGTGAGTGTGTTCAGTGCGTGAGTGTGTTCAGTGCGAGAGTGTGTTCAGTGTGTCTCACTGGCGTCCTCCAGTGGCCGGCTCCAGCACGTATCGGTCGAAGTACAGCCGCACGAGTCTCTCTCTCTCTTCGGGTCCCGGCAGCATGAAGTTCACAATCTCGTCGATTCGGTCGTTTATGGCCCAATCAAACTGCTCAGGCTGATTACTGGCCAACACCAGCATAAACCTGCAACACACACACACACACGATCAACACACCAGCAAGAGACAGACGGGTGTGTGTCAGACAGACAGACAGGTGCATTTACTTGTTACTCTGTTCTCCGGTGCGGTACAGGAATGCGTTTAGAGTTGCGCGCAGATCCTCGCTGATCTTCTCCTGAAACACACACACACACACACACACACACACACACACGTCAGCTGATGCGGTGACACACTCATGTAAACACACAGTGAACACACAATGACTCACAGTGGATCTCTTGCGCAGGAATGCATCGGCTTCATCCACAAACAACAGCAGCCTGAAACACATGATCGTTACTGCAATTGAAAAACATTTATGTAACATTAAAAATGATTATTTTAATAATTACATACAATAACCATGTAAGTATTTATTTACATTTAATATACATTATCTGATGTTTATTCAGTGAATCATGTGACAAGCGGAGCGTCTCACCCGCGGCGGCTGGTTCCGGCCCAGTCGAACACCTTGTGCATCGCCGTCACTCCGTCACGCCCCATCGGAGCCACGTCTCCCCCGGTCATGATGGCGTAATCCATCCCAGAATGCATTGCTAGCTTCTGCTCACAGCCAATCAGACGCAGTTAGATGCGGCGCTGCCGTGACGATGGTACAAACGCGCGTGAGTGCGAGTGCGTTACCTTAGCGAAGAGTGTCTTCCCCGTCCCCGGCGGGCCGTACATGAGGATGTTCCGGTACAGTCCGCGGTTCTGTCGGGTGTTCCTGGTGGCGATGGCGATGTCGCGCACGCGCTCCTCCAGAGACGGCTGCAGAGAAACAGGAAGAGACTCACGGTTCTCATCGCGCACATGTTCGCTAACAGAAAGTGAACGATGCGCAAACACTCACGCTGAGCACGACTCCCTCCAGCGCGTCCTGCGCTTTACTCTTCAAACGCTTCGCCATCTGAAACACACACACACACACACGCGTGTCAGCACCGCAACACACCTCACTTCCTGTCTGCGCAGGAAGAGCTCATCCAACACATTCCTGTCATACCTTGACGGGGTGTTTGAGGGCTTCCCCCACCGTGATCCGAGAGGTTTCTCGTACTAACGAAGGCTTTCCTAGCCGAGCCTCGATGTAGCGTCCCGCCACAGCCGTCGCGTTACGCGCCGAGTAAACGCCCACCGCCAGAAGCGTCAGTCCCGCCACCTACAGGAGCGGAGGAGTGTGAGCCGCGGTCTGACACGGGCGTCTGAGACGCAAGAGACACACGGGCGCTTACCGTAGCCGTGACTTTATCCCAGTCGGATATGAACGTGCGGAAACCTTCTCCGAACACGGCGCCTGCCGTCCTGAAGCACACAAACACGACAGCGTTAATTAAGCCATATGTTTATATATATGATAACTATATATAAGTAAATAATGCAGTAATATATTAAGTTATATTACCGTATGGACTCCAGTACGGTCTGTCTGTGTTCGGCCGCCTTCAGTCGGATCTGTTCGCGGATGATGTCAGCGTTCTCTCGCTCCACGCGGGCGCGAGCTTTAGACTCCGCCTCCACGCGTAGCATCTCGTTCTTGTGCCGCAGATCCATCTCGTGCTCGACGGTCGCTTCAGGACCAAACACCAAATGACGTTCAGATTATGAAGACAAACACTGATTTCTTATAACGTCACGAGTGCTGACTCACCTCTCCTCATGGCTTCCTGTTTCTGCACCGACTCTTCCTGTTTGCGCAGGTTCTCCTCATTCAGAATTTGCTGTGGAAGAACAGAACGACGTCGAGGTGTTAGAGTCACATGTCTGAATCAAGAGCGAGTGAATTTGAGGACACGCACCTGCTGTCGGAGCTGGTCGTCGTACCGCTGCCGCGCCAGTTTGTCCTGATACTGAGCTCTCTGTGGACGGAAACATTCATCATCATCATCATCATCATGAATCTGCTGCTCAAACGCTCGTGATCAGTCTGACGTCTCACCGCCTGGTGTTGTTTGGTCTCCTCGTTCAGCGTCTTCCTGCGTTCTTCACCCTGAACGCGGATCTGCTCGCCCTTCAGCTGCTCCACGGCCGCCTCGTACTCCTGAACGACAACAATAACAAACATTCAAACCAAACAGTGTGTGGAGGAACCATATAAACCACACCAGCAGACGATAACTATATTAGCATCCACACCAACGAACGATAATTATAACAATAGCTATATTAGCATCCACACCAGCGGATGATAAGGATAACTATATTAGCATCCACACCAGCGGATGATAACGATAACTATATTAGCATCCAGACCAGCGGATGATAACGATAACTATATTAGCATCCACACCAGCGCACGATAACTATAACGATAACTATATTAGCGTCCACACCAGCGGACGATAACTATAACGATAACTATATTAGCATCCACACCAACGAACAATAACTATAACAATAGCTATATTAGCGTCCACACCAGCGGATGATAACGATAACGATAACTATATTAGCATCCACACCAGCGCACGATAACTATAACGATAACTATATTAGCATCCACACCAGCGCACGATAACTATAACGATAGCTATATTAGCGTCTACACCAGCGCACGATAACTGTAGCGATAACTATATTAGCATCCACACCAGCGCACGATAACTATATTAGCATCCACACCAGCGCACGATAACTATAACGATAACTATATTAGCGTCCACACCAGCGCACGATAACTATAACGATAACTATATTAGCGTCCACACCAGCGCACGATAACTGTAACGATAACTATATTAGCGTCCACACCAGCGGACGATAACTATAACGATAACTATATTAGCGTCCACACCAGCGCGCGATAACTGTAGCGATAACTATATTAGCGTCCACACCAGCGGGCGATAACTATATTAGCGTCCACACCAGCGCACGATAACTATAACGATAACTATATTAGCGTCCACACCAGCGCACGATAACTGTAACGATAACTATATTAACATCCACACCAGCGCACGATAACTGTAACGATAACTATATTAACATCCACACCAGTGCACGATAACTGTAACGATAACTATATTAACATCCACACCAGCGCACGATAACTGTAACGATAACTATATTAACATCCACACCAACGCACGATAACTATAACGATAGTTATTGCTGCATTTTGGGGGACTGAAAATTTTAACTTTTAAAAACAGGTTTCAAAGTGCAAGTTCATGGAAACGATACCGTTATCATCTCCGTGTAAACTACAATAACGTGAATTTGTGAAAACGGTGACGGATGCGCATGCGTGTGTATTACAGGTGTGTAGTGTTTCTTTAGAGTGACTCCTCAACTACTGCTCTGGCAGCAAAATACAGCAATTTTAATCTTTTTCGCGGACCTGTATGAACAAAGTAGGGCTCGCTCCAGCCTGAGGTCGACATCCAACTCCGCCCACTTCCAAGTCTCGCCGTACTTTGACGTCATACGCAGATCGGTCCGCACAGCTCCGATGTATCTCCAACAAGATTATGCAAATCAGTGCTGTGATTGACATGACCGATACAATCTTAAGAATCGGCTGCAGGATGGCATGGGCGTGGCTTCTGACATCACACCTGGATGTGGGCGGAGTTGGATGTCGCTTCTTGCGTGAACGGATTGTTTTGACAATGTTGTCATCTGAATGTGAAAGACTTTTCCTCTTTTTTTCGTGTAAATGTGTCCTTTGAGTTGGAATAGATCATGAATCTTGAACATTATAATACCTTCATTTTGCTCTGATGCTCCATCTGGACGGTCTGCTCCTGCATGCGCGCGAGATCCAGCGCCTCTTTGGCATGACCTGCGGTCACAGGGGTCAAACCTCATTAACAGCATCACTGTAGTCCAGTCACACTGCGTGACCTTTGACCCAATACCCTTCATATGCTTGTGACATCTCAACTCCTGCGTTATAATGAATGAAGCGGCGCGCGGCGCGCGTCGCGTCGGTTCTGGTACTCACCGGATCGGTCCAGATCTTTGGCCGCCTGCGCCGCGCGCTCCAGCCCCGTCGGGTCGAAGTTGCTCCATTTGTCCTTGGGTTTATCACCAGAACCAGAACCGGAGCCGCCGGGCGGAGGAGGAGGAGGAGCGGGCGGAACCGGGCCCTCCGGAGGAGCGCCACTCTGACCTTTATTGAGCCCGAACAGCCACGACATGATCCGCTGACAGACACAGAACCACCGGGTACAGACACACTTCCACTCCACACGAGTGGCACGCCGCGCTCTGCGCATGCGCCCTGCTCCTCACGCGCAGCCGCTCTGCGCTGATTGGCCGACGCGCGCGTCCTTCCAGAAGGTCAGAGAGGAAGCCACGCCTCCCTCACTGCGTACGGCGGCCGAAAGATGCCTGAAAGCATCTGCGCGAGTCTTGCGTCAGTTTTCATCGTCACATGCGTTCAATAATAGAGAGAAATCATGAAACATTTGCTGTGAATTATGCAAGTGATGACGTATAATAATCATAATCAGATTTATTGAGCTGTTGTTTAGTGTTCCTCTCAATAAGGGCAATAAGAATAAACAATAACAACACTACAGTGTTACACAACAGAGTATGAATAATAAGAAACAATAAGAATAATAAAATAAGAAATATTTCCAGTTATGTGTAAAGTCAGTGTGTATGCCTTAGAATGAAGAATTTGAATATTTGTTAGACACTTGTCATTATAACTACATCATTTTTTTCTTAACATCAGTCATATTTTCATAGATAATGGACTATATGCACGGAGCGTTATTTTTTATTGCAATATTAACAAACAGAACAAGTTAGTACATGCAAAAAAATAAACAATATTTTTTTAAAAAGAGATTATGGTTGAATAGTAAACAGAAGAAACATGCAAGAAAATAATAATCCTGAAAATTAGAGAAGAGAAAAAGAGAAGGAAAAAAAACAAAACTTAATTGTATTATAATCAGAATATAGTCACTTGAATAGTCAGGCATGGCATTAATTTATAAATAAAAAACAAATGAATAAAGACGAGCCTCAGAGTTCCTCCTCGACTAAATTCAATTCGATCATCAGTTTTTACACTTTAATGTGAGAAAAAGCTTCAAAAATTAAATATTTATTGTGCACTTTAGTTAAAATGTGAGTTTTCTCAAGTGTGCTGAAATCACTGACTGACCGCTGCTGTGATTAAAGAGAGAGGCTTTCTGTCATTCATTCACAAGAAAAGTTTTTGTTTTTCATGAGATGTTTTGAGTACTTCATACTTCACACTGACAAAATGTATTTTTAAACCTAGTTATTTTACAATGTTTAATATTTAGTCAAAAGCGATTAGAGGAAATGGCTGATATATGCGCAAATAAATGCTACTCTGCCGCCACCTGCTGGTTAAAGTGGTAATTATTGTCTTTTTTATTTTTAAATAAGTGTTTTCTATCTAATGTTGAATTTACTACATTTTTAAACGTTCGGTTTTACAATGGAGACAATCTCAGAAGGATAAACAAATAATGTTTGTGATCGTCACATTAAAAATAACATTTGAAGTGCTGGAAAACAATGTGTGTGTGTCCAATATCTCCGTCTTTATTGCAATCAATAAAACTGGTTTATTAGGTAAATGTGATAACTGCATTAAAATATGAATACAACATTAAAGAGTCAACCATTGATGGTTTTGTGTCGATGAACAGCGACTACAGAATAACAGCTAACAGTTCACCGGAAATGCCCGAGCTGGCTTAACCACAACCAGGGATATAGCCCATTGTGTTTTTGTACTGAGTTTAAATGTAATGAAAGTTTTTAGTAATCGACACACACTTAACGAGTCAAACCACATTATAATATCACAAGGCTTATATGGAGACATTTCATATTTTCTCATGCAAACTGATTTTCCCAAAGATGAAATGTTTATGTTACGAAGGATCTGAGAAGATTGAAAGTGTTCGGTATGATTCTAATATAGGTGGAGTTTCATTATAAATTCAACACAGCAGCCATTATAGGAAAATGTTTTATTGGTATTCATAAACACACACACAACACTTATTTACAGGAACACAAGGATTCGTCGGTCAGGACAGCTGTGTGATGCGGGAGAAAACCCCCGGCGGCTCGTTCCCGTCGCCCAGCGCGGCTCTGAACCCCTCCTGCTGGCGCGCGCGCGCGAGTTTGGCCAGCGCGAGGAAAGAGCGCGGCTCTGTGATTGACAGGTCGCACAGCACACGCCTGTTCAGCTGGACGCTGCTCTGTGAGGGACAAACACACGTGTTTAACCGCCGGCGCGCGCGGACAGTGATGAATCAGAAGCACGCACGCGCACTGACCTTCAGCAGGTTGTGAACGAGCGCGGGATACTTCATGTGGTGCTCTCTGGAGGCCGCGGCGATGCGCGAGATCCACAGCTGCGGCACAGACAGGTCATGAGTGACTGACAGGTGTGATGCGCATGCGTCTGAAAGAAAGGCGTGTGTTCTATACCTGTCGCATATTGCGGCGTTTGGCTTTTCGCGCTTTGCTGGCGTAGATGAACGCTCTGCGGACCGCGCGCACCGCCAGACTGTAGCAGCGGTTCTTCCTGCCGCGGAAATGCTGCAAAAACACACAAATCAGATTAATGTTCACTTTATTTCACTGAAAGGATTAGTTCACTTTCAAATTAAAAATTCCTGATAATTTACTCTCCTCCTTGTCATCCAAGATGTTCATGTCTTTCTTTCTTCAGTCGAAAAGAAATGAAGGTTTTTGAGGAAAACATTCCAGGATTTTTCTCCATATAGTGGACTTCACTGGGTTTAAGGGCAAAATGTCAGTTTCAGTGCAGCTTCAAAGAGCTCTACATGATCCCAGACGAGGAATAAGAGTCTTATCTAGACAAAACAATCGGACATTTCATAATTTTTTTTTTTTATTATATACGTTTTAACCATAAATGCTCATCTTGAACTAGCTATCTTCTTGTCTTTCTCTATTGGAATTCCAGGGCAAAGTTTGGACTAAATTATCATAGACAATCTGCTAGTGCAAGTATATAACAATTAGTTCAAACTTTGACCTGTGGAGGGCAGTAATACACTTAGCAGCGTCTACACTGCCGGAACTCAAATAGAGAAGAAGAAGAGAGCTAGTTCAAGACGAGCGTTTATTGTTAAAACGTATATAATTTATTAAATTTTTTTTAATAAATGTCTGATGGTTTCTCTAGATAAGACTCTTATTCCTCGTCTGGGATCATGTAGAGCTCTTTGAAGCTGAAACTGACATTTGGACCCGTTGAACCCCAGTGAAGTCCACTATATGGAGAAAAATCCTGGAATGTTTTCCTTCATTTTCTTTTCGACTGAAGAAAGAAAGACATGAACATCTTGGATGACATGGAGGAGAGTAAATTATCAGGAAATTTTAATTTGAAAGTGAACTAATCCTTGAACACAGAAAATGCAGAAGAATTGGGGCTGACCTGGAATATTCTCTCAAAGTTACGATCAAACGTTCCAGTAACATTAATAGAACGTTCGTTCACAGTTATCTGGTCTTTAATAATGTTCTCAAAACGTTACAAAAACATTATGCATCGTTCATGGAACGTTTCTGAACAGTGTCGGGGGTAACCCATTACAAGTAATGCAAGTTACGTAATCGGATTACTTTTTTAAGTAACTAGTAAAGTAACGCATTACTTCAGGCTTATTTTCATTTCACTTTTGGTGTGAAAGGGCTGTTTCATCTGCCAAAAATAGGACTTTTTTGTTGTTACAAAAACAAACACACAGTAACGTAACGTTACTTTCCATAAAAAGTAACTAAGTAATGCGATTAGTTACTTTTTCAGGGAGTAACGCGATATTGTAATGCATCTTTGAACAGTAACACTGTTTTTGCTTGTTACATGTTTCAGAACGTTCAGAGAACATTCAAAAGTAACGTTCCCATAATGTTTGAAGAATGATACAATGTAACGATTCCTTAACGTTCTCATAATCAAGATAACTTGATGGGAACGTTAGCAAAAGTAACAGAGTTATGATCTGAGCAACTATAATAAAGATGGATGGATGTTCCTCGTCATCTCACCCGCGCGTTCTTCAGGAGCTCCTGGACCTTCCAGTACCGGTCCGGTCCGCGGTTCCGGATCCAGCAGGACAGCGTGAGGAACACCATGATGATCAATCAGACAGATCGATCTGAGAACTGACTGGAGATGAATGTCAACTGATTTCACATGTGTGACCTCAATCTCTCGCTGTTTGCCTGCACCGGTGACGCGACGTCACATCCGGGGCCTCGTCAGAGTGCGAAAATAAAAGTCTTATAAAAGCTCAAAGTTTATTTTAAAATATACTAGTTTTATACAAATATTAATAAACAAACGCGAATTAAAATATACGATATTTTTTTCAGTAATTATTTATGTGCGGTTAATACATTCAGGAATCCATATAAAGCGTTATATCACTCACGGGCTGTGTGTCAAAACCTGCTGATCTCGCCTGCCTAGTGCACGTCACCTGTGCTCGTGACACACGCAGTGTTGTCTCGATAGGGAGCTGCGCGCGCGTATTGAGACGCGGCCCCGGTGCATTGTGGGCTGCTGGAGGAGCGCAGGGTCAGATTGTCGCGATCATGGCTGCTGTGTGTTTCTCCTTGAGCCGCTGCGCTGCCGTTCACCGACCCGCGATCACGGTGAGCCACACTGATCTGATCAATATCTGATAATCGATAGAGTCTGTAGAGTTACCAATGATAAGGTGTGAGCGCTTATGATGTTACATATTTCATATTTTATCCATATATGAGTGCTGTTGATGTTAATAACGCTTAATTTATTAATTAACGCTTCCTCACAGTTACTGAATAAACTCTCTCTGGTGTTTAGTTGAACAAAACTCATTCAGTTCATTAGTGATCGATGTTTTAATTAGGAGTGTTTCATGTTTACTGTGTTTGGTAACAGTGTCAGTGATGTAATCAGAGTGTAATTCCGTCTGTGGACACTAGAGGTCAGACCAGCATCAACTTAAAGGGTTAATTCACTTTCACATTAAAGGGTTAGTTCACCCAAAAATAAAAATAATGTCATTTATTACTCACGCTCATGTCGTTCCACACCCGTAAGACTTTCGTTCATCTTCGGAACACAAATTAAGATATTTTTGATGAAATCCGATGGCTCAGTGAGGCCTGAGCAATGACATTTCCTCTCTCAAGATCCATTAATGTACTAAAAACATATTTAAATCAGTTCATGTGAGTACAGTGGT
>RJVU01005555.1:78182-120513 GCA_003731715.1 Anabarilius grahami | reverse complement strand
TCGGAAAGAAATGAAGGAAAACATTCCAGGATTTTTCTCCATATAGTGGACTTCACTGGGGTTCAACGGGTCCAAATGTCAGTTTCAGCTTCAAAGAGCTCTACATGATCCCAGACGAGGAATAAGAGTCTAATCTAGAGAAACCATCGACCAATTATTAAAAAAATTAAATAAATAAATGCTCATCTTGAACTAGCTCTCTTCTTCTTCTTCTTCTCTATTAGAATTCCAGCAGTGTAGACACTGCTAAGTGTATTACTGCCCTCCACAGGTCAAAGTTTGAACTAAATTGTCATATTCAATATGCTAGTGCAAGTATATAACAATTAGTTCAAACTTTGGCCTGTGGAGGGCAGTAATACACTTAGCAGTGTCTACACTTCTGGAAATCAAATAGTTTAAAATGAGCATTTGTGGTTAAAAATGATATAATTTTTAATTTATTTTGAGTAAATGTCCGATGGTTTCTCTAGATTAGACTCTTATTCCTCGTCTGGGATCATGTAGAGCTCTTTGAAGCTGAAACTGACATTTGAACCCGTTGAACCCCAGTGAAGTCCACTATATGGAGAAAAATCCTGGAATGTTTTCCTTCATTTCTTTTCGACTGAAGAAAGAAAGACCTGAACATCTTGGATGACATGGAGGAGAGTAAATTATCAGGAAATTTTAATTAGAAAGTGAACTAATCCTTTAAAGTGTTTTCTGTTCTCCAGGCGGTGCGGTTCGCGCAGACAGCGGCGGCGCCGGCGGCTCAGCCCAGAATCAAGAAGTTCCAGATCTACCGGTGGGATCCAGACACCGTCGGAGACAAACCTCGCATGCAGACGTACGAGGTGGACCTGAACACGTAAGTCGAGCCGTCCGCGCCTCAGCTCCAGAGTCCGTGTGTCTGTCGACTGAGCGTGTGTTATGTCCCTCAGCTGCGGGCCGATGGTTCTGGATGCTCTCATCAAGATCAAGAACGAGATGGACGGCACGCTGACCTTCAGACGCTCCTGCAGAGAGGGTGAGGAGACAACCCGGTCGCGTTTGAACTTGTTCTAGCGAGTTTCGGTTCTGATCCGGTTCTGATCTGGTCTGCAGGAATCTGTGGATCGTGCGCCATGAACATCAACGGTGGAAACACGCTGGCGTGTCTGAACAAAATCGACAGCAACACCAGCAAAGTGACGAAGATCTACCCGCTGCCGCACATGTATGTGGTGAAAGACCTGGTGCCCGTGAGTATCCGAACCGCTCCGTGTGTTTCTGTCCGTGTGTCCGTCCGTCTGTGTGTGTGAGACGCTGTGTGTGTCCTGCAGGACATGAGCAACTTCTACGCTCAGTATAAATCCATCGAGCCGTTCCTGAAGAAGAAGGACGAGTCCAGACAGGGGCAGGAGCAGTACCTGCAGAGCGTGGAGGACCGGGAGAAGCTGGTAGGGTGAACGCATCGACACACACACACACACGTGTGCAGGAGCGTGTCCGTGTTCTCACGTGTCCGTCTCTGTCAGGACGGCCTGTACGAGTGTATCCTGTGCGCCTGCTGCAGCACCAGCTGTCCCAGCTACTGGTGGAACGGAGACAAGTATCTGGGCCCGGCCGTCCTCATGCAGGTGAGCGATCGCCTTCATCACTTTCGCTGTTCTTCTCATGCACTGGTTCGCTAGCGTCGGCTTGGTTTGTCATGACCCTTTAAGACCGGATGGAGCGCCGGCGCTCCCATTTGCATGTCTCTCTTTAAGAGCCAATAAAAACTGAACCCATATAGGTAGCACAAAAATTCTTTTTGCATACAAAACCAGAGAATTTACACGTTCAGATCAAGCCTCCAACATGCTTCTGTTGCGTTTGTTTTCACCCTCTAATGAGTCTGAGTATTGTGTGTTTACAACAAAAACAGCACAGAGCTAACTGAATGCAAATATGTATATTTCACATGCTCACAACTTCATGAAAAATGCAAAAATGGCATTCTTCAAAAAAGAATCAACATAATATAATGCGTTGATCACAAGATATTACTCACGGAATGATTTAACATACTTGGCTAAAAACATGTGAAAGATGCAGTGTGTATCCAATGATCCCGGATCCATCCATGTTCGTTTTCCAACCTGGAATAACACGAAATAGGTATCATCTTAAAGCTTAGAAGCGCATCTTTTTAATGCATCTAACCGTTTGAAAAACTCCTAACGAGTGCTGAGAAGCGCCTCTAAACCGGAGTTTTCCGCCCGTGGGCGCCACCTGGCTGCAGAAAAATGAATAACAATTTATTAAACTATACTTTATGCTATCACCACAAAATTTGAACCAGATGCAGCTCACATGTAGGAGAGCATCACCAAAAAAAAAAACTTATTGTGCTCCTGAGTTATTCCATGTCAGATAATAAAAAAATGTATATATTTTTTGTCTTTTATCAGCATGAAAATGTCCAAATGTAATTTATATTTTCTTAAAATCTAGTGTTCTATCAAATGATACCTACCTTTTGAGACTCTCCTTGCTACAGTTTTGCAGTTATGAGTCTTTACTTTTGTGCGTGTCGCTCAGAAAAATCTCTAAAAAAAGCCTTCGGGTCTTAAAGGGTTAAAACTGACCTACCCTGGCAACCGTGTGGTTTTGTGTTTGTGTCGCAGGCGTACCGCTGGATGATCGACTCGCGCGATGACTTCACAGAGGAGAGGCTGTCCAAACTCCAGGACCCGTTCTCTCTGTACCGCTGTCACACCATCATGAACTGCACCAGAACCTGCCCGAAGGTAAACCGCACTGACCTCAGGAGACGTCTGACCGGCGGAGGTTTGTTTCTGATCAGAGTTTCTCGTCCCGCAGGGTTTGAATCCAGGCAAAGCCATCGCTGAGATCAAGAAGATGATGGCCACGTACAAGGAGAAGAAAGCGGCATCGGCCTAAACGTGTCGTGTTCAGACCGAAGATGTTCAGACCAGCTCTCGCACACCTAGACACTCTCGACAGGACAGAGATCATGTGATCTGTTCATCACTCCATAAACAGACGCGTGTGTATGTCGTTTCAGAGACGCTTGAGACTCATTTTATCTGGAGATCTCGCTGTATATTAAATAAATACATGCTTATAGTTCACAATGTTCTGTGTTTTTACTGACTTGATCTGAAAACACATCAAACACTGAAACGTCTTCCTCGTTCTGACTCTTATTCTAATGATCGAATAATAAATAAAGTGAAGATCAACTCAACACAAGAGGAAGTATGGAGTAAACGCTTTTATTTGAGCTGCATCTTTCGTCTAATTTCCAGCTTTTAAAACGATTAAAGGTGAAAGATTCATCTCTTTTACTGTACTGTACAACTCATACATCCACAAAGATTAAAGTAAAAAAATTTGTATTTGTCTTCTAACTGTTCCAACTAAAATAAAGCGGGTTTAGACTGCTGCTGCGATGAGGGTCACGTGACGAGCCAACGGTACAAACAGCGAAAATAAATGTGATTTTCTGTCGAATTTGAACCGCTGAATTTGTGGAAGTGAATTTATACAGTGAAATAAAATGGACTGAAAATGTTTGGTTGTATTTTTAAACAGAATGAATATTTTGGAAGTGAAATCTCAAAGGTGAATATGAATCTTTGAATTTTTTTAATAATGAAAATGTGTGTGAAATATTTTGAATTGAAATATTCCCAGCTTATGTATACGACCATGTTGAATTTCAGCTAAAAATGTACATTTATTCACTTCAGAGCTTCATTTGGGTCAACTCCGTCAGACACATTAAAAAGATGCTATTTTAATTTGATCATCAACAACAGTGTAAAATACACATGACAAATATACTGCAGTAGTAAAGTGAGATCTGTGTGTCTCTGAGAGAAATATGAACAATAAAGCCTTACAAATAAGAGTTTTACAAATCTGACACTGAAAGAGAAGCTCAAATAATCATCAGGATTTATTATGACAAAAACACACTTGAAGAATCTTTAAAGTTCAGCGTTCTGCTTCAGATTTAAGCACTTCCTGAAAAAGATGAACATGTAAAGCCATAAATGAATCAATCTCACCAATATTAATATATGCTGAATCAGTCATCATCAATCATGTACCTGATGTGTGAATATGTGCTTGATCTCGTTCAGCTCTTCTGGATCTGATGTCATAAACCACAAGAACGACAGTAGCCACGCCCACCAGAGCAGAGAGGACCAATCGGATCACAGCTTCAGTAGGACCACAACAGTGGACTGAGGAATAAAAACATCAAAGTGAGATCAGCTCAGTCAATAAACGCTAATATCACCAGCGCTGCCGTACCTGAACATGTGTGACAGAGTTGAGTGATGTCCAGATGTTGAGTCTGGTGGCTGATGGGATTGTTCAGCACACAGCTGTAGGTGTTTTTATCCTGATATTCCACCTCCAGAGGTAGAGAGAGACTGATGCTGAGATCAGACGCACTGATGCTGGACAATGAACTGCTTCCTTTGTACCAGGAGAGAGTCACATGACTCACATTCACCACTGAACACACCAGTGAACATGATGATGATGATGATGATGATGAAGAACATTGAGAAGAGTTTCTGCTGATGACAGGAACAGGCAGACGAGCTGAAAACATGAGAGAATAAAGAGAAATGAGGATGAATGAAGAGATTCAAGAAACATCCAGAGGAACCAAGATGATCAAAAGTAGAGCATTTCAAACTATTGAATAGAAAGTTAAATATAAACCTGCTGTTCATGTGAAAGTAAGAGAATTAGACATTTGAACTCATTAGTCATGATAAGATACTTCTTTAGATCTAGCTGTAATAAATGAAACATGTGAAACTGATATTTAACTCACCGTAGACAATGAGACGAATAACACAAATCCTGCTGAAAGTGTCCATAGTCCATAGTTCATAATATCCAGCGTGTTTCATTGTGAAGTTTGTGATGGTCAGAGATCCAGTTTGATTGTCCAGCTTCAGTCTGTCTCTGAATCTCCCATCAAGATCATCATCATTTACAGTGATTCTGTTGTTCAGTTTATTGATTTCAGCTATTAAAGTGTTTTCAAACCACCACTGAATCCGATCATCATCCTTCATTTCAGTAAGAGGAGAGTTTAGAGTGAATGAATCTCCCTCCTTCACTGACACTGAATCATCAAACACACACATGGAGAACAAACAGAAACAGGTTCAACACAGATTAAGACATTCATGAAAGAAAATAGTTTGAAACTTAAATTTGAAATGAATATCGTCATTAAACCACAGAAGCAAAATTGAGTTTGGATTAATAATTTAATCTTTGTGATGATTAAAATATAAAACAAGTGAAACTGATATTTAACTCACCAGTGACATCGAGAAAGAAAGCAACACTCTTATTGTTGATCTCTAGTTCATAATGTCCAGCGTGTTTCATTGTGGTGTTTGTGATGGTCAGAGATCCAGTTTGATTGTCCAGTTTCAGTCTGTCTCTGAATCTCCCATCAAGAACATCATCATATACAGTGAATCTGTCAGCCGTTACATTGATTTCAGCTATTAAAGTGTTTTCATCATATCCAAACCACCACTGAATCCGATCATCATCCTTCATTTCAGTAAGAGGAGAGTTTAGAGTGACTGAATCTCCCTCCTTCACTGACACTGAAACATCAAACTCTAACATGGAGAACAAACAGAAACAGGTTCAACACAGATTAAAACACTCATTTATGAAAGTAAATAGTTTGAAATTTATGAAATGAATATCATCATTAAACAACAGAAGCAAAATTGAGTTTGGATTAATAATTTAATCTTTCTGCTGTTTAAAATATAAAAACAAGTGAAACTGATATTTAACTCACCAATGACAACGAGAAAGAAATCAACACTCTTATTGTTGGTCTCTAGTTGATAACGTCCAGCGTGTTTCATTGTGGTGTCTGTGATGGTCAGAGATCCAGTTTGATTGTCCAGCTTCAGTCTGTCTCTGAATCTCCCATTAAGAACATCATCACGTACAGTGAATCTGTCCAATCGTTTATTGATTTCAGCTATTAAAGTGTTTTCATCTCCAAACCTCCACTGAATCTGATCATTATCCTTCATTTCAGTAAGATCAGAGTTTAGAGTGACTGAATCTCCCTCCAACACTGACACTGTCTTCTCTTCAACACCAAACACTCCTGAAGAACAGAGTTTTTCACAGATTAAAGCTTTAAAATCACTTGATGTTGGTTTGATAATCTTCACTGAAATACTTTGAATCATTTAAATGTGACGTGAATAATATTCTGCAGCAGCACAAAGACAAAAGATGATGAATGAAAAGAGAAATAGATTTATATATGGATCAATAACTCAAAAAGACCCTTTTAATGTTTAATGTCACACTAAAACTAATGCTGTTGAGTATCTGAGCTTCATGTTTATATTATTTTATTGAATCAATCCATAATAACTGACTTTAGAGCTGAATTCAAACTTGATCTGACAGTAAAATCGCAGTTCAGTTATTTCTAGATGAGACGAACTGTAACGTGTTTGTTCTGTTTAGGTTTAGTTTTCTCTCTGAAAACACTTTCTCTATCTTTCATTTAAACACTTCACAGCCTGTGGAATAAAGGATTTTCCCCCTGATTTTAGAAACTCTGGCATCCTCAATCTTGGACCTGAAGGCAAAAGCTCAAACTCATCATACAGTGGATGCCTATAATCAGATATCATTTCATAGCTTTACTACATCATCTGATAAATGTGTTCTGAGTCTATCATAGTGATACCAAGTAATTTACTCGCAGTGCTTAAGACTTTCCTGAGCGAACTCTTTTGTTCCACCGTAACATTTCCAAACCAGCAAAAGTTCAATACACTTTCAATGAAAGAATTATAAACACTTTTAACAGTGGAAGGCTTGCATTAAATGACACCATCTTCCTAAGGAAGAATAATCTTTGCTGTTCCTTTCTGTTCACAGCGTCAGTCCATTCATTAGTCCCACCTCAATGTGTGATCAAAAACAACTCTGAGGTATTTATACTCCTCAACACTGAATCTGCTCTCCTTTAAAAGTGTTCACACTCGCTGATGTTACTCCTGTCTGCTGCTGATGCCGTGTACACAGCCTAGTAATGTCAAAAATATCGATATTTCGACAAATACTGAAATATCTGAAAGGATACCAATAGTCCTTTCTGCAGTATCGATACACCATGCATTGCTCTCCTCTCTTTCAGTCTTCTCATGCTCTCCGGTTTAACCCTCGGGTGCTCCTCATTTGGGAGTCACACTTGTGCTCTTTTTATTTTGAGAGAATTTCATGATACTAATGAATATTTTTGCAATAATTATGATATATTTTTCCCATTGATAATAGTACAAAACACTTTTTTTCCAATATTTTTTCACTATTTTTCAATTAATGCAGTATTTCAGGTTCAAATAGAGTCTAGGCCTTTAAAATAAATTTTTTTGAAGTCAGATTAGCGCCATCTGGTGAGAATATAGAAAGAAAAATGTGTAATACCATGGTGTAACCACTAGATACTTGTACAGCTCTCTATGGAGAGGCTTGTGAATTCCCTAGCTGTTTTTGGACATATTTACCTAATTTTTTAGGTTGAAGATATGACTATATATTTAGACATTCTCAAAGACTATTTATCATCGAGTTTTATAAATATTTTTTTGTTAGAAATGGTGATTTGAAGTGTTAGTTTTTACATTATAATTACAGTCAAACCTAAATATTGTGTTAGAAAGAGAATGCAAAGAAGCATTTTGTTACCCATTTTTTTATTTAGAATTTGTTGTGTGTGTGTGTGTGTGTGTGTGTGTGTGTCTATATCACACTCTTGATGTTTGTCATCTCTTTACTGCTGTGTACTTTTTTCATCATTGTGGCCGATTTGTAGATTGTACACACAATAATTCTCAGAATTTGTGTGTTTTTGTCGATTTCCCATTCATTTCCAATGTTGGTCATTTTTGACCAAAGACAAGTGTGACTTTTTTTTATGATCACTTAGCATGCTCGAATCATGCCCTCAATTTTTTGTGTGTTCACATTCCAAGCACCATAAAAGTCTCCAAGTTTCGTACCATTCCAATGAAGCTGTGATATAATAACTCAAAACAGAAATTCACCCAAAAGTGACAAAAGAGCACCAGAGGTGTGACCGAGTCTGAATTTCGGTGCGGGATTGCGATTAATTGTGCTCATTCCCGCAGATTTCATGCTCACATGAAGCGCAGACACATAGTAAAGCAGTCTTTGACATACAAGTGCCAAAATATACTCTTTTTCACGGTTTATTAATGGTCAAATACACTCAGAAAACATTGTCACAATGCCCATCTTGGTGAGTATTAACTAAACAGTCGTACACAGTTCAGGAAGAATGTGTCTGTGCGTTTGTCATGTCTTAAAGGGACAGAAGCCGGATAAACGTGCCTCTCTCTATGTTGTTAATGTTAATCAAACAACAAATGACAAAGAAAACATCACTTACTGCTCTTGACTGATTAACTTATAACCGCCGCTCTGTCATGCAAAAGCTTTGGCTACACCCACTGCGCAATGTGACGTCGGACTGACGTCTTTTTCATGTAATTTTTGGACGTCCAAATTCGGTCCATTGAAGGGGTTGTTTTGTAACGCCAGGCCACGTCTTTTTTCGACGTCTTCCGCACGTCTAATGTTGACCTCCGTGTAAGGGCTATTTATTGTCCAAATGTGGTCGTTTGTGGACGTCTTTTCAACATCAAATTTAGACTTATTTTGGATGTCGTTTTTATAAGTTCTATAACTGTGGTCCCGTGTTTCCAGAGGGTGGAGGACATGCTTTCTGTGCCTACAGGAAAATTAACCTCCACCCTCTGGAAACATGGGACTACATACAACACTACAGTTATACAAATACAAATAAATCACAATTCAATATCACCATTTCCATCTTTATCCAGAAATAAATGCAGCGATGCAGGCTGAAAAGCTGTGCCGTCATTAATGGTTGAACACTCGCGCGAAATGCCTGTTGTGTTGCCTCGGCCAATTAGAGAGGCGTTTTTGTCTCTGTGGATGAAATCCAAAGCCCTTGATAGAGAGTTGTCCTCGCCTGTCCTTTAGCTGCTGTTGGTTCTTTTTAAATTAGAAATAAGGAAGATAGGCCTAATATATGCTACCATGAAATTATTTTCTGAACTATAATTTCCCACAAATTGCATTTCCAAATAAATAAACAGATACATGCAAAAATACATATGCATAAATAAATAACTTGATTAGGCTACTTTAAATAAACCAGTTAAAGAAAAACAGGAAAATGTAAAAAAAATAAATAAATAGGCATTCACATAATAAATCGTGTTTGTTTATAAATAATCTGTATGTGAAGAGTTCAGATGCATCTGAATTTCTTCTAGAATGATCATTTTTATAAAGCAAAATCCCCAGTGTTAAATTAACACCCAAAGTGTACATATGAGTCCATCTTACAGTGAAGCAGTGTTAAAGTTAATGAGATAATTGATTGATGATTGAGTGATTGACAATTAGTGGAGACACCTGATGTTAATAAGCAGAATCAGTGAAGAAACAACAAGAGAATATAGCTGCGAGCAGCGATGGCGGGCCCAAGCCGGTGGCACCGCCTCCCCGGTGGCTTCAGGGAAACTGCGCACAGCTGGCAATAGGCATTTGAAATGGTTAAACATCAAAGGACTATGTCAAATTCACTCCACATATACTGCACTACAAGGTGGCGCTATAGAGCCCCTCCTCCCAGCCCATTTTCAAAGGACTACATGTGCCATGTTTTAACAATATTCTGATGAAGTTTGAAGCAAATCGGGTAAAAATAAGAGGATGATCTTAANGTGGACCTAGTTTGGACGTCGAATAGATGTTCAGAAATGGTCATGGACCGACGGACCTGATATAGACATGATCTGCACGTCTATCCGACGTCCAGTGTTTAGTGGGCACATCTATACTAGGAGGACTCACTGTTTGTTCATATTAGACCTCATCAAATGGCTTCCTGCTTTACTATGTGTGTAAAATAAACAACCCACAAAGCAGTTCAAAAATATGCAAATAGATATATTCATGAGAATAGTTGAATGTCTCACAAAATAGAGGTGCAATAAATACCACCAAATATAAACACATGTGAACAATAGAGAAACAACAATTCTTATCTGAAAGAAGTTGGTGAGAAGACCATACAGTCAAATGTCCGAATCCCACAGGCAGAAAGTCAAACGATGAAGTCTTGCAAAATCACAAAAAAAGTATAATCCACAGTTTGTGTTGAGTCCCCAAAGACAAAAAATATGTATGTAATCCTTGTGAAACGTTGTCCATGAATAGTAGAGGCATTTACTGCACTTCAATATCACGGCGTTGATCCAGCATGAGTTGAACCATTAAAGGCCCCATGCTGCCATTCGAGCAGGCCGAACCATGCGGGACTAGCGTACCATGATAACCCACTTAGCGGTAATCACATACCATGAAGCCCTTATACTGGGCGATAAACTTGATCAAGGAGTGAATTATGAGTCAAAATCAGGTAGACCATTCCTATCGCTCCAGACTGACTCCTTTCTTTGACTAAACAGCAATTATTCCTAACTGCATATAACTCACTAGCACCCCCTTCATGGTGAGGAAGAAGAACTACAGGAAAACCATGATAACAGTTCTTAAACTGTTACAAACTTTGTAACTTCAATTGATTAGCCTGTATCTAATTTTTACAATGAGGGGGGTAATGTCACAGATCCCTTGTTCCTCGGACTTCATTTCCCATGTTCCTCCTGTTCTCCACACCTGCACTCACTTCCCTCGTCATCTCCTCATCTCCACGGATCACCTGCACCTGGACTCTATCGTCATCACTCCCTTTATATTGCACTCACTCCTTTCACTCCTCGTTCGTTCTATGTTGTGTAAAAGTGTATGCTTGGTGCTCCTTGCCTTTTGTTCATTAAATATTACGTATGATTGTGGAAATCCGTATCTGCCTCATCTCTCTCTACCAGCATACTGTAACAGGGGGCTTGTTATTAGTTTTAGAATTCTATTTTTTTTTTTTTAATGAATTTGAGCGAGCTAGGGAGAGAGCACGTGCACGCGAGAGAGAAGCTACAGTGAAGCTTTTGGCTTATAAGAAAAACAACAACACAGCTGTCTCTTTTAAATTAACCGAGCAAATGTTGAAATTCAGCTGCTGAATGTATGTGTGTGCGCGCAATTCTTTCTAGAAAAATAGATCACGTTAGACATATAAAGTTCCCACCTCAATAATAAAGCTGCAAATTTTTAGTGCGAGTGCATACAAGCATGTCTGCTTCATAATACAACATTAAAGCTACCTTTTAGTGAGCAAATGTGTCGCCCTCGACTTGTGGTGGCTTGGAATTCCAATGGGAATCGGATATGCATGTTTAGATGTAGGTCGCATGTCCAGAGATTGGATTTGTATCGGATTTAAAACCACATTTGGGAGTGGCTCAGATCAGATGCGAAAAAAAAAATCGTATCTCGTGTGGATTTTTGTGTTTACACGTGTGCAACTAATTCCGATCTGTGTCAGATGTGAGCAAAAGATCAGATTTTTTGTGGCAGTGTAAACGCAGCCAAAATTACCCCATCGTAAAAACAAATACACTGAGTTAGCAAATATTTGTGAGATAATTGTAATGGTAACTGATCAACGTTTATATATATATAAAAAAAAAGCTTAAAAGCTTTATCATATAAAGCGATCTCTTCAGAAGAAATTTTTGATTGCCTAAAAAATAAATATTAAAAAATACCTATATCACAGTATATGCATTGTTTTGTTTCCCTGTGGCATTGAAAATGGTATCAAATATCAGTACTTTTCAAGGTATCGTATCTGTCAGATAGGTGACCTTGTTAAGCTGCCTCTGTATGGTGAATGGACCTATGTAGGGGACTCAGCTTATGGCAGGGCAGTCGGAGATGGATGTCCCACGTAGAGAGCCATACCTTCTGGCCAGGATGGTAGCGAGGAGTAGGAGCCCTTCTGGAGTCCACATGTCTCTTGTGTCTCCGTACTGCTGGAGATGGACATCAGACTCTCTCGCTCTGCTGGAACCAGTGGTTGACAGCTGGAACCACGGAGGGCTCACTCGACCAGGTGAAGAGAGGTGGTTGATAGCTCAGGAAGCATTGGAATGGGTTGAGCCCTGTGGTGGTCTGCCGGAGGGAGTTTTTGGCTCCAGATGTCCTGGTTCTGGTGGCAATACAACCTCAGGTATCTCCCGATTTCCTGGACCTTGCACTCAGTCTGGCCGGATGGTATCCTGATGATAGGCTCACTGACACTCCCAGGACCTCGAAGAAGGCTTGCCAAACTCTGGATATGAACTGAGGCCTGCGGTCAAAAACGATGTCTTCAGGGATGCCGAAATGACGGAAGATGTTGGTGAACAATGCTTTGGCCACTTTGAACGCCGTGGGAAGACCCTTGAGGGGGACAATCTTACAGGCCTAGGAGGAACGATCCACTATTACCAACACACAGGTGTAACTGTTAGATGATGGAAGATCTGTCATAAAAGTCTATTCCCAGGTGAGACCAAGGTCTGTGTGGAATGGGCAATGGGACTAGCTTGCCCTCGGGAAGTCTCCTAGGTGTTGGCAACAGCACAGACTGAGCACCCTTTGATGTACCGGGAGATATCCTGAGTCATTGAAGGCCACCAGTAGTGTTGACGCAGGAGCGAGAGGGTACGTGAACTGCCTAGGTGTCCAGAGCCCGGAGATGTGTGAGCGAAGTCCATGAGGGGCTGACGATGGACCGGTGGAACATAGAGGAGCCCCTCAGGACCTCCCGGCAGAGTAGGTTCGGAGAGGTTAGCCTGGGAAATGCGTTGGTTGATAGACCACAGAATAGGGCTGACGATCATGGCTGAAGGGAGGATGGGTTCAGGAGAGGAGTATTCTGGATCGGGCTGGTGCAAACGGGATAAAGTGTCCGCCTTACAATTTTTGTTACCAGGGTGATGGGAGCGAGCTTGGCGAGGGTTGAGTCTCTTCGCTTCTCAGAGGTATTTGAGGTTTCGTGATCTGTTATGACCTCAAACTGGTGATTGGCTCCCTCCAGCCAGTGTCTCCATTCCTCCAGAGCTAACTTGATAGCGAGGAGTTCTCGATTCCAGATGTCGTAGTTTTGCTCCACCGGGGATAGGTTCTTGGAGTAGAAGATGCATGGATGGAGTTGAGGTGGATCACCCTGCTTCTGTGACAACACCACCCCGACTCCGGTGGATGAAGCGTCGACTTCAACGACGAATGGGAGATCAGGACTGGGGTGTACCAGAATCAGAGCGGTGAAGAAAGCTTCCTGGAGCTGATGGAAGGCTTCTTGGGCAGATGGAGTCCAGGACAGAGACTTGGGCCGGCCCTTGAGGAGCGATGTGAGAGGTTTACTGAGGAGGCTAGTGGTACACAGATGGTACAGTGGGCAGAGCAGTTACAGTGGGGTTTTTGAGTGAGCATGCAGAAAAATCTTGGGCCACATGGATGATTTTCTGAATTATATTTTCCAGCCCCATAGCATCATCGTAAACTATCACTAATTGTTTGACATGTGAATTGAGACCTTGACGAAAGGCTGTGATGAGTGCCATTCAGTTTCAGCCGTAGCAGCTGCTAAATTACGAAACTGGAGGGCGTACATACTCACTGACTCATCATCTTTATGTAAGCTGTAAAGTTGGTAATTAAACGAAAGATCAGCAGTGCTTTCTCCGAAAACTTCCCAGAAGTGACTGAAGAAGGCTGTGATGGTAGATGTTACAGGGGCATTGGATTCCCATAGGGGTTAAGCCCACTGTAGCACTCGGCCTGAGAGCAGAGAGATTACGAACGCCACCGGGGCGTGCTCTGAGGAGAAAAGTTGAGACTGTGCTTCGAGGTAGAGCGAACACTGCAGGAGGAACCCACTGCAATCCTCCGCCGCACCGGAGAATGTTGCTGGTCAGGTCATGGGACTGACAGAGGCAGCAGGAGAAGGGTGCTGGGTGAAGAAGTGACTAACGGACGGCATGCACAAGATTTGCTGGGACTGTAGGTGAGGTGCTTGTGGGTGACGGTTGGAGTGAGGTTCGTACTGCGTCGACCAGGACAACAAACGGATCTGTAGGCCGATCCCCGCCAGAATCCATGGTACTCTGCATTAGGTCTGGTCTTCTGTCAGAACACAGATGGAGGCAGACAGGTAAGTGTAAAACAGGTTGTTTATTAGCAGACGGTGACTGCAGGTGAGTATTTGCACAAGCACTTTAGAACGGTAATTTAGCTGGAGTAGTAATAGAGGAATGTCTCTTTGCAGGAACGGAATCCCCAAGGAAAGACGAACAGACGAAGGAAGACGAGAGGAAGGGGATCCGGATGGCTCAGGTAAGTGGCAGGTAAGTAGTTAAGGTCCGTATGACGAGACCAGACACTGAAGTGGAGGGAGAATGAGTCTTTATAGTGTGTCTGATGTTGTGCAGGTGCAGGTGATTAGAGATTCAGGAGACTGTGAACGAGTGGGTGGACCTGTAGATCTGGTGACGATGGTGTTAGTGGGTGCTGGCTGTGACTCCATGACAGTATCAAAGTTATAAATCCCAGTATCGTGACAACACCACAGCCTATACATTTTCTCAGTGTTGGGGAGTAGTTAACTACATGTAGCGGCGCTACTAGTTTAACTACATTTTTCAGTAGCTTGTATGTAGTTCAGCTACTTTTAAAACAGTGTAGCTTTTCCAGTAGTTAACTACATTTTCCAGCAAGTATCGGTGTAGCGCGACCAAAAGCTACAAGCTACATTCCGTTTTGCGATCTGACGAGCCTGCGATGCGTTGAAGCAGCACAGCGTCTTCAGATCCCGAACTAAAATCGTGCGTTACCGCCATGTATTGTTATATCACGCATCATGCGGCTTTACAGTTCATCGAGAAGAGATCGTCTGATGATTATGTAAAGGACAGAGTGGGTTTACACTTCACACGAATCGATTAGTAAAGGTTATGTCTAATTTATAAACAAATGATTAAAACGCTGTCTGTGTCGAAGACTTCAAGCACATACAGGTATATAGGCTTTTTAAATTTATTGTCCTGCTTTATTGCTGTCTATATCAAATGTATGCGAACTATTTTATTTCAGTGGTGACCCGTCATAATGAATCTAAGATCACTAACGCTGTGTTTTGCGTCATTGCATTGGCAAAGCATCCGTCAATTGAACAGAAAACAAAAATGCGAGCTTAGTGCGCTTATCACACGACAAAGGCTGATCTAATAAAATCGGTTGCGCAGGTTTCAGAATGATGTTCACGCAAGAAGCACATGATTCGCGTCTCAAAGCTTCATCACTGCATGTGCTGTGAGTTTAACATGCATTTTTCTTGTATGTACTGTATTTATATCACTTCTGAAACTGCAGAGTGCAATTGGTCGTCAGTCCTCTTATAGCATGAAAAACAAAACTTGTATTAAAATTCTGAATGTATTATAAGGCGTGCAAAGAGTGCTTCCTTTATAATCACTAAAAAGTCCTAACTCAGTTATAGCTGTCTACACTGCACAATGAGCGTGCAAACTCAGTGCTGAATAAAAACTCTGGCGTGTCTTCCGGTGATTCTAACTAACTTAAACACCCCTGATTGGCCATTGCATTCAAGAGATCAACAGTTGTGTCTGTGATTGGCTATGTTGCTCACAGCTGCAAAATCGTGTTGTAAATAGAAACATTTGAAATTCTCCAGAGCGCAAACACATATACGCATTGGAGCGTTTGCCAAATCTGTTTCGCCAATATGATAGTTTTACAGTATCAACTGAGGGTGCTCTTGCTTTTGCGTGTGTTTGAGGGTGCTTAGGTGCGTAGAACCGGGCCTGCATTGGTGTGACATTTGTAGCAGTTTGGTACTTTGACAGTCAGAGATATAGGCTACATTTGAGTATTGTATCTTTTGATATACACAACAAAATAAAACGGTACACTTTGAAATAATAATTGTAGGCTTCCAGTTTGCGTCCTTTCGAAAATGGCTGCTCGAAAAAGCTTTCCTGTAGCTCAGTGGTTAGAGCGTGGCACTAGCAATGCCAAGGTCATGGGTTCGATCCCAGGGATTGCACATACTCGGATACAAATGTATAGTATAATGCAATGTAAGTCGCTTTGGATAAAAGCGTCTGCCAAATGCATAAATGTAAATGTAAATGTAATTCATTAGCTCCGTCAATTTGCACGAATTCGCCGCCCCAGAACCAGATAAAAACAACTTTTAAGTGCTGACAAAGTTATGGATGGGGCAAATATGGAGAAAAGAGGAAGACCAAGAAAAAACACTACAAAGGACGATGAAATTAACTCAAAGGCACCTGATCAAATTAGCGTGAGTGGCGACGGAGCACATGAGGGAGAGCAAATTAGCCTGGCGAAGATTCTTAACGAGATTAAGGACTTCGACAAGACAGTCACAAACAACTCCAGGATATAAAAGAAGAATTGAAAAAGTCTAATAAAAGGATAGAAGAGGTTGAAAATAGAATCGATGAAGCGGAGACCTGAATCCAAAACACTGAAGAAGTGCTGGAAGAGATGCTACTGCTAACGGAACAATTTGAAGCCAGGCTAAATGACCAAGAGGGTCGAGCCAGACGGTCGAATATCAGGATTTACGGCGTACCGGAAAAAACTGAGGAAAACTCTTCTGACATGATTTCTTTCCTAGAGGATCTACTTAAATCGACCCTAGATCTGAACGCTTTGGTGGACCTCCAGATTGAACGAGCTCACAGAGCTCTCGCGCCTAACCCATCAACCGCAGCTAAACCACGCTCGATAATCGGCAAGTTTCTCAACTACAGGATAAAAGAGTTGGTTATCAAAACGGCCTGGGAGAGAAAGGTGATCGAATGGAATGGCAACAGGATTTTTTTCGATCATGACTACGCCCCCGATGTGCTGTGGAAACGAAGGAAATATCAAGAAGCTAAAAGGATCTTGAGGGAACACGACATCAAATTCCAAACGCGCTTCCCGGCCAGACTGAAGGTGTTTTACTCTGGAGGCACAGTTCTCTACAACACGGAAGAGGCAACGACTGATATGGAGAAAAGGGGTCTCCCGGTGACCGTACACAGCACACCTTCCTCGTTGATGGAGCGCGTTCAGCGGCTGACCTGGAGAAAGACCGGCAAGAAGCGCGGCGCACCTGCTCGCGCTCACTCATCTTACACTCTAAAAAATGCTGGGTTAAAAACAACCCAAGTTGGGTTGAAAATGGACAAACCCAGCGATTGGGTTGTTTTAACCCAGCGGTTGGGTTAAATGTTTGCCCAACCTGCTGGGTAGTTTTATTTAACCCAAATGTTGTTTAAAAATTACTGTATTTCTTGCTTAAAATGAACACATAATATGTTGGAAATTAATATTTATTAATATGTTTAATAAACAAACATTTGAATAATACTTAAACAATAAACATTTATTAAATTGCTTATTAATAAATGCCCATCTTTTGATTATTATTGTTGCCTCTAGTAATTATGTGTCTGATTTTTAATTTCCAACCTATTTTGGGTTCATTTTAAGCCAGCCGTACAGTAATTTTTAAACAATATTTGGGTTAAATAAAACTACCCAGCACGTTGGGCAAACATTTAACCCAACCGCTGGGTCAAAACAACCCAATCGCTGGGTTTGTCCATTTTCAACCCAACTTGGGTTGTTTTTAACCCAGCATTTTTTAGAGTGTATAAAGACAAACTCCTTGCGTTCAGACGTCCGCAAGCAGGCGATTAGTGAGTGAAAATCTCTGATGCTTTTCCTTAAGTTCTTTCATCGTCATTTTGTTATTTCCTTGTTTTAAGTTACTCTTCCCGTTTTGAGCAAGTATGCGTTTTAAGTGCCAATTATAGGCTACCGAACGAAAAGATGAACAATTTCTGGGACGAAATGACTCTAACTGCATGGGCCCTTAGTACGCTCCAAGTACACAAGGCTTATCCCATGGAGCATACTTGTCATCTCTGCTCTTTTAAGGGTCGATATGTTGCGACCCCTTACTTGGAAGTCGTGACTTTGTCTTTATTTAATTTGTTTTCTTTTCAGTTGGAAGTTCTGGCCATTTTTTGTTTTGTTGTTGAGTTCATGTTTTTGGCTAATTCAGAAGGGGACGTTAATCGACGACTGTTATACGGGTTCAAAATACATGATAATAGGTGGAATAAAAGAAAATGAGTAATTACATAAAGGTAGCATCATATAACGTAAATGGGTTACTTAATCCTGTAAAAAGAAGCAAGATTCTGACTAAACTTAAAAAAGAGAAAATCGAGTTAGCATTGCTTCAAGAGACACATCTAAATGTAAAGGAGCATAACAAATTGAATAGGATGGGATTTAAATACATTTACTCTGCCTCATTTGGATCTGGACATAGGAGAGGGGTTGCGATTTTAATCTCTAATAAAATTACGTATGATCATCTTGCTGAAATAAAAGACAGAGAGGGTAGATACATAATGATAAGAGGTAGAGTTGATGGCACCTTGGTCACCATTCTTAATGTCTATGCTCCTCCAGGCAGTAAATGTTCCTTTTTCAAGTCTTTGATAGATCTAATAGCATCTGAATCACAGGGCATCTTTATTTGCGGGGGAGATTTTAATGTTCTATTGGACCCTAAATTAGATTCTTCGCATACTTCCACTCAATTAGCAAGTCCTTTAAGAAAACAAATAAATACAATGTTAAAAGAATTAGGTCTGATTGATGTATGGAGAGACTTTAATCCAGGACTAAGAGATTATATACCTCCTACTCAAGAATTGATTACTTTCTTGCATTTGGAAAAGATAAATTTAGAATTAAGAATTGTAACATAGGATTAATTGATATATCTGACCATGCATTAATATCACTTTATCTAAATTTAGAGAATAAACCCAAAAATACTCTCTGGAGACTAAATACTGGCATCCTGAATAATAGAGTGATTAGGGAACAAATTGAATATGTGGAGCAAAATGATAATGGATTAGTCCCCCCTACTATATTATGGGATGCATGTAAAGTGGTTCTTAGGGGTAAAATTATTGCTATTACATCTAAGTTAAAGAAATGTAGGCTGGAAAAACTTAACACACTTACAAATAGCTTAAATAAATTAGAATTGGAAAACAAGAAAGGTCCTAATAAAAATCTATCTCAGGAAATCAAAAAAATTAAAGCAGAGTTGGACTACCTGTATTCACAGGAAATAGAGAAAAAACTAATGTTTTTAAAACAAAAATATAATGAGTCTGGAGGTATAGCAATGAAATTATTGGCCAGAAAGTTATGTAAGCAACAGGCCGATGCAACAATACAGAAGATACAAGACCCAATATCAAAACAGCTATTTCATAAGTCGGAAGATATTCAGGGAGTGTTCGAAAATTACTATAAAAAACTCTATAGTCAAACACAGACTGTCGATCCTGTTGAAATTGACTCTTTTCTCACTCCTTTAAAACTTCCTTCAGTTAGTGATACCTGGAATGCTAAACTATCAGCAGTTATTACTGAGGAGGAATTAAATAAAGCAATATCCAGGCTTAAAACAAATAAGCCACCGGGTCCAGATGGTTTTTCATCTGAATGGTACAAGGCATTTAGACAACAACTTATTCCTATTTTACAGGTCCTTCTCAAAAAATTAGCATATTGTGATAAAGTTCGTTATTTTCCATAATGTAATGATAAAAATTAAACTTTCATATATTTTAGATTCATTGCACACCAACTGAAATATTTCAGGTCTTTTATTGTTTTAATACTGATGATTTTGGCATACAGCTCATGAAAACCCAAAATTCCTATCTCAAAAAATTAGCATATTTCATCCGACCAATAAAAGAAAAGTGTTTTTAATACAAAAAAAGTCAACCTTCAAATAATTATGTTCAGTTATGCACTCAATACTTGGTCGGGAATCCTTTTGCAGAAATGACTGCTTCAATGCGGCGTGGCATGGAGGCAATCAGCCTGTGGCACTGCTGAGGTGTTATGGAGGCCCAGGATGCTTCGATAGCGGCCTTAAGCTCATCCAGAGTGTTGGGTCTTGCGTCTCTCAACTTTCTCTTCACAATATCCCACAGATTCTCTATGGGGTTCAGGTCAGGAGAGTTGGCAGGCCAATTGAGCACAGTAATACCATGGTCAGTAAACCATTTACCAGTGGTTTTGGCACTGTGAGCAGGTGCCAGGTCGTGCTGAAAAACGAAATCTTCATCTCCATAAAGCTTTTCAGCAGATGGAAGCATGAAGTGCTCCAAAATCTCCTGATAGCTAGCTGCATTGACCCTGCCCTTGATAAAACACAGTGGACCAACACCAGCAGCTGACATGGCACCCCAGACCATCACTGACTGTGGGAACTTGACACTGGACTTCAGGCATTTTGGCATTTCCTTCTCCCCAGTCTTCCTCCAGACTCTGGCACCTTGATTTCCGAATGACTTTGGACCACTGAGCAACAGTCCAGTGCTGCTTCTCTGTAGCCCAGGTCAGGCGCTTCTGCCGCTGTTTCTGGTTCAAAAGTGGCTTGACCTGGGGAATGCGGCACCTGTAGCCCATTTCCTGCACACGCCTGTGCACGGTGGCTCTGGATGTTTCTACTCCAGACTCAGTCCACTGCTTCCGCAGGTCCCCCAAGGTCTGGAATCGGTCCTTCTCCACAATCTTCCTCAGGGTCCGGTCACCTCTTCTCGTTGTGCAGCGTTTTTTGCCACACTTTTTCCTTCCCACAGACTTCCCACTGAGGTGCCTTGATACAGCACTCTGGGAACAGCCTATTCGTTCAGAAATTTCTTTCTGTGTCTTACCCTCTCGCTTGAGGGTGTCAATGATGGCCTTCTGGACAGCAGTCAGGTCGGCAGTCTTACCCATGATTGCGGTTTTGAGTAATGAACCAGGCTGGGAGTTTTTAAAAGCCTCAGGAATCTTTTGCAGGTGTTTAGAGTTAATTAGTTGATTCAGATGATTAGGTTAATAGCTCGTTTAGAGAACCTTTTCATGATATGCTAATTTTTTGAGATAGGAATTTTGGGTTTTCATGAGCTGTATGCCAAAATCATCAGTATTAAAACAATAAAAGACCTGAAATATTTCAGTTGGTGTGCAATGAATCTAAAATATATGAAAGTTTAATTTTTATCATTACATTATGGAAAATAATGAACTTTATCACAATATGCTAATTTTTTGAGAAGGACCTGTATTACCAGCATTTAATACTGTTCTACACGGAGGAGATTTGCCACCCTCGTGGCGAGAAGCCACTATTTCTGTTATTCCAAAAGAGGGGAAAAACAAACAAGACTGTTCTGCTTATAGACCAATCTCTGTCTTGAACATGGACTACAAGTTGTTTGTCTCAATCCTAGCTAAAAGGCTTGAATTGATAATGCCTGAACTTATTAACTCCGACCAAACTGGCTTCATACGGGGTAGGCAAACGCAAGACAATATCAGACGGACTCTCCAAATTATCAGTCATATCCATGATTCTAATTTACAATCTGTCCTCCTAAGCCTGGATGCCGAAAAGGCTTTCGATTCGGTTAATTGGCTTTTTCTTAAGGGTATTCTTACGAAATTCAATTTCCATAAGAAATGTACTAAAGTTATTCAAAATATATATTCTTATCCAACTGCAAGAATTAAAATAAATGGTAATCTATCAAAGACCATTACACTGGAGAGGGGCTCTAGACAGGGGTGTCCTCTGTCTCCTCTGCTCTTCGCTTTGTTTATCGAACCTCTGGGGCAGTGGATCAGGGAAAACTCAAAAATAAAAGGTACTAATGTTTCCTGTAGCTCAGTGGTTAGAGCATGGCACTAGCAATGCCAAGGTCATGGGTTCGATCCCAGGGATTGCACATACTCCGATACAAATGTATAGTATAATGCAATGTAAGTCGCTTTGGATAAAAGCGTCTGCCAAATGCATAAATGTAAATGTAAATTAATGTCAAAGATGACGAACATAAAATAGCTCTATTTGCCGACGACATATTAGTTTATCTGAAGGACCCAACAGAGTCGTTGGTTGAACTATTTGAAACATTACAAACCTTTGGCTCTTTTTCAGGATTTAAATTGAATATTCTAAAAACACAGGTATTGACCTTTAATTATAACCCCCCAAACGAAATTAATAAGAATTATTCTTTAAAATGGGATCATAAATTTATTAAATACTTAGGAATAAATATTCCCAAGGACATAAACAATTTAGAAAAGCTTAATTATGGCCCTACTAATAAAAAAATTAAACTTGACATTGCAAGATGGAATCTTTTACCATTTTTTAACATGAGATCTAGGATAGATTCAATCAAGCTAAACATACTTCCGAGATTGCTCTTTCTGTTTCAGTCCTTACCGGTTTCCTTACCTAAAAAACAATTCTCAGAGTGGGATAAATTGTTTTCCAGATTCATATGGCAAGGCAAGAAACCAAGGGTAAAATTTAAAACCTTGCAGCTGAGTAAAGAAAAAGGAGGGGTGGCCCTTCCATGTTTGCAAAAATATTTCCGGGCAGCACAGTTGAGATTAATTGTCTGCTGGTGCAACCCAGAATATCAAGCAAGATGGAAGGACATAGAGAGCGGTTGGTTTGACGAGATCCCTATTCAAGCGATCATTGCAGACGAAAATCTAATCAAAAATAAAAAGGGAAATCAATGGATTAAGGTAACTTTAAAAAATTGGTTTGACACCATTAAGGACTATAATTTGGAGGATTCTGTGACTGTATTGAAATGGGCCTCATATGATTCGGATTTTAAACCAAATACTTTAGACATGCGGTTTAGACTATGGGCCAAGAAAGGGATCACTGCTTATTGTTCAATTATAGATAAAGGACAATTGATAGACTTTAATTCTCTAAAAGAAAAATTTAATTTGGAGTCCAAGGATTTTTTCAGATACCTTCAGCTCCAACATCATTTCTGTCATAAAATTAAAAAGGGGACTGATGAACACCCAATTAAGAGTGCTCTAGTTAAAATATTCTGTTCAGCTTATAAGGCTGAACCTATGTTAAAGACTATTACTAAACTATATGGAGCTCTGATGGATATGCAAGGAGATTCATCTCTCTACATCAAGGAGAGATGGGAGAAAGAAAGTGGTATCACCATCTCAACTGAAGACTGGAAAAATATATGTGAATTTCAATGGGCAACTTCTTATTGGAGAGAATTTTGCTGGAAAAACATTATTCGCTTTTTCATTACTCCAAAACAGAAAAATAAATCTCTGGGCAACTCAAATTGTTGGAGACTTTGCGGCTCGCAGGACGCTAACCATTTTCACATATTTTGGGGTTGTCCTATCATCAAAAGTTTTTGGAAAGATATACATAATGTATTGGAAAAAATTTTAGACAATTCAGTTGATTTCAGTTTTGAGGCACTCTACATGGGAAAGATGTCAATGGTTTCCTGGGTTAAGAAAAACAAATATATGTACAGAATTATTCTTGCTTCAAGTAAAAAAGCTATTACTAGATGCTGGTACAAACCTAACCCACCACAAATACCGGAATGGATTGACATTGTAAGAAGTATTTTTATTATGGAGAAAATTACTTTCTGTATAAATAACCAAAAAGATATGTTTATTGATTTTTGGTCTAAATGGATAGAGTTTATAACCCCCATTGAACCAAATGTTTTTTTGTTATAGATCATATGTTTTTTGTTTATATAAATATTGTGTCTACACCCCCTTTCTTTTGTAAATAGTTTTTGCTAAAATTGGAATATAATTTAACGAGATATATTGATCGGTTTTTGTCATGAAGACCTTTGAGCAGTTCTTCAATTCTTTGAAATGCTGTAAAAGTGACAAATGTCATAAACTGATATTGTGAAATTGTATCTTTTTCCAATAAAAACTAAAAAAAAAAAAAAAAAAAAANCGGTACACATTGAAATAATAATTGTTGTGCATTGCGTTGTTTTAAACCCCAAACATTTACTTAAACATTCTTCACTAACAGTTAAAAAAAAAATCAAAGTAGTTTCAATGTAGCTAGCTACTTTTTGATAGTAACTTGTAGTGTAGCTAACTACTTTTTCAGAAGGGTAGCTTGACTGTAGTTTAACTACTTTAATTTATAAGTAGCTTGTAGTTCGTCAAACTACAGTTTCAGAGTAGCTTCCCCAACACTGCATTTTCTCCATGAGCTAACTTTACAAACATGACTTTGAGCAGACCAAACAATTGCTTCAAACAATAGTATAAAGCTATTCAAAACATCATTCAATGTAAATGTTGATAATCATAATTAATAATCGCAATTTACAATTTCAAGGGAATAATCGACAATTATGATTTTTGTCATAATCGTGCAGCCCTAATTCCTGGACATTGCAAATGTTTCTGAAATACTGGATTATGCTCTCACAGACCTTTTCTGTTACGGGCTCAACATAAGATCATTTGTGATGCTCATCAAAGTTCATTCAGTGACTTTCTGGATTACGTGTTGTGGTTAACACCCTAGAGTCGACTGTTGAGCCAGCGATACCACCTCGGTTATTTTCTTACCAGTGTGAAAGAGACTCAAAATACTCAATTTTGGACGTACAATTAAGAGTTATCCCTTATGGAAGGAAAACATATTTCCCTATATATGAATTATCAATATATTACACGATTTAACAGTATATTTGAAAATATACAAAAAAAATATATTGCGTAACTATAATACAATATATTGAATAATACATAAGGAATTGCTGCTTTTCATATATTGAAAAATATGTGATAATATATTTACTAATATATCATAATGTATGTAATTTTATATTCAGTAATATACTTCATAATATATGATTTATATCTGATCAGATCTGGTACTGCATGCATAATATATCGCAGATATATTTACTCATGTAGTATAAACACTGCATGAGTAAATATATTTTATATGTATCATTATATAGCCATACATGGTCAATGCATATATTGCAGAATATTGAAAAAAATATGGAAAATGTATTATGTAATATATCGCATTATATTTTGCAGTATATTCCCATATATTTTTGTTCCGTAAGGGATACACCATTCTAATCTGTGAAATGTCTTTTTTTATTTGTGTGCACTCAGAGTAAAAACAAAATGTTGTGCTTTTTGCGAAATAAAGAAAGCGAACATGATGCACGATCTGTCGTCTCTCTCTGAATGAAGTCCAATTTGATGCTCCCTCAGAAAATGAACTGTAACTTAGTGAATACTAATCACACAAACATGAGACATTTGTCTAAAGAAACATTGAAATGTCTGGTATTAAATCATGTAAGTCAAATCGAAAACTAATATTCTCTGTTTATGTAATCTGTTTGAAAAGAGAGAGATGTCAGTCGTTCGCGAGTCAGCTTATTATTAGTCTCAGCCTCAGACGTCGCGCCCACGGCACACTTAATAATTCATTAGATGGACGCCGGTCTGTTATTGGTACATTGACTTTCATTTTCACACCCCTAAACCTGACGCGGAACAAAATGAACTGTGACTGGTTGCGTTACATGTCAGTCAAACGTCCTCTTGGGCGGTCCTTGGCCAATGAAAACTGCTATAGAGTCCAGACCTTCTGCTGTCAGTCTGAAGCTCTGGCTACGCAAGACTAGCTCATTATCCACTAATGCTCAGTGGAAGAGCGAGACTGGTTTCAATTTCATTTCGAGGAACTTGATCAAGCCAAGGATTGTGAACGGTAAATTGTTTTTATTTCTAAATTCTTTATTCTAATTGCGGTATTGACTAGTGTCTGTCACTATTTAGCTGCAAAAAGAGTGTATATTCAAATAGAATACCGTTATTTTAAATTGTAAAAATATTTTACAGTATTGCTGGTGTTTTTTTCTGTAGTTTTGATTAAATAAATGCAAGGATCGATGAGCATGAGAGTTCTTTCAAAACAGTTTTAATCTTTTGTCCAATTGGACTGCATATGATACTGAGATCACAGACAGGACACAGGAAAGTGTTTTTTTTTGTTCTCCAGTGCATATAAACTCCAAATGCCAGGTAAATGATGTTCAAATATATCTTTGAACAGGATTTATTTCCTGGTATAACTGTGAACTCAAAATCTGTCTTTGACTCTCATTTATATAGTTAACTATATTCTAAATCAGGGATGGGCAACTTTGATAGTGACGAGGGCCAAAATTTTTTCTCCTTAAAACCAGGGGGCCAGATTACTAATCCAGACTCGCACCTTTTACACCGTTTTACTCAATTTACTTTTCATTAAGGGAAATCAATGTACAATTAATGTATTTAAAAAAAAAAAAGATTTTATGAACTGTTAAATACAATTGGGAAACTTTGTTTTCAGTTGACAAGCAATATTACCCCAACAAGCAAATGTAAACATCTCAGTTGCATTGTCAGTAAATTTGCAACAAACAACTGTACAGAAATCCTATTTTTGATTACAAGCGTAGAGAACATTTTCAAATCAGCCTCATTAAAAAGTGCTAATTTAAAAAATATTTGTTCCATATGGCATTACCATAATCCACATCCACATATTACCATGAAAAATACTATTTAAAAAAAATGTATAAGAATATTAATTAAGTGCATACATTTCTGTCATTCATTTGGCAAAAATTGGTTTTGTTGTCTATGCATTTTACCTTTGAAGTAATCTAAGACAAGTGCAACTCTGGCGTCACATGTGTGTCTTTCATATTTCTCGTTAGCCACTTTTTCACCGTCGAACCAAACGTTTCTCTTTGATTTACTGTTCCATTCCTTGCCGCGGACACTGCACTTTTTTTCATTCCATTGGCTTCCATACAAACGCATGCGAATGTGTCAGACCGGAAATGCAAGCTTGTGCAAAAAAATTCTGCATTTCGCTCGTTCCAATGCTCAAGTTTGGTGAACTCTGACCTGTGAATTCGCATCATGTGAAGACATGTGACCAGTAGAAGATCGATTCGTCACGGCATGACCTCTTGGCTGAATGAAAATAATTGTATTTTTACAGTAAAGTCAAGTAGGTTCTATATTTTTACATTTTGAGTGTATTATAAAAAAGAGGCTGTAGACCGTCACGTCATATCACAACCGTTACAGCATCCGAAGAAATTTTGCACGTTCAAAATCTAGTGTGACCGCAGCTTAACGCAAGAGTTTACACATGATATGCGATGTAAATAGTGACCACATTATGGAGGATAATCAGTTAATTCTTTTAATTTAATGCCGTGGTACAACGAGCACATTCGGGCTCCTAAGAGAGCAGCCAGAAAAATGGAGAGCAGCTGGAAGAAAACAAAACTAGAAGTTTTTTGCATTTCGTGGAGAGAGAATGATTGAGTACAAAAAGGCCTTAAAAACTGCTAGATCTGCCTGTTTTTCAAATCTTTTAGAAGAAAATAAACACAACCCTAGGTATTTATTTGATACAGTGGCTAAATTAACAAGAAATAAAGCTTATGTGAACTTCTTTACTTGCAAGATTCACAATATCAGAGAGAAAATTATAACCATGCAACCATCTACTACAGTATCGCAGACAATGCATTTTAGTGTGGGAGATATCATTAGGAAGCGTGGCGTTAGTTTTCACTGTTAGGCTGATGATACTCAGCTCTATATTTCTTCTTGCCCTGACGAAACTTACCAATTCGCTAAATTAACAGAATGTATAGCTGATATAAAAAACTGGATGACCAGTAATTTCCTACTACAAAATTCAGAAAAAACAGAGATTCTAATTTTTGGACCAAAAACTTCTTCATGCAATAACCTAGAATACTGTCTAACACTTGATGGCTGCTCTGTTAAGTCTTCGTCCTCAGTTAGGAACCTGGGTGTGCTCTTTGATACCAATCTTTCATTTGAAGGCCATGTTTATCATATAATTATCATATTATTACAAGATTTTGCTGATCTTACATTTTCAAATGAATTCTGGGCCTGAATGAAAACTAATAGCAGAAGAGTGAAAAATTGGACTAGATATCTGAATCTACTGGTGTGTTATTTAGTGCTGTGAGCTGTCAATCATATTTGACCTCTGACCTGTGACTCTTATTTGACTGTTGATGGATTCACTTTATTTCAGTGTAAAGATGAAACACTTCCACTCCATTTTTTGTGGAGTGGAAGATTGTGATCTTCTTATTAGCAGGAGAGAAAATTAAGAAATACTTCAGCCACAATCTGCTGACGCACACAGAGACGACAAACATCCAGCAGAAGCTGTTTATCCACCGACAGATCAAACCGTCACACTGATGTTTGAACAGATAAAATAAAAGAGAAAAACATCACATGGTTCATTTGAGTCAAAAGCCAGTAAATCACATGTATAATGTTTGCCTGTGTTGAGTTCCTACCAGAACCAGGAAGTGTGACCATATTAGCCCGGTTCTGTCGACACTGCAGAGTAGAACTGTTTCAGCAGCTCCTGTGGCAGATTGAACTTCCTCAGCTGGTGAAGGAAATACAGTCTTTGCTGGGACTTTTTCATGATGGATAAAAACGTATCTCTTTAACCTGGCATACACATAACACATGATCAATTTATATTTTCAAATCCGTTAAAGGATTATTAGGCTGCATAAATTAGGTCAGCCGGAACCGGGAACACTTCCTATAACACCAGATGTACTCGTTACATCAGAAAAAGAATGGCATCTACGCTAATATTAGTCTTTCTGTTTATCCCGAGGTTTACCATAGTCAGCCGGATCCGGGCCGTATCCAGGTGAGATCGAGGACCTGCGCCTTGACACGACCACAACGCAGCCCTGAAGTATCAGCAGAGATTGAGTCAACTAGATCATCCATTGTGAAGGCCTCATCGACACGACAGCCAGTGGCACAGTTCCTCAACAAACCGTCCATACCAGCGTGATGAATACAATCCATCGTGTCCATCGTGCTCCGCTCTGGAGACCTCCTGTCCATCATGCTTCATTCTGGAGACCTTCTGTCCATCATGCTTCGTCCTGGAGACCTTCNTTGCTATACGTTTTTGACTATATTGCAAGTAGCGTACAGCAGTCTGTTTACCTAAATCCCTATCTGCTGATATTTCAGTCATGTAATTCAGTAACAGGCTAGCTAGCACTTGTGACCAATTGTCACAAAGCAATGACATTTTAAAATATACACGGCTACGCTTATGCTACGCTTATAACTGTTTAATAAAAAAACAGTTGAAAATAAAACCCCGTCCTATGCGCTGTCGGCCAGTAAAAACTATTTATTTATATATATATAATAAAACTGACCGACCCACATTAAAAAAAATGGTCTGGCCCCTCTGGCATTTAATAGAATTGCCCGATGGCCAATCCGCCCATGGTATTCACGCAAGATACTCCACACATTTTGACATCTGTGTGTGTGTATTTGAATATTCAGGCGCAAACAGATCTGATCGCACATGACAGTGAGAGAGAGCACTTCTGTTTTGTGTCATTCTGCGTGATTTCACCTATCCCGCCTTCACTAATTGCAAGTTAATCGATAACGAATTGTGATTGGATTGTAATTTTGTGCTACGACAAGCTTGGCTACCTTTGATTAGGCTGAAATTATATTCAACCCGCCAAAGTGGCTCGTGGGAGTGTCTGTCTTACCCGCCACAGCTGAAATCCACCCGCATTTGGCGGGTTTGTGGGTGTTAATGTCAAGCCCTGCTGAGAATGGTCAGAGAAGCCGGCTTTCCTAAGCCGCTATCATCTAATATTTCTGCTGACGTTTCTCTGGTTCCTGAATTCATCTGGCCTTCCTTGGTGCTTTCAGTGATGACAGAGGAGCTATGATGTGTTTGGTCGACATTTATCGGAACAGCTTTGAAGAAGACTGCTGCGCACAATTCAGAGCATTTTGCTGTTCCTAAGTCTGTTCCTGACCCAGACTTAGTTTGCAGATCTGATCCTGAGTCTGATCCTGAGCCTGAGTCTGAAACTGTTCTAGTCTATGAGTCTGTTCCCGTCAATGAGCCTGTGCACTCTGTTCCTACGCCTGCCTACGAACCTGATGCCAAGCCTACTCCTGAGGTCAGTTCAGATCTTGTACTTCCTTCTGAATACTGCCTTGTGTCTATGTTAGTTAACTGTGCCACTCCAGTCATTAACGTGGAAGTCACGTCTGTATGCCTGGTTTGCTGCTGATCTGCTTTGGGGGTTTCTGGTCTCGTCTGTTTGGCTCTGGTGTTCATCAGCTCTGTCCTGGAGACCTCCTGTCCATCGTGCTCCTCCCTGGAGACCTCCTGTCCAGCAGGCTTTGCCTTGGTAATCCCTGGCTTTATGATCTCCTCACATCCGGCTTGCTGGTCTCTGGCTCTTGGCCCTGCTTCTCCTCCTGCATCTGTTTCTGCTCCATGGTCCTGGCCCACCTTCCTGCCGTTGGCTCCACCTTTGCTCTGCTTCTCACCGGTTCTTTTGTGTTGGATCATCTGGAAGCTGCCCCTTCGAGGAAGGGCTATGTTTTACCTGTCAGCTGCAGATGCCATTATGTACCAGCAGATGGCAGCCTCGTCCATTATTGTCTCTGTAGACTCTGTTAATCCCGGACTCCATTTCCCAGAACCCACTGCTCATTATTAGTTTACTGCAGGACTATTCAATTATCTTAATTTGAGGGCCGGATTATCAAACAGAAAAGAGGAGGGTTGTGGTGACGCATAACACTTTCAATAAATGAGCTAAAATATACCTTAAAAGTATTGTATTTACTTGGAAATGTGAAACCCAACAGTATGCAGATATAAGACCATAAGTAAAAACTTAATAATTTACAGATTTGTACAACTATTTGAATTATTAAAAAAATATTAATTATACAAGCTCATAGTTATTGGTAAGAATTATCTTATTTATAATTATCATATTATTATAGGCTTAAATGAAGATATTCTGACAGTGAGACTGACTTGGTAACCACAGGTAAAACCGTACTGGCTTCTCACTACCACTGTAAAATGATTGACACTTGGCTGTGCAGCGTAGATCAAACTAGTGGAACAACTCAACAACAGCGCTATTTGTTCTCTTGATATACGGTCTGTTTGCTTTACTGAGCGAGAAACCTCTTCAGATGATTCAGTGACAGAGCGGTCCGAATGAATCCGAATAGTTTCAGACCATTATGCAAGCGAGTTCATTTTAGGAATCGGTACTATAGTCGAAGTTTTCCATATAGTTGACACTACATGCTGGTCAAAAGACTTTTGAAACAACAGAGCAAAAACTGTAGATAATTGCTGAGCACAGGTTTTTAAGACATAACCACAAATATTATTTGGCCCAGGGCTCTAGTGTGTATTGTATTACAGTGTGTATTGTGCATTTTTGAAACATTTTCTTTACATCAGCTTCTTCTATGATAGAAAAAATATTAGTCAATGTCAAGATATTTTCTTCATTTTTTTTTCTCTCTTCACTATTTCACTCAAAAATGAGAAAAGAACAAATTTAACCTGTTTGCTAGTTCAAAATCTTTTTTTTCCATCTGTGGCTGTCATATTTATGTTTCTCTTCTCTATACTCTGTGGGATATCAATCATCGTCCTGATTTCCTCCCAGGCCTGTTTAGAATTTCCTTGTGACATTTTAGCCTCAATTTGTTGATTAAGGCCTTATCTACTTTAGTTTGTCTTTTGATTTCTCTTTGAATGTCTCTTTTAGCTAAGACATCGTTATTATAATAAGCTATTTTCTTCTTAATTAATAGTTGTTTAAATTTCTTTGATACACATGGTTTGTTATTAGAATATATTTTATACGTTTTTGTGGGTTCCATAAAGTACATTCAAAACAACCCTGAAGGCACTTAATACTCTCTTCATACCAAATCTTTAACAGTCCCTGTTATTTAAACCCTGAGATCTGTTCAGTTCATCGTCCGGTATCGTCTGCATTACGTGGTTGTGTTTCTCCTCATGATTCTCCTGTGTATTGTGTGGATTATTAGATTAAAGACTGTTCTTTGAGTTATTTCCTGAGTCGTGCGCTTCACTACAGCCACCGTCGCTGACACTAACAGTGAATGTTAATCTTCTCTAACTAATTTAACCAGTAATTTATCACATGGTACCAGAACAGAAACAACTGAAGCCATAAAAACACATTCAAAACTCACCATCCAGACGCCACAAACAGAGCAAAACTAACTTGAGAAACATTTTCTTCATCGGTTCACCGAAAAGCCCACGATAGAAACTCTTAAAATGTCTGAAAACCCTCAGATTGATCTGAAACACACTGAACTGTGATATTTATCTGGTTGTGTGTGAATCCTCCCCCATCCTCAGTTAGTTTCCGCTCACACATCTTTAACATCACGGAAATCAACGAGATTTTGCTGATCTTACATTTTCAAATGAATTCTGGGCCTGAATGAAACTAATAGCAGAAGAGTGAAATATTGAACTAGATATCTGATTTAGTGCTGTGAGCTGTCAATCATATTTGACCTCTGACCTGCGACTCTTATTTGACTGTTGATGGATTCACTTTATTTCAGTGTAAAGATGTTTTGTGTGGAGTGGAAGATTGTGATCTTCTTATTATCAGGAGAGAAAATGAAGAAATGCTTCAGCCTCAAACTGCTGACACACACAGAGACGACAAACATCCAGCAGAAGCTGTTTATCCACCGACAGATCAAACCGTCACACTGATGTTTGAACAGATCAAATAAAAGAGAAAATCATGGTTCATTTGAGTCAAAAGCCAGTAAATCACATGTATAATGTTTGCCTGTGTTGAGTTCTTACTAGATCCAGGAAGTGTGACGTGTGTGTTATATATTTATTTTTGGAACAGATCGATCGTAGGCCTTATTTATCTGAGCTTATCCACCTCAGTGTTGAGTATGCGCATGATTTATAAATCAAGGGAACTAAATAGTAAATCGTGCGCACATTTTGATTTTTTTCTTGCATGTCATGTGTGGGGCTCTGTATGTTCATAACATTACGAAAAGATAATCATGTGCATCTGATCTGATATAAGTGGAGCACAACGTTATGAGATGCATTATGTGAATGCTCGGCTAAAGAGATGCGTCTTTAACCTAGATTTAAACTGGGAGAGTGAGTCTGAACCCCGAACATTATCAGGAAGACAATAGTTTAGGTGGCAAATGAGTTTTGTGAAGAGCTTGAAGGATTTTAGGGCGATAGAAGATCGGTTAAGTACACAGGAGCTAAACCATTTAGAGCCTTATAGGTCAGTAGCAATACTTTATAATCCATACAGAACTTAATAGGTAACCTGTCATGGTTCCTACCGTGTAAAGAAGACGAGGAATACAGGATACGAAAAACCTTAACGTTTACTAGAGAATGGTAGCAAACAGCATGACCACATACAATAACTGACACAGGATGAACAGAACGGGGAGTACACAGTGATGAGGGAGCTAAACAGGCACAGGTTGAGGAAGTTAAACTAATCAGGGACTAACGAGAACAGGTGCAGACAATACAGGACATGAAGGTGACATTATGCCCCCCCTCGGAAAGGCACGTCCTTGCGCCGTAACAAAGAAAGTCTATGAAGAGGATCGAGGGCGGAGGCTTCAGTGGAGGGCGTGGAGCTGGTGACGGACAGGAGCCTGGTGGAGTTGGCCACGGGCACCATGGTGTAGTTGACGGTGGGAGGAGCCAGGGTGGAGTCCTGACTGCAGGGGCGGACGGAACCCTGGGACCGATCAGCAAAGGCGGAACAATGGTTAGTGGAGGCGCCGGCGGAATGTAACGGCTGACGGACCTAGGCGACATCGCAGGCATGGAAGCCTGGCGCTGAGCTGCTGGCTCCCGGGAACGAGGCGATGACGGGGACTCGGATGACCGGGGTGACGATGGGGTGAGCGAGCACGACGGGGAGGTCGGAGGAAGGGAGGAGCCCGATGACGCTGTAGGGGTGCAGGGTTCTGGAGCAGCCGGAATCCCAGAAGTCCGTAGCGGAAGCTGAGCGTCAACCGCCGGAGGCCAACCTGGAGTGGCGAGTGAGCCCAATGGAGCATCCGGACAAACGGGCTGCGGAGGCGCTGAGGGAGCGTTGAGCCGAGGCGATGGTGACGGGTCAAGATGGAGACGTGGACCTGGAGGCCCGAAGTGGAGGTGGGGACTCGGCCTCAAGCCGAGCTGGTGGAAGTGAAGCCCAAGACGAGGAAGATGAGTCGCACGGAGTGAGCGGCTTGGACAGAGCCGAGGAGCTTGACGACACCGGTGGTACCAACGGATCCAGGGGGCTGGTCGTGACCAGTGATGGAGACGGGACCAGGAAGACAGGCAGGGTTACAGGCTGAAGGTGATGTCCGGACGGGACCGGAGCATCCAGATAACCGGACGGGACCGGCGAAGACGAGGAGGATTCGAGGGTGGGGACCTGGGTGGGAATTGGATCCCCGGACCACAGATCGATCAGGTCTAGATCTGCTCCTGGCTCTGCGGTGGATTGACCAGCCTGCATCAACTCCGGGGCTTTGATGTTCTCTGGTTTTGGAATGACCTCGGTGGACGCCTCAGGCTCGCTGGCTATGAGGGAGTGGCTGCCATTCTGGAGCATCCAGGCCAGGTAGCCCAGATACGGCCTTATTTCTGGGAGCATGAGAAGCTGCAGTGCTGGTGAGTCCATGATACTTATTTCCCATATCGAGAGGTCGGTTATTCTGTCATGGTTCCTACCGTGTAAAGAAGACGAGGAATGCAGGATACAAATAACCTTAACGTTTACTAGAGAATGGTAGCAAACAGCATGACCACATACAATAACTGACACAGGATGAACAGAACGGGGAGTACAAATACACAGTGATGAGGGAGCTAAACAGGCACAGGTGAAGGAAGTTAAACTAATCAGGGACTAACAAGAACAGGAGCAGACAATACAGGACATCATGGTGACATAACCATTGTAGGGATGATAGAATTGGTGTTATATGATCATATTTTCTTGACCTGGTAAAAACTCTAGCAGCTGCATTTTGGATTAATTGTAGCTTGTTTATTGAGGACGCAGGACAACCAGCTAGTAATGCATTACAGTAATCTAATCGAGACTTCAGCAATGTTTCTGAGGTGGAGAAGGCTGTTTTTCAACATATGAAATATGATTTTCGAAAGACAAGTTGCTGTCTAATATAACACCCAGGTCTTTAACTGTCGAGGATGAAGTAACAGTAAATCCTTCTAAATGTAGATTATAGTCTGAGAGATTCTGTGTACAGGTTTTTGGTCCAATAAGTAAGATCCTTCACAGATCCTTGCGGCACTCCATAATTTACTGATGTTATCTTAGATTTTTCCCCGTTTAAATAGATAAAATAATGACGGTCTGATAGGTACGACCTAAACCACCGTAATGCCTGTCCCTGAACACCAGTGTAATTTTGTAGTCGATCTAAGAGTATTTTATGATCTTTAGTGTCGAACGCAGCACTGAGATCAAGTATCTCTAGTATTGAGATACAGTCTTGGTCAGAAGCTAGAAGTCATTTGTAATTTTAGCGCAGTTTCTGTGAGATCTGAATCCTGACTGAAATTCAGGCCTCATCATAGCACAACCCTGGGGATGTTGTTTTAAAGGAATTAAAAAATAAAGAATTAAAAGGATTAAGTGAATAAATAACAGTAATAACAGTAAAATAAGTTCTAATGCAGTTGTGAATTAATCGATTTAAACTATTTGCAAATAATATTGTTTTAAAATATGCACACATTCACTCTTACTGAAGTGTTTGATATGTTGAAAACACAAAACGTTTCTTGTCTTGTTACATTAAGTTATGAGTAACATGAATCAGATGTCAATTATACAATATTTTATATTCAATTCCTTAAAACAAAAGAGTTAAGTTGCTGCATCCCTGGATATTACTGTCGTTCAACATTCTTCTTGTTAAACAGTTGTCAAATATTAAATGTTTAGCTGCTTTTTTCCACACACTCTTTCAGAGGTAAAACTAAAGCATTGCGCTGGAATTCACACTCGTCCTCCGTGAACAGCAAGAGTTCAGAGTTGTGTAGATGATAGTGGAGGCGTCAGAGTTAGAGCCTCTTCTGCTTTAGTTGTGGCTTTATTTAAAAAACAATGAATAAATATCCATTTAGTTCAGTCAGTCTGGGAACAGAACGAGCAGAGAGTCCTCTCGCGATATGATTCGTGATTTGGGAGATGACTCTGCCCTAATTCAGTAACCTGAACGAAGCGCTGATGGGCGGCTCTTGCTCTCGCTCTGGCTGATGTGTGCACGCTCTCTTCCAGGAGAAATGCCCATACAAGGAATTCCTTCCTTTATGATGTCATACAGAGCCATACGCGAAAAACTTTCCCAAACTTTTTTGGGAGTTTTTTTAAACTTTGGCCATGTTTAGCATGAGAATTTATTTTGGGCATGTTTGATTTTGTAAACTCTTTTCAGTTACTGTAACATCTGGAAAACTAAACTCTGGAAAATAAATGTATGAACTGCCGTGTAGCCTCTTTATTTCTTAAGCTCTCTAATTTAACATGTGCTTCTGTAATACTCTTTTATTCTACCCCTGTAACCTTGGCTATCCTCCAGTTGAATATTTGGTACTACTGCCATCTAGAGGACAATAACAGGAACAACAACTAATGCCTTCACTCTCCTCTATAATAAACACCATCTTTATAATAGTGTGAGTATTTACAACAGTGTCTCAGTTCTTCTGTGTGTCTGGAAAATAAGATGAGAATAGTTAACAGAGAAATAAATCTAAACTAAATCTCTGGTGCATCTCAATCAGCTTCCTAGTTCAGTAGTCAGCGCACTCGTAAGGGAATCAGTCAGAGTGAGAGTTAATGGCTTTAATTGACCTGATTGGCCCCCAAAGAACTCAACTAGAACTTAATAAGTTGCGTGTTGTACCATTAAATAGCCTCCACAGCTCCAGCTCAACATCAGCATCCTCTAGATTGGGCATCAGTGTCCTATACTCTTTTTTTTATCTCCTGTATCTGACGATTCTGACAGTTTGTCCGGCAGCAAATACTGGCCTTTCAGTGGAGGGAGTGCCAGACAAACTCAGTCTTTCACTTCAGAGGTGAGGGAATCTATGAAGGGAAGAAACAGATTCTGTCGTCAGTCTTCATCTGGAGTTGTTGCTGGTGTGTTTGACCTCTTTGTCTGCATTGCTACTATGTGAGGGAACGAGGGATTGATATGAAGTTTGGCAGCCAACTCACAACTTTGATCCCACATCTTTCTGAATGTCACATCTTCCCTTTTATTTTTAAGCAGCGTCACTAACGCACTGGTATTACCAGCAGCACTCTGTAGATCACAAGCTGGGTTTTGCATATTGCAGGACAAAGAGAAGGTTCCCCGGACTCACGAGACTGCCCTCTCATGGTACAGCCGTACAGCTGCAGGCTCCACTGTGTTTATGTTCTTCTTGCATCACTGTTTTGACCAGCAGGTCTCGTCAGCGTGTTGCAAGAATCGCTAAATCATTTCGCTAAACTTTTGATTCAATTGACTCTGGGTTTCAAATTCGACGATACAGGGAGCGAAATGAGATGAATCTTTTCTGTTAATCATGTGTGGATGAGAATTAACTTCTCACAGAAAAGTATTGAAATTACACATGTTTATTTCCTTTGTGTGTATTGGAACAAAACAAAAAAGCAGATGAAAAAAAGCAAATTTCACATAATTTCACAAAAAAAACCCAAAATGGGCTGGACAAAATTATTGGCACCCTTTCAAAATTGTGGATAAATAAGTTTGTTTCAAGCATGTCATGCTCCTTTAAACTCACCTGGGGACAGTAACAGGTGTGGGCAATATAAAAATCACACCTGAAAGAAGATAAAAAGGAGAGAAGTTGACTCAGTCTTTGCATTGTGTTTCTGTGTGTGCCAGACTAAGCATGGAGAACAGAATGAGGACTTGAGAACCAAATTTGTGGGAAAATATCAACAATCTCAAGGTTACAAGTCCATCTCTAATCTTTCCTGTAGCTCAGTGGTTAGAGCATGGCACTAGCAATGCCAAGGTCATGGGTTCGATCCCAGGGATTGCACATACTCAGATACAAATGTATAGTATAATGCAATGTAAGTCGCTTTGGATAAAAGCGTCTGCCAAATGCATAAATGTAAATGTAAATCTCCAGAGATCTAGATGTTCCTTTGTCCACAGTGCGCAACATGATCAAGAAGTTTGCAACCCATGGCACTGTAGCTGATCTCCCTGGATGTGGACGGAAGAGAAAAACTGATGAAAGGCTGCAACGCAGGATAGTCCGGATGGTGGATAAGCTGCCCTAAACAAGTTCCAAAGAAATTCAAGCTGTCCTGCAGGCTCAGGGCGCATCAGTGTCAGCGCGAACTATACGTCGAACATTTGAATGAAATGAAACACTATGGCAGGAGACACAGAGACATAAAAAAGCAAGACTGCAGTTTCCAAACTGTACGTGAGTAAGCCAAAATCCTTCTGGGAAAACGTCTTGTGGACAGATGAGACCAAGATAGAGCTTTTTGGTAAAGCACATCATACTACTGTTTACCGAAAACGGAATGAAGCCTACAAAGAAAAGAATACAGTACCTACAGTCAAATATGGTGGAGGTTCAAAGATGTTTTGGGGTTGTTTTGCTCCCTCTGGCACTGGGTGCCTTGACTGTGTGCAAGGCATCATGAAATCTGAGGATTACCAAAGGATTTTGGGTTGCAATGTAGGTGTCAGAAAGCTGGGTTTGCGTCTGAGATCATGGGTCTTCCAGCAGGACAATGACCTCAAACATACTTCAAAAGCACCCAGAAATGGATGGCAACAAAGCGCTGGAGAGTTCTGAAGTGGCCAGCAATGAGTCCAGATCTACATCCCATTGAACACCTGTGGAGAGATCTTAAAATTGCTGTTGGGAAAAGGCGCCCTTCCAATATGAGAGACCTGGAGCAGTTTGCAAAAGAAGAGTGGTCCAAAATTCCGGGTGAGAGGTGTAAGAAGCCCATTTTCAAAATGGCTTTTTTCCTCGGTTTTTTTTTTTTGTGTGTTGTCCCAATACACACAAAGGAAATAAACATGTGTATAGCAAAACATGTGTAATTGCAATACTTTTCTGTGAGAAATACTTCATTTTCTGGAAAAATTTCAGGGGTGCCAACACTTTTGGCCATGACTGTATATCAAATTCAAAGAAATGTTAAAGGAGATAGGGAGGGCTGTGGGAACCGGAGAGAAGAAATAGTGATGACGAGGTTAAGGTTGGGACATTGTACACTAAATAAAACCCTTAAGATGATAGGAAAACACCAGACAGGATTGTGTGAAGGATGTCAAGAAGAGGAAACAGTAGAGCATATAATCATGGCTTGTAGGAGATGAAGCTCAGAGAGAGATGATGAGGAATAAACTGAGGGTGTTAGGGGAGCAGGAGTTCACAGTAAAAGGGTACTGAGCACCAAAGATAGGGCACAGATCAGAGTACTGATGACTTTTTTGAGAGAATCAGGGGTATTCAGTAGGATTTGAAGTTAAATTAGTAGAATGTGAGGGAGGAATTACAAAAAGATATTAGTAGTGTATAGAAAATGGGGAAATATAGGGTGTGTGTGGGTAAAAATGAGTGGGAAATAGAGGGAAAAGAAATTAGAAGTCGCATCAATGATTGCTCCGTCTTAAATAACTAAGTTTGGATAGTTTTCAAGCCCAAGTTTGAACTGTAAACTACACACAAGTTTACTTATTTTGTCTGTCAGTCAGTTTAATCGAGTCAAATATGTGTTATTTGTGATGATAAGATGAATAGTGTGTTAATTGGCCTGCTTGTGAACTCCAAACTTCTGTTTATTTCATTTAAAGGGTATATATCAATATTAATATTATAAAGCGATGAGAATATTTTTGGTGCGCCAAAAAAACTAAATAACGACTTATATAGTGATGGCCGATTTCAAAACACTGCTTCAGGAAGCTTCGGAGCGTTATGAATCAGTGTGTCGAATCATGATTCGGATCGCGTGTCAAACTGCTGAAATCACGTGACTTTGGCGCTCCGAACCGCTGATTCGACACGCTGATTCATAACGCTCCGAAGCTTCCTGAAGCAGTGTTTTGAAATCGGCCATCACTATATAAGTCGTTATTTTGTTTTTTTGGCGCACCAAAAATATTCTCGTCGCTTTATAATATTAATATTGAACCACTGTACTCACATGAACTGATTTAAATATGTTTTTAGTACATTAATGGATCTTGAGAGAGGAAATGTCATTGCTCAGGCCTCACTGAGCCATCGGATTTCATCAAAAATATCTTAATTTGTGTTCCGAAGATGAACGAAGGTCTTACGGGTGTGGAATGACATGATGGTGAGTAATAAATGACAGAATTTTAATTTCTGGGTGAACTAACCCTTTAAGAATTTTCATGCAACATCAATGCACTGCATTCTGATCAGACTTTTGGTGCTGTTTTCCCCAGTTTTGTCTTGTCCCAGGAGCAGTAAAGCAACTTTGACTGACCATCCACCTGATCTCAGCGTGAATTTTTCCACTCAACACACACACAGTCACACATGTGCCTTTAAATGCAAATGAGCTGCTGTGCCCCGCCCCCTCTCTACGATCAAATACTAACAAGACATCAGCTTGGTTTTGATTATCATCTCTATCAGATAGCATAGTTCTTCTTTCATCATTAACGTTTATTATTTCCACGTGTTTTAAAGCTATATCAGTTTAAACTTCTAATGGATCGTTTTCTGTCAAAAACACACACAGTTCACATAAATACAGTCAGTTATGTCTGTGAACGTAAATAGCAGGCAACGTTACAGAAATCATATGTGTATATAGATCTGTGGCACATTTCCTTCAAAAAACAAACTAATCCACTGCGTTCAGTGACATCCAACAACAAAACATCTCAGTTACTCACCAGACATTGTTGTCTACAGCTGCTCGAGCGCAGAGAAAATGGCGGACAGCTCGCTGAGGGTGGAAACTATGGTAATACAGGACTGTCAATCAGTGGCCATGGGCGGGGCCTGTGGTTAATGTGACGTCACATTGATCAGAGAATTAAAACGGCTTGTCTAATGACACTGCTTTTGTTTAATGGGGATTTAAAGGAATGGGTGGATTTTTATTATTGTAGGGTGATTGTGTTTCACACACTGCTAACACAAATTATGTCCAAACACCTTGTATAAGTGGATTTTGCATAATATGTGCTTTAAATACTTTAAAACACCTAAAATTACAAACTTTTGTTCAGCTGAATCACAACAGAGGCAGGAGCGTGTCTTATGACGTATAGATATAAATATAGATATCTCACTGATTCTTGAGAGAAGAGACCAAACATGTTTGAGATGTTAGTTTTTATTATTGAATAACACATTATTATAAACTGATATATTTGTAGACAAAGGTCTCAGCTAATGAACATGTAAGGGAACAGGTTTTTCTGAAAATGTTTTCTTCTAAAAATGCACATTTATTCACTTCAGAACTTAATTTGTGTCAACTCCGTCAGACACATTAAAAAGATGCTATTTTAATTTGATCATCAACAACAGTGTAAAATACACATGACAAATATACAGCAGTAGTAAAGTGAGATCTGTGTGTCTCTGAGAGAAATATGAACAATAAAGCCTTACAAATAAGAGTTTTACAAATCTGACACTGAAAGAGAAGCTCAAATAATCATCAGGATTTATTATGACAAAAACACACTTGAAGAATCTTTAAAGTTCAGCGTTCTGCTTCAGATTTAAGCACTTCCTGAAAAAGATGAACATGTAAAGCCATAAATGAATCAATCTCACCAATGTTAATGTATGTAAAATCATTTTATGAGAAATTACATCATTCATGTACCTGATGTGTGAATATGTGCTAATATCACCAGCGCTGCCGTACCTGAACATGTGTGACAGAGTTGAGTGATGTCCAGATGTTGAGTCTGGTGGCTGATGGGATTGTTCAGCACACAGCTGTAGGTGTTTTTATCCTGATATTCCACCTCCAGAGGTAGAGAGAGACTGATGCTGAGATCAGACGCACTGATGCTGGACAATGAACTGTTTCCTTTGTACCAGGAGAGAGTCACATGACTCATATTCACCACTGAACACACCAGTGAACATGATGATGATGATGATGATGAAGAACATTGAGAAGAGTTTCTGCTGATGACAGGAACAGGCAGACGAGCTGAAAACACGAGAGAATAAAGAGAAATGAGGACGAATGAAGAGATTCAAGAAACATCCAGAGGAACCAAGATGATCAAAAGTAGAGCATTT
>RJVU01005555.1:44254-57750 GCA_003731715.1 Anabarilius grahami | reverse complement strand
CACACACACACACACACACACACTCACACACACACACACACACACACACACACAGACTCTCTCTGACCTCTGATGGGTTTGTTCTGCAGGTCTGGTTCTGGCTCAGGATCAGAACTACGATGATTATCCAGACATCTTTGGTGAGTCCATCACTGGATTCTGACTCTGTTAATGATGCACAAACACTAAACATGGATTATTGTGTTTGATCTCAACAGGTACGGACAACAGTTATGATCCGTACTTCTGTAAGTGTCCCTCTGAGAGATCCATAGATCATCCTTGAGAAGAAATATCTCTCATTTCTGAGCTCATGAAGCTGAAGCTGTTGTTTTTCTCATCAGATCCAGGCGTTTCTCGGCAGGTTTTACAAGCTCAGACGGCGGGGCCAGGACAGACCGGTGCGACTCTGCTTTCTTCTCGGACTTTACTGTGTCGTTTTTAATGGTGCTTTATGATTAAAATATAAGACTGATGTAAAAGTGTTTTTCTTCCAGCGGTGGATTTCCAGACGGAGCCGACTGAACCTGGACCGCTGGGTAAGAGCGCATCACGGGTCAAACTAACCCGCAGTGTTATTATTCATATACTATTAAATTATTAATTTGTATATACAAAAATATATACAATTTAATACTAAAAATTGCTTTTATTTGTATATTTAAGTTTGCATTTTAACTTTTAAGTTTGTCATTTTTTTTTTATGTATGAAAACTTGTTTCTGCCACTAAATAAAAAATAGATTTCTTACTTTATTTCTCGCAATTTTTTTTAGCAAATTTTTCTGTCAGTTGCAAGTTTCTCGCAATTCTGACGTTTTTCTCAGTTGCAAGTTTCTCGTAATTCTGACGTTTTTCTCAGTTGCAAGTTTCTCGCAATTCTGACGTTTTTCTCAGTTGCAAGTTTCTCGTAATTCTGACGTTTTTCTCAGTTTCAAGTGTCTCGTAATTCTGACGTTTTTCTCAGTTGCAAGTTTCTCGTAATTCTGACGTTTTTCTCAGTTTCAAGTTTCTTGCAATTCTGACTTTTTTCTTCTCAGTTGCAAGTTTCTCGCAATTCTGACTTTTTTCTCAGTTGCAAGTTTCTTGCAATTCTTTTTTCTCAGTTGCAAGTTTCTCGCAATTCCGACTTTTTTCTTAGTTGCAAGTTTCTCGCAATTCTGACGTTTTTCTCAGTTGCAAGTTTTTCGCAATTCTGACTTTTTTCTTCTCAGTTGCAAGCTTCTCGCAATTCTGACGTTTTTCTCAGTTGCAAGTTTCTTGCAATTCTTTTTTCTCAGTTGTTTCTCGCAATTCTGACTTTTTTCTCCGTTGTGAGTTTCTTGCAAATTTTTCTCTTAGTTGCAAGTTTCTCGCTTTTTATTTTCTCTCAGTTGCAAGTTTCTCGCAATTCTGACTTTTCTTCTCACAATCGTGAGTTTCTTATTTAAGCCATTATTATTACTTTTTAAATATTTCTATTCATCTTCAGTTTTATTAGTTTTAGTGCTTATTTTATTTCAGTTAGTTGCCATGACAGCATTTCTGATTTTCATGAGCAGCACATAAGCAGAAAGTGACAAATAAGACTCGTGGACCTCATTGATGTGTTTGTTGTGTGTTTGCAGACTGTCGTGAGGAACAGTATCCCTGCACTCGTCTCTATTCTGTCCATCAGCCGTGTAAACAGTGTCTCAACAGCATCTGCTTCTACAGGTCAGCAGACACACTCAAAACACACACACTCAAACACAGACACACACTCACAGTCTCTCTGTGCTTTGTTTCTCAGTCTGCGGAGGGTTTACGTGATCAATAAGGAGATCTGCGTAAGAACGGTGTGTGCCCATGAGGAGCTGCTGAGAGGTGAGTGTGTGTTTGTCGTCTTACTGCACTCGTTCAGTGAACACAGACTAACTCGTTATCTGTCTCTCCGCAGCGGATCTGTGTCGCGATCAGTTCTCACGCTGCGGTGTAGTTGCACTCAGTGGCCAGTGTGGGGCGATGGGCGGCAGCTGCGCCAAGAGCTGCGGATCCTGTTAAACACACACACACTCACACACACTAGCCCTGGTACTGCCTATCAGATGCTTTAGGACAAAAATATCTTCTACGCAACTATGCAAACACAATGTGCTAGTGCGCAGCGCCGTTATACACACATTACTATAAAATCTCGATAGTTTAACTAACTTACCCAGATTGTGGTGTACTTGCGTAGACCTAAATCCATCGGACACTTTCCTCTTCTCATATATTCTCCAGCAGCATCTGATGTTTTCTGGACTCATGTAAACTGATATTTACTGTAATAATCTGAATATTTGACCTGTATGTCACCACTGGTGCTGTTGTATCTGTTACACTGGTGCAGGAGGAACAGAGATGTCACGTTTGTTGTATTATTACTGTTTGTCGTCCGGTGCTGTTGTTGTTTACTTATTTTGTCTTGGGGTGAGTAATACTGAACCCAGACTCAAACCCTCACACCTGATCTCAGGTCAGAGGTCAAAGCCTGTAAGCACTGACCCAGCTAACAGGGAACATTCTCAGAACTTTAGCTAGCGTTCTGGCAAGATCTCTCAAAGTTATGAAAAAAATAAAATATTCCAGTAATGTTAATAGAATGTTTTTTAAAAGTTATCTGGTCATTTATCATGTTCTTAAAACGTTAACAAAAACGTTATTATAACGGTATAATAACGATATTATAATCGTTAAATATAACGATATTTATTTATATCGTTCTTGGAACTTTTTTTTTTTCTGAAACATTTCATTTGGACGCTCATTTAACGTTTTTTTTTTAAAATGTTACCGTTCAGAGAACATTAAAAAGTAACGTTCCCACAATGTTTACAGAATGATAAAATGGAATGTTCCCTTAACATTCACATAACCAAGAAAAAACATTCAAAAAACTGTATGTTTTGAACATTCAGAAGTGTTTCTATTAATTGATGGGAACGTTAGCATAATGTTTATAGAACATTTTAGTTAGCTGGGGATCGCTACTGAACGTAGACAACTCAGTCTGGGTTCAGCTTTAATATACTCACCGTTTACTGTAACATTAGCTGTTCCAAACAAAGTTTTACAATTTTATTAATAAACATTTTTGTACTGTACATTTAAATAGCATGAGTTTACATGAAACGTTTTTAAAGAATAGGCTGAAGGCTTAAACGTTTCAAGTCATTTTAATGTGTATAAAAACCATACTAGCAAAACAAAAAGACATTTCACACATAAAACAAACGACTGAGAAGAGTATAAACTAGCAGTTAAAAAATGCAATTTTTCTTTTAACTTCAATTGACAATACGCCATTTACGCGATTCAGGTAGACCTGAAAGACGATCGCTTTTTTCATGTTATTGCCTTTAAAATGTATTATAACGATTATTGAAATTCTGATAGCACACGTACATCTCGGAGACGTCTATTTGATGTGTGTGTTTACGTCTGGAAGACATATTTAAGAGTGTGTGCTCATCTGCAATACGTCTATAGGACATTTCCTATCAGATGTCAAATAGACGTTTAGAAGACGTCTTTAAGATGTTTATGATTTAGAATGTATGTAAAACTGACATCTTAAAGACGTCTATCAGATGTTTGTAAACAGCAGATGCTTTCCAGATGAAGTGATCTTTAACAGACGTCTTGCAGACGTACGTGTGCTATCTGGATCAGTAATTCGCGCCATTCCTGTCAGAGTCCATTAAAACTCTGTGCGCGCTGCCGATGTCAAGCACGTGACCTAAATCTAACGGACTTTTGACGCATATAATCTACATTTTCAGAGAATTGCGGAATTCTTGGCTTGACAAATTAATCTCCGTGTGAAACTGCCCTGATAGCACACGTACATCTCTTAGACGTCTAGAAGATGTATTTTTTAGAGTGTTTGCTCATCTGCAATACGTCTATAGGACGTTTCCTATCAGATGTCAAATAGATGTTTAGAAGACGTCTTTAAGATGTTTATGATTTAGAATGTATGTAAAACTGACATCTTAAAGACGTCTATCAGATGTATGTGTGCCATCTGGGTGGACACTCTTAAAATCAACATAACAAATTTCCAGATCAACATTAATCACGTAAGTGAAATGTATCGGATTCAGAGGCGATTTAATTGAAGGGTGAGTAGATTACATCTGACCTGTCAACAATCAGTCGAGGTAAACATATAGCAATATAAAACTGAATTACAAATGATAAACATGTTCGCGTTTCAGGTATTTAAAAAAAAAATCGGTTCTCGTTGATAACTTCACTGAGTCACATTCACATAAACTATAAATATTACAGTAAAATATTCAAGTATTTGAGTCGAGTGTGTGTCAGTGTTCAGGAAATGTTTCATTCACTCATTAGACAGTATAATATTCGCCTCATAAAAATACGCCCAGAAAACTTTTCTTTTGCATTACAGTAGAGAATAAAATGTGCTTAATAGTCATTATAATAGTGTCGCAATGTAACAAATCTTGGTCCAAAAAATAAGGTTCGTTTTCTTTAAGCAAAATACCATTTTTATAATTTTGGTTTTGGGTTAATCATTAAATATTAGATTCACCCTTTCAGTATTCTGTTAAAAAAACTCAACATGGCTAAAGGCCCGTTCACACCAAGAACAATAACTATCAACATAATTAATGTTGCCTTCAGCATTCGGTGATTTCAACGATACAGTTCCTCTGTGCCGTGATCATTATAGTTGTGTGAACTTTTACATTTAGAATGATTTTTACAGCTATATCTTTATCGTTATAGTGTACATCCTTGGTGTGAACAGGCTTTAAAAATGTCATATATCATTAAAGGATTAGTTCACTTCAGAATTAAAATTTCCTGATAATTTATTCACCCCCATGCGCATCACAGAGCAGTGCAAGACGAGCATTTGTGGTTTAAAGTATATAATATTCAGTGCTTCCCACAGGTTTGAATTATACTCGCGGTGGTAGCTGGGTCAAAAATCCTCCGATTACCCACGGCACAAAAATGGTCTACGACATGTGACAAACAAATAATGTGTGATTTTTAACAGTATTTGTATTTATTGAAATTAATTTTAATTACATAGCATACTATTACATTTAATTGCATACTAAAATTATGCATTGTAAATTATGCAAAATTACAGCATTTAAATGGTTCTCCTTGCTGTCATATAGTGTCTCTCTCAGTGAATGGGACACAGATTTTACTAGTAAAATTTATATAATGAATAATATATGTGTCAAATAATGTTCTTAGTGTTTTCTTCCTGTGGGGGAGACTACAATAGTTTACTATGAATTAAATGGAAATCAAATTAAATACAATTTATTGTGTAACCAAAATACCAATAATGCCCAAAAGAAAAAACTTAGCGTGTGATTTTTAATTATAAACAAGCCTGAAATACACCGGGACTCTTATTTTGAAATGTCTGTACTATTGCAGGCTGATCCTTCAGATTCTTACAACCGTATATAACATTTTATATAAAGGCCATAAAGTAGACATTGTCATAATTCATCAACTCGAGTTCATTAGCAATCGCTTGGCATAAATCTGCGCTTTTCATTGATTGAGAATCACTTTGAAGCAGTCTGAAGCGCTGTTGCACAAGCTTGTAGAATGTGCAACAGCGCCACCTTGTGACTTTGCAACATGCAGGGAGTAATCAGTTCTGACGCACACATCACGAGCAGGTACGAAACGACTAGTTAATCGATCACGGATGGTTTCATTATCTTTGGCGGATATAAAAGTATAAGAGGATAAAAGTAATAAAAGCAAAAATGTGTCTCCAGATATACTTGGGCGGCGGTTAATATACCTGGGCGGCCCACCCAAGTAAAGTCTCTGTGTGGGAAGCACTGATGTAATTTTTTTTAGAAAATGAGTGATGGTTTCTCTAGATCAGACTCTTATTCCTCGTCTGGGATCATGTAGAGCTCTTTGAAGCTGCACTGAAACACATTTGGACCCGTTGAACCCCAGTGAAGTCCACTATATGGAGAAAAATCCTGGAGAGTAAATTATCAGGAAATTTTCATTCTGAAGTGAACTAATCCTTTAAGGAACAGCCATTAAACCACAGAAAACACTGTTAATGAGTCAATCATAGTGTTGGATCAGCTCGGCAGCGACGGCGTTCTGCGGCGTATCTCGTGCTGCAGCTGCTCCTTCAGCGTGGACACCTGCTCCTCCAGACCCTTGACGCGCTGCCGGTGAGCTCTCTCGCGCGCGGCCAGCGTTCGCTCGGCCTCTCTCTGACTGACGCGCAGTCTCTCGGCCTCCCGCTGGGCGTCCTCACGCAGACGGGCCGACTGCTCGCTGGCGCTGTGACTCTGCTCCAGCTCGGCCAGCTGAGCCTGAAACACGCATGAGAAACAGTCCAAAACTACTAATAATGAACACCCACTGTAACCATAGCAACAGCAGAAACCATAGCAACCCCCAACACCATGTCGAATGTGTTTCTACGAAGCGCAAAACACACAAACGTGACCGGTTCTTACTCACCAGACACAGCGCAATCTTCGGTTTCACGCCGCACAACTCTTCCTTACAAGCACAGCGATGAAAACATCACACACACACACACACTTCACACCGTTAATCATCAACACTCATTAGTGTTTGCAGGGCTCCAGACTGACGAAACCATCATATTCGCGACCCTGTCTCGTAGTATAACTAGTTTGCTGGAGTTCTCCGATACAAAAACACTTAGTAACAGAAACCGGAGAAACAACGATCCAGTTAGAAGAGTTTTCTACAATTATCGTGGATAATTCCGTTCGCACCAGGAGCGATAACTATAACGATAACAGTAAAGATATAGTTCTAAAAATCGTTCTAAATGTAAAGAGTCCACACAACAACGATAATGACACAAAGGAACGATATCGTTGGAATCACTTTCAGAACTTTTTTTTTTTTGCAGCTGATGAACGATAAAAACATTGACAGCCAATCAGAATCCATCCTGCTTTATAGAGCTCGAGCACTTAAAGCCGACGAAACTGCAGCACTCATAATAAACAGAACTATATCGTGCGCTGGTGTGTATGCTAATATAGTTATCGTTATAGTTATCGTCGTTGGTGTGGATGTTAATATAGTTATCTTTATAGTTATCGTCGTTGGTGTGGATGTTAATATAGTTATCGTTATAGTTATCGTCGTTGGTGTGGATGTTAATATAGTTATCGTTATAGTTATCGTCGTTGGTGTGGATGTTAATATAATTATCGTTATAGTTATCGTCGTTGGTGTGGATGTTAATATAGTTATCGTTATAGTTATCGTGCGCTGGTGTGGACGCTAATATAGTTATCGTTATAGTTATCGTGCGCTGGTGTGGACGCTGATATAGTTATCGTTATAGTTATCGTGCGCTGGTGTGGACGCTGATATAGTTATCGTCGTTGGTGTGGATGTTAATATAGTTATCGATATAGTTATCGTCGCTGGTGTGGATGTTAATATAGTTATCGTTATAGTTATCGTCGTTGGTGTGGATGTTAATATAGTTATCGTCGCTGGTGTGGATGTTAATATAGTTATCGTTATAGTTATCGTCGTTGGTGTGGATGTTAATATAGTTATCGTGCGTTGGTGTGGACGCTAATATAGTTATCGTTATAGTTATCGTGCGCTGGTGTGGATGTTAATATAGTTATCGTTATAGTTATCATGAGTATAGTTACATTTACCATGGTAATGTGTGGTTTTACCAGTGGTTATCATGATCTACAAATGTATGATAGGGAAGACTAATGGTTAATTTTAATTATTTACATTTGACCCTTTAAAAATGAGGTTGTTACAGATGTTACTGCTTTTTTTAATGAAACTGAAGCTATTGTCAAATGTGCACTTCTGAGAGACAAAACACATAATATTATAAATATGAATAATTATTGATCTGGTGCTGGCACGTCAGATCTTATGATGTTAGTCTGGAGCCCTGGTTGTTGTAGAAGTGTACCTGCAGCAGCACGATCTGTCTCTGCGCGTCCTGCAGCTCCTGTTCGACGGTGTTGAGCGAACGATCCAGGCGGCCTTTTTCCGCACACAGACGCATGCTGCTCTCCTCCGTCTTCAGCTTCTGACGCTCCACCTGAGGAATCAAAACAGACCGTCAACAGAAGCTCGCTGCGTCCAATCCTGCCGTCGTCACTCCCGTCTCACCTTATCCAGTGTGTTTCTCAGCGCGGCCTTGTCTTTCTCCAGCCGGACGGCCTGTCTCTCTGCATCTCTCCTCTCGGTCTCCAATAGGGCCACGGCTCGCTGCAGGCTGCGCAGACGCTCCTCTGCAGACGCTCGCTCCGTCTGCGCAGACTGCAAACTGCGCTGCGCCTCGGTCAGACTGTCGGCCCTCTGTCGCAGAGCCTGTGTGAGCATGTTTTCACACGTCTCTTTAAAGGAATCGGTCTCAGACCACTTCAAAAAGAGAACTCTTTGCATTCACACTGGCACTGCTATTAAAAGTGAAGTCAGATCTCTTTAGTCCAGGGCAGTTTGGTCTGATATTTTAATTCACACTGAAGTTGTCAAACCGATGTAACTACTTAACGAGTTGGTAGTTTCATATGAGTTTGTACAATTTGATGCCGATGAAAATGCACGATTTTTAGGAATAACTAAGCATGAAGGTCTAACCCTCAGTGGGGCGTAAGATCGTACAAAAATTAATGAGATTCGTCATACGAATAGCAAGGTTAAATACTTTAAATACTTTACCAAATTTTTGCCATTGGAATGTGTTGGTTGTTTTTTGAATATTATAATTATATATATATTTTTAAAGATTTTTTTAAAGACGTTTTTGCTTTTATTATGATAGGACGGTAAGCAAACAGGAAGCAAAGTGGGAGAGAGAGGGGGACAGGGTCGGGAAACTTGTGTCGCCGAAGCTCAACAGTGCTATTATGTCAGCATGCTGCCCACGAGGCTATCGACACCGACATATTAATTAATTCTTATGTTTTTTATTTCTTATAAATTTTATTACATTACTTCTTAATAATAAAAAAGATTGTGTATAAATGTCAGACCTGCCAACCTTGGAAAATTTTTTCGAGTACCAGTGTGACGGGACGGGGCACGGTTTTTTTTTTTTGGGGGGGGGGGGCATATATTTGACAATTAAAATTTTTACTACACCTTAATTCATGATTAATATTGCATTGCATAATGTGTTCTTATACAAACTGACAACCACAAATGAATCGCATTCATATATTTAATATGGACTAAAAAAAATTGTTTGCAATTTCAAGTAGGCTATATTTACATACAACTAACCTGACTGTCGAGTCTTTTATACAGGTTTTGTAATGAAAACTCGTCTAAAATTAAGAAACCCTTAGAAAACAGTAAACATTGAGTTTACATGTGATTCATTTAAAATACTTAATTTATTATTCCAATATCCAAATATGATACTAAATCCCAAAGGAAAAAAAAGGGTTTCTATTTGTAACGTGAATTATAGACAAGACAAACATTCGCTGAATAAAGGTTAGCCAATACAAACATATTTATAGAAAACTGTTGACAATGAATAGAAAGGACCAATAAGAGCAAAACGTATCGAGTATTCAAGAATATCAAGAAGTTAGTCCGACATAACGAGGGGTTGTGTTAACTAAAGCGTCCGTCATTTACCGAATCTTAAAAACACGGGTGGATAATTAAAAATCTTTTCTGACAAAAAAATAACACAAGCAAGAACATTTTAAACCAAGCACGGCAACTTTCATTTTACCTCTCTGTGTGCGCGCTTGTGTTTATGAGAGAGAGAGAGAGCGCAGCATTGAGACAACGATAATTTTAAATGCATAAGTAACTAATGTGCTAGTTTTCATACAAAATAAGTAGGCTATGTAACATAATTAGGTACTTTAGTTAGTATTAACACAGTAACGCAACACATGTAGGCTATACGTTTCTGAACACTGAGAATAAATAAATAAACGCCTGTTTCTCCAGACTCGCGCTTGTCAGTCAGTCACACATCAAACATTTTCATAATCAGCCATTTCAATTTTAATTAGATTTGTTGTTCAACATTACTTGAGTATTTTATACCCGTTTACCTTAAGGAGTCAGAAGTACCGTGACTGCAGTACTGTCCTCGCTTTGAGAATTCACTCAGTCACTGAGACAGCGGGAGTGGAAGGAGGATCGAGCGGGATTTTGTGTTGCTATCTCTTTTTATTGATAGGCCGTATGCATTTGTCAATCACCCCCTCTTGCTATTTGGTGAAATGAACCCAGTGCTACGATTGGTCGAACTCTTTCTTTTGCTGGATTTGAGTACTACGCGTGCACAGAGGAGACACCGGGTTTTTGCATAGTACAGAGTGACAAATCGTACCAGCGTACTTTGAGGTCAAAATGCGTACCTGCTACGCAAAATGCGTACATGTTGGCAGGTCTGAAATGTATGAATGAGTTTATATGAATTTATTCAAATTTGCCAAAAAGTAAAATAGTTGCAATTTTTGCCATTGGAATTTGTTGGTTGTTATAATATTATAATAATATTAATTGTAATATTACTCATTTTTCTTAATAATAAAAAAATCTTTGAATATTATTACAATAGTAATATACTTGACATACTTTTGACAGCATTTCAAGCTTTAACCATTTTAACTTTTATTTTAAAATTTTGAATCTTCATTTACTCTGAGCTCAATTAAACAAATAAAGTGAATAAACTGTAGCTTTATTATAATAACACAACATGAGGCTGTTGTCATTGGAAATTAGAGACGGCGTCAGTTAAGTTGCACTTTATGAGGCTGTTAAGTTAAAATATGTTAGGGTTACCTAAATTTTTTACATTCTATGTTATATTTTTAACATAAAACTGCATTGTGTTTGGTACATTGACATTTAAAGCTACATTTCCGCGAAGTGACATGACCCGTGTGAAGACGCTCACTCACCTCCTGTGTGTTGTGCAGCTCTGTCTCCAGCTCAGATCTGCGCAGCTGACTCTGGCTCAGTTCCGACTGCAGCGTCTGCACGCGCTCCGTGAGGGCGGCGATGTTTCGCTTCCCGTCTGACAAGGATGCTCTGAGTCCGTCCACGCGCTCCTGAAAGACACAAGACATCACACAATCATTTCTGCTGAACTCTCTCCCTCAGGACATCCATCTCTCTGCGCTCACCTGCAGCTGTCTGCGCTCGCTCTCAGCCTGTCCCAGCGTCTTCTGCAGCGCAGCGAGACGCCCCTGGGTGGCGCTGTGGGCGGCGGTGACTTCCTGCAGGCTCTGGGAGAGAGCGAGTGCTCGCTCTTTCTGAACGCTCTCTCCGTCCTGAGCTTTAGACAGCAATACCGTCAGTCTGTCCACCTCCCGCTGAAGAGACGAGACGCGAGATTCGCCCTCTGCCACCTGAAATGCGCATCAGAGCGTTAGCGATCATCAGCTATCAGCGTAAAACAATTACGTTTCACATTATCCATGATGCTGTGCAGAAAATTCCACCAATCAGACGGTCATGGCGAGCAAATCATGCCAAAAGAGCTTTTTAGCGCCGCCCACTTCCCTTAAGCACCAGCGCTACTAACGCACACTATTGTGGAGGAGAGATACTGCGAGTGAGATGGGGCTGATGGGAGTTTGGTACCTGTTTGACGACGCTCTCATGACGGTCGTGAGCCGTCTGGATCTCCATCTCTCTCTCGGCCAGACTCAGTCTCAGTCTCTGCAGCTCTCCCTCGAGACTCCGCCTCCCCAGCTCAACCCGTGTGCCCCGCCCCTCGGCCGCCTCCAGAGCCTCACGCAGCCGCCGACGCTCCGCGTCCAAACGTGCCTCGCCAGCGCGCAGCTTACTGCACTGCTCCTGCAGGGGGCGACTGGCGGAGTTATTGCCAGTCCACATTATTTTATATCAATTAAGACGTGAGCAGCCTCTGACCTCCACACGCTTGCGCTCAGCCTCGGCGTTCAGTGAAAGTCTCTCCAGCTCTTTGATTCGCTCGTTTAACGCTCGTCGCTCTCTCTCTCCTCTCCGCAGGGACTCGTCCTGCTGATGCAGCAGAGCTTGAGCTGCAGACAGTTTTCCATCCACAGCACGCTTATCTACACACACAATCAACACACCACTCCAGAAATGAGCTGAATGACTCTGACCAATCGTGAACAAAACCCCAAAAAAGTTTTTTTGTTGGGGTGTCTGTCGTCATTACAATGAGCTTTATATGAAAGCGAGGGCAGTTAGATGTGCATTACCCTCCTGGCACTCCTGTAGTGTGGTGTGTAGCTGAATGAGGCGCTGGTGGGCGGAGTCTCTCTCTGTGGTCATTTCCTCTAATTCTCTCTGCAGTGACCCCAGTTGACCCTGAGCCTCGTCCTACACACACATGAATCACATGGGACAGTCCTAGTTATCGTTTGTGTGTGTGAGTAAAGCATCTGTAGTGCGTGTAGTCGTAATAGTTCTAGTGATCGTAATAGTCCTAGTTATCGTAACAGTTCTAATTATCGTAAAAGTAACAGTTCTAGTTATCGTAAACCGTTCTAGTTATCGTAACAGTTCTAGTTATCATAACAGTTCTAGTTATAATAACAGTTCTAGTTATAATAACAGTTCTAGTTATCGTAACAGTAACAGTTCTAGTTATCATAACAGTTCTAGTTATCGTAACAGTTCTAGTTATCGTAACAGTTCTAGTTATCGTAACAGTTCTAGTTATCATAACAGTTCTAGTTATCGTAACAGTTCTAGTTATAATAACAGTTCTAGTTATCGTAACAGTAACAGTTCTAGTTATCGTAACAGTTCTAGTTATCGTAACAGTTCTAGTTATCGTAACAGTTCTAGTTATCATAACAGTAACAGTTCTAGTTATCGTAACAGTTCTAGTTATCGTAACAGTTCTAGTTATCGTAACAGTAACAGTTCTAGTTATCGTAACCGTTCTAGTTATCGTAACAGTTCTAGTTATCATCACAGTTCTAGTTATCGTAACAGTTCTAGTTGTCATAACAGTTCTAGTTATCATCACAGTTCTAGCTATCGTAACAGTTCTAGTTATCGTAACAGTTAGTTATCGTAACAGTTCTAGTTATCGTAACAGTAACAGTTCTAGTTATCGTAACGGTTCTAGTTATCGTAACAGTTCTAGTTATCGTAACAGTTCTAGTTATCGCAACAGTTCTAGTTATCGTAACCGTTCTAGTTATCGTAACCGTTCTAGTTATCGTAACCGTTCTAGTTATCGTAACGGTTCTAGTTATCGTAACCGTTCTAGTTATCGTAACAGTTCTAGTTATCGTAACAGTTCGTTATCGTAACAGTTCTAGTTATCGTAACAGTAACAGTTCTAGTTATCGTAACAGTTCTAGTTATCGTAACAGTAACAGTTCTAGTTATCGTAACAGTAACAGTTCTAGTTATCGTAACAGTTCTAGTTATCGTAACAGTTCTAGTTATCGTAACAGTACCAGTTCTAGTTATCGTAACAGTAACAGTCCTAGTTATCTTAACAGT
>RJVU01005555.1:29141-43924 GCA_003731715.1 Anabarilius grahami | reverse complement strand
GTTCTAGTTATCATAACAGTTCTAGTTATCGTAACAGTTCTAGTTATCGTAACAGTAACAGTTCTAGTTATCATAACAGTAACAGTTCTAGTTATCATAACAGTAACAGTTCTAGTTATCGTAACAGTTAGTTATCGTAACAGTTCTAGTTATCGTAACAGTAACAGTTCTAGTTATCGTAATGGTTCTAGTTATCGTAACAGTAACAGTTCTAGTTATCGTAACAGTTCTAGTTATCGTAACCGTTCTAGTTATCGTAACCGTTCTAGTTATCGTAACCGTTCTAGTTATCGTAACAGTTCTAGTTATCGTAACAGTTCTAGTTATCATCACAGTTCTAGTTATCGTAACCGTTCTAGTTATCGTAACCGTTCTAGTTATCGTAACAGTTCTAGTTATCGTAACAGTTCTAGTTATCATCACAGTTCTAGTTATCGTAACAGTTCTAGTTATCGTAACAGTTTGTTATCGTAACAGTAACAGTTCTAGTTATCGTAACAGTTCTAGTTATCGTAACAGTAACAGTTCTAGTTATCGTAACAGTTCTAGTTATCGTAACAGTACCAGTTCTAGTTATCGTAACAGTAACAGTTCTAGTTATCGTAACAGTAACAGTTCTAGTGATCGTAACAGTCCTAGTTATAGTTTGTGTGTGTGACTAGAGTATCTGTAGTGTGTGTAGTTGCATTACTCGGCCTCTCTGAGCCTCTCGCAGCTCCTGCAGGAAGTCTCTGAGGCCGCTGCGCAGGGTTTCCGGGTCCAGCTCAGACAGGGCGACGGGCAGCGGGGCGTCTGTCCTCTCTGGAGACAGCGGCCGCAGCACGATGGTGTTATCCGGAGTGACGTTACCTGCCACATCTGACAGAGAGCAAAGAAAGGATTGAGATAAAGCAGAACTCAAATTCCACAACTTTCTATAAAAAACGAATCTAACCTTTGGGTGGCGATAGCGAGCAGTGCAGCGGAGACACGCTCCTATGGCGAGACATCATCCCCGAGGTCAGAGAGGAAGGGGAGGAGCCTACCGGGCTGCGCCCCCTGCTGCTGGTCCGCCCACTGGCCCCGATGCCCAGCGTACGCGTGAGCGCCGACTGCAGGCTGCACAGTCTGAACTCCAGATCCCTGCGCCCCGCCTCCGCACGCGATAACTCCGCCTCCGTCGCAGCCAGACGACCCTGCGCCTCACTCAGCTCCAGCTGCAACTGCGCAGACGCATCAGAGGTCGACTGAGCACGAACGGAGAGGTTACGCGCCTCGTCTTGAAGCTTCTTCTCACAGCCGCGAGCTTCCTGTAGCTGAGACGTCAACTCTCGCTCACGACTGCGCCAACACAACTCGCTCTCGCTCAGACGCCTCTGTAGAGAAGCCAGCTAGAGACAGACAGAGAGAGTGAGACATCTTTTCAATTTAATTTATATCTGTGTAATCGTATGAGATCTCACCTCTTTCTGAAGAGAGGTTCTGCTAGTTTCCGTGTCGGCGAGTCTCTGTTTGAGTGAGATCAGTTCTCTCGCTCGCTCCTCGTCCTTCTGGTCCTCCGCAGACAGACGCGTCTGCAGTTCAGCCGTCTGCTTGGCCTTCTGCTCGCGCTCGGCATCCAGAACTTTCACCTGACGGCACAGAGTCACGCACACGTCACACCACAGCTTTTCATCCTCACTCTCTCAACACTCATGCGTTCAGCCTCGGTCTGACCTGTCTGCGCAGCTCCTGCAGCTCCCTGCGCGCATCCAGTCTAGATCTCTCCACCTCACGCAGACAGCTGCGCAGATCTGAAACCTCCTTCTGCGCAGACGCCAGACTCTCCTCCAGCAGAGACGCTTTCTGCTGCTCCTCCTCACACGCGCGCTTCACGCTGAACACAAAGCACAGTATAGTCCCTCCAATCAGCACTGCAGAAAGAACCTCATCTGATTGCTAATTTGCATACTTAAAGTCTTTGTCCGTCACCTGATTCTCTCACTCTCTGCCGCTTTCAGGGCTTCCCTCAGCTGTGAGTTGGATTGGCTGAGAGCGTCCCTCTCCTTGATGACATCACTGAGAGAGCGCCGTAGCTCCGCCCCATCTCGCCTTTGCCCCTCCCCTGCCTCCCGTATCTGGCACAAACGCTTGTCCATCTCCAGAAGATCTCTCCTGGCACTGTCTCGGCTCTCCTCGCTGGACGACAGCAGCGCGCGACACTCCTCCAACTACACGGGGAGGGAGGACACAATTTAATCGCAATAACTCACGTTACTGCCACGTTTTGCTCTTCAGGTTTCAAACACAAACCTCTCTGAGCGCAGTGTCCGCTCGCGTCTGCTGGTCAGCGCAGTTCTCCTGCAGTCTGCGCAGCTCACGGCCGTGTGCACTGGCTGCGTCCTGCAGTTGACTGCGCAGTTCCTGCAGTTCAGCATTTAGAGACGCGACTGCAGCCTAAGAACAAGATAACACACTTGCTTACTAGAGAGCGAAAATGACAACACTTTTATTATAAATCAGTGAAGTCAACAACACATTAGCTATGTTTCCATCCACTTGTGCCCAACTTTGGACGGAAACGCAGCTAACGTTGTAAAAGCGTTAAGTTCTGACCCGCTCCTGGTCTCTGAGGAGCGCCGTCTCTCGGCTCAGTCTCTCCAGCTCCAGTGCTGCAGTGCTCAGCTCCGCCTGTAGGGCGCTCACCTTCTCCGACAGAAGCGCCTTCTCGGCCTCCTTCATGGACAGCGCCTGCACGCGACATCAGACGGTTACGACAGAAGCGACAGACGCACGTCAGCTTCCCGCACGAGTCTCACCTGTTGTTTGTCCGTCTCCGCCTGTAACAGACTCTGGTCCCTGTCGCGCTGCAGGGAACGAAGCTCTTCCTGAAGTTCATCTCGCTCTTTCTCCAGCCGGATCATCTGCTCCTCCAGGTGTTCGCGGACCCGCCGCAGCGCCCCCTCCTGTTCGGCCTCCAGACTGCAGCGCAGCGCCTCCTATAGGATTCACAGGCTCAGTCAGTATTACCTGTGTCACATGAACTCGTATATAATCAAGAGGCAAGTGCTCGTATGACCTTCTGATTGGTCAGTCTCTCCAGCTCCTCCTGGTGGTCGGACAGGGCCGTGCGCAGAGCTCGCTGTGCTTCGTGTTGAGCGGCCGCGAGCGAGTCTCTCAGCGCGTCTTTCTCTTTCTCGCTCTGAGACAGAACTGTCTCTCTCTCCACGCGCAAGCGCTTCAGCTCCGCTAAACACACAAACAAACTAAACGTCACAATGAGGAGCATTTTAAAATAAAAACAAATGAAAAGGCAGCTCCCCTTGCACCGCGTTACAAATTATTATGCAAGTGACATATCAGTAAGATTTCAGTACAGTTCAGATTTTAGTTTTTCTAAGAAAATGTTTGTTTGTTTATTTATCCGTGTCTTTTTAGATAACTGGGATCAATCTCAGACAAAATAATTTGCCAGGTCTATGGAAACCCTACTTAGAGGTTGTTCCACATTATTAAGCAAGTCACAGTTCTCATGCAATATGAGGAGGAAGAAAAATCTTTCTGAAGATGAAAAGCATGAAATGGTGCAATATTGTGCAAAAGGCATGAAAACAACTAATATTGTGTGAAACTGAATGGAGATTATCAAATTATCATAAGATTTGTGAGTGATTTAGAGCACAGCAGAACTCGGTCACATAAAGGCTTATTAATGAAAGTTCCTGTCAAAAAAATTACTTGGCAGCTATTAAAAAAAAGCTAGTGTTGAGCAGCAAACAGGTATTTGAAGCTGCTGGTATCTCTGGAGTCTCCGTATTTACCAGTCTTTCTCTCTCATGTATGCATCTTTCTTGTGTAGCTGTCTAACATTCATGTACCTGATACTTCCTTAAATGCGTCTTTCTTTCTCATGAACTGATCTCATGTACCTGTCGTGCTGTCGGTACGCAATCTCAGGTTCTGGTTCTCCGACTCCAACTGTTCACGGCGAGACTCGATTAGATTTATCTGCTGCTGCAGCTCGTAAAGACTCGTCTCCAGAGCCTCCCTCTCCGACCTGCACACACAGTCATCAATGAAACACACATGCATTAACATTAATATCGTGACTAGACATGTGCCGATATTCGGTAATGCGATATATCACGATAATGAATATGCACGATATTGTTATCGTGGGCACTTCAAAATACTGAAAATAATAATTTATTACCACTTATTAAAATTTTTATAATGCATTAAGAATACTTTCCCCATCAATCATATAAAATGCAAAACACCGCTGTATTCTGCATCAAAGCGACACGCGCTCAGATGTAAACAAGCCCAATGAGAAGCACATGGTGGAACGAGTGAAGGAGACGCGCAGAATGAAAGTGCACGTTCACTCTCTGACAGCAGAGGGCGCTGATGGAACAGCAGAAATGCAGTGGTTACCCCGGAAACAAAGCAACTGCGCTAGTGAAGTTTTCAAATTTTTTATATTTTAATCTGGACTACAACATGCCCTAATGATTAGAAATGTTCGGATTATTTGTAAATTCAGTAACACTTTGAGACATACAGCTTCATTAGTTATCATGTTAATTCATTATTACCAAACTGACAATGAAAAATACTTATAAAGCATTAATTATTCTTAGTTAATGTTCATTTCTTAGTTAGCCTACTGTTTAATAACATTACTAAAATCAAAAGAACTTATTTAATGGACCTGAGATAAAACTAACAATGATCAGTTGTGTTTCTTAACTAACATTAACAAAAATAACACTTTCTGTAAGAAATGTAGCTATTGCTCAATCTGAGTTAATGCATTAAATAATGAGACTTTATTGTAAAGTGTTTCCTGTTGTTCTTTACAGGCTAATTTTGAACAATTGATTCTTTTGCATTTTAATCTGTTTGAAAATTTTACTTTATATATTTTTTGTGTATTATTGTATTTAAACATTCAGATTTATTTTTGTTATTACAAAAAGAGTTCTTAAACCTTATTTCAATATCGTGATAATACCATATACCGTGATAAAAGCTTCAGCAATTAATCGCAACATGAAAATTTGATACCGTCACATGCCTAACCGTGACACAAATGTCTTCGGTCTCACCTGAAGGTGGCGATCTCCTCAGTCAGGGCGGCGTTCTCTCTCTCTGACGCTGTCAGCTGAACCAGAAGCCCCGCCCTCTCTCGCACTAGCTCTGCCCGCCCACGCCCCACCTCCTCCAGAGCAGCGCTCTGCCTGTCGCCTTCACCGCGGATAGAACCAAGCTCCGCCTCCAGACCGCCCATCTCACCAATCAGCTGTTTGATTGACAGCACCACATCAGAAACTGTTTATGAGGAACTGAGAGACAGACAGACGGGGAGAGGGAGTCACCTGCGTAATTCTGTCTTGCAGTTTGACTCTGTCTGCCTGCAGCGACTGAAGCTCCGCCTCCAGCCCCGCCCTGGCCAGCTCAGACTCCTGCAGCGATTGGTGGAGAGCGAGACGGACAGAGTCCAGCTCCAGCCGGTCCTGCTCGGAGCGAACGAGCTCGTCTCTGATGGTCAGCTTCTCTTGTTGCGCTTCTCTTCGCTGAGACAGCAGCGCATTCTTTTCCTCCTCCAGCTGTCAATCATTCAATCAACCAATATCATTGGTCCATTGAAGAAACATTTCACAAGTGAGTAATTGTGTGTTTTTGTACCTGAACGATGAGGCTGTTGAGGTCAGATTTGTCCTGCGCGAGACTCTCGTTGATGGCGCTCATCTTAGCGAGAGAATCTCGGAGTGACGACTCCTCCGAGTGAAGCTTCGTGACCGCTAGCGAGAGCTCAGCGCGACTGCTCTCGCTCTGCACATCAAAACACAAATATCTTCTGTTGTCAACAGAGCTTCTCATTACTAGTTTTTAATTGACTCAAACTCAGATTATAATGTAAAAGAACGCAGTCTGACCCGGCTGAGTGCGTCGCTCAGCTGTCGGTTCTCGGCCTCCATCAGCTGTCGGTCTGTCACCCCCTGCTGGAGAGACTCTCTCAGCGCCGCCAGTTCGGCTCGCAGTGCAGAGGCACGACACTCGGACTCGTCCCACAGCTGCTGACTGACACACACACACACACGTCAAGAACACGTCACACACTCGTGGCTCATTTGGGACGCGTCACACTCACATTCTGTCCGTCTCTGCTCGTGCTCGTTCTCTCTCCAGCGCGGCGGCGTCTCTCTCCTCTCGCTCGTGCTCTCGCTCTCTCTGCGCAGACGTTGCAGACAGCTGCAGCCTCTCACACTCCAGCTGCAGCAGCTGCGACTGCGTCTGCGCCGCCTGCGCCGCTTTACCCGCGCCGTCCTTCTCACTGAGAGAGAGAGAGAGGCAGGTCTGGTCACTGATCACATGATCACTGAGTTTGATTGACAGGTGTCTTACCTGCTCAGCGCGTCTCTCTCCTGTCTCAGTCGGTCTCTCTCTCTCACAGCGGTCTCTCTCTCTCTCTGAGTCTCGTCTCTCTCTCCTTGCAGCGTCTGCGCACGGAGCTCCGCCTCCCGTCGGCTCGACTCCGCCTCCGTCTGCTGCCTGCGCAGCTGCTGGACAGACGCCTGCGCGGACTGCAGACGCTCACGCAGTTCCTGCAGCTGGATCTGTCTGTTGTTCAGAGTGGAGCGCAGTGCAGACAGACAGCTGTCAGGGATGATGGGTAGTGATGATGATGAGGATGATGAAGAGCGCAGCAGTGGCAGCAGAGACTCTTCAGTGTTTCCGTCCACACCGTCACTGTCAGAGAACACCAGCTACACACACACACACACATCAGTGAAGCAGTGGCTCGTGTGAGTGTGTGTGTGTGTGTGTGTGTGTCATACCTGTGTGATGTCTCTGAGTGTGTTCTGCAGCGCTGCGGTGTGTGTCCTGAGTGAATGAACTTCAGTTTCCTCAAGGCTCCTCTGATCCTGATAACACACACACACACGTGTCACACGATTAGTGTTTGTGAGCTTCATCACATCTGACCCGTGATTGGTCGCTTCACCTGTTGTGGGCGGTTCCTCACGTGAAGATGAGATGATAATGTGGCTCATGTCCAGATGAATAACTCAACAGCTGTATGACAGAGGCGTGTGTGCATACCTGCAGTTTCCTGTTGAGTGCCGCGACTTCCTGTTCTCTGTCCTCCACACGAGCTTTGAGACGCTCCAGCTCTCTCACTGCATCCACCAGCCTGACACATACACACACACACACACACACATGTTTTAAACTTCATTCATTGATTAAACTTAAACAAGCTCCTATAATTACACACTTCAGTAACTAGTATGGGTATTGACACAATTTTCACGATTCGATTCGATATCGATTATTTTGGATGCAGTATTTCAGTTTCAGTTCATGGCAAATTTTCTAGATGAATAAATCTCTCAACTAATGCTGTAAACTACACATGAGAGTCAGCTGGTGCTACTATAATAATATTAAAAGTTAAATTAACTTATTTATATACAAACACTTAAATTACACTCAATGATGTTTTTATTATAAATAAAGTTTAGAATTACATAATCATATTTCTACTCCAATTCATTTTTTTGAAATATAAGCATTTAAATCGTGGCTGTCAAAACTGATTTATTCAAACAAGCATTAAATATTGAAGAACATTAAAAATTATAATAAATATGTAACGGTGCATAGCTATATTTATCAGAATGTTGCTTTCTAGAGCACTTTTCTAGCTGACTAATGAGTTTATGGTCACTGAATATGTTTTTCTGAGGTAAATGTGACGTTACGTGACATTGAAGCTGTTTTATTGACGTCTTTCCGAGGTTGAAGCACTGATTGAGCGATTACACGAGACATGATACGGATTTCAGTAAGTTGTACTGTATATTTTAACATACCTTCAGATGTTCATGCATGTTTATTTCGCTCTAACTGTATTAAAGCGGAGGAGAGGATGATCACATGCTTCTCTTTAACTGAGGCGCTAAAGCGATCCGTCACGCCACATTAAACAGCGCCTAAACGGTATTTATGTTTTGAATCTCATAATAAGATGGACGTCATTTGAAATCTGAGACTTTGCTTCATATCAAAAGTAACAGATTATTGTGATTTATTGGATGGGAGGCGCTACATATTCTGCTCATTCATCAACTGAAAACAGACTAGACTAATCGATTCTTGGGATTTAAGACTCGAAATCAGTTCGTAAATATGAGAATCGAATAAAATCAAGAAATCTATATTTTTTACCCAGCCCTAGTAACTAGTGATGGCTAACTAGTCCAATACTGAGTTTACACATTCTTCTATTGGTGGTCATTAAAAGCGCATAAATTAAGATCTTAATCAGCCTCATTATTCGGGATCCCCCTTAGACAACTAATTAATTTATTAAACATGTATTAATTTAGTCCAGGAGTTCTCTAGATCCACTTTCCTGCAGAGTTCAGCTCCATCCTTGATCAAACTCACCAATCATGAAGACCTTGATCGGCTCGTTCAGGAGTGTTTGATTAGGGTTGGAGCTGAACTCTGAAAGTGGACCTCGAGGGTCAGAGTTAGACGTAAGCGTGTAGTAACGGACCGTGTGTTGAGCTCGGCCCTCTCCGACTCGCTCTTGGCCTGTAGCGTCATCATCTCCGTCACCGTCACTCTCAGCTGCTGCTCCAGCTGCAGCCGCTGGCCCGTCTCTCTCTCCAGCAGCTGCGCAGACCCATCCTCACGGCTGCGCAGAGTCGCGCAGGCGCTCACACACTGCAGCTGCACGCTCTGCGCCGCACATGCCAGCTCGTTACGCGCCTCGGACAGATCCCTGACGGACAGACAGAAAGAGCGTCAGTGTTGAATGCGCTTCGGCCGCGGGTGTGTCCGGCTGCAGTGATGCGGTCTGACCTCTCGGTGGCGCTCTTCAGCTCGCAGACGTGCCTGCGGAAGCCCACCACCTGCCTCCAGAGCGCCAGCAGACGGCTGTGCTCGCTGCTGAAGTAGCTGTGGAAAGACTGAACAAACGCACCGTGTTAAACTCTGCACCTTCACGCATGGGTTACAGTGATGCAGACGGCCACACCCACCTCCTCCTCTCTCCTCCAATCAGACTCCCTCTGCTCCAGCTCCTCCCTCGCTTTGGTCCAATCAGCAGTGAGTCTGCGGATGTCCTGGCTGAGCGCCTCATTGGCCAGTCCGGCCTGTTCCAGCTGCTCTCGCAGCATAGCGTTGACCGCCGACAGACCGCTGCTCCTGCGCACACGCAAACACGTTAAGCACACGCTCGCGGCTGCAGGCTAACAGTGCAGATCAGCTGAGTGAGTGCGAGACCTCTGCTGTTCCTCCTCCAGGCGGATGAGGGCGCTCTCCAGCTCGCTGCTGGGCTCGTCGTCGTCGCGCCGGTGACCGTTACTGCCGCCCTACAACAACGAGAACCATGAGCTACAGCGTAACGGTCGGTTCACACAAAAACGTCAGATGCTTTTAACTTTAGCGCCGCGTGTTTAGAACGCAACGGTTAAAGACGTCCGTCTAGAGCGTTTTCATTGAAAAACACCGGAAAAGTAGCGCAGTGGAATGGAAAAACGACCAAAAACTGATATCGGGAAAAACTGACATTGTGAGATTTTATTCTGCGATATATATTGTGACATATTGTGAGAATTTGTGTACTGTAAATTTAAAAAAATCATAGTAATTATAACTAGACAAAAAAGTTTGTCGACACAAAATTTTAAGTTGGCTTGAGAAAGACTGACCAGAAAGTTTGAAGGTTTTCAGCTTGTAATAGTTTTACGTTGAATGAGTCTAATGGGCTTTTGGCAATTCGTGGCTCATTTATACAATTAAAACAAAGTTGTTGTGTTTCCAATTCCACGTTATGAGCGAATCACGAGTTCACTCTGAAACACGAAGAGCTTTTAGACTATTAAATCGCTGTTCTTTGATAATCGCTCTCGTTCAGCTCATGTATAGTGAGGCATTATGGGATGCATTGAAGCAGGTGTTGTTGCACTGACAGTAGATTTCTCCAGCAGCATCTGCTCCAGATCTCCACACTTCTTCTTATACTGCAGGACCTGCACACACATCAGAAAACCAGTGCTTTTACAGAGGACAAACGCCCAGTGTGTGTTTTAATGATTTAAACCCGGACATGAGTGTCGTACCTTGGCCTGTAGTTTCTGTACGAGCTGTGCTTGTCTCTGCTGCCCCTCCTGATACGCCGTGAGCTTGCGCTTATACGCCGCCTGCTCCTCGTCCAGCCGTCTGCGCAGATCCACGTTCTGCTGCGCCAGACTGCGAGAGTCAGGAGAGTCCAGCCCGTCCTCGACCGTCTCCAGCCGCAGCGCCTGCTCCAGCTGCGCACACAACACCGACATCATCACGAGCACTGCAGCTCCTGAGCAACCACACACAAGACCCTAGCAACCACACACAAGACCCTAGCAACCACACAGATGACCCTAGCAACCACACACAAGACCCTAGCAACCACACAGATGACCCTAGCAACCACACAGATGACCCTAGCAGCCACCTAAAAGACCCTAGCAACCACACACGAGACCCAAGCAACCACACACAAGACACAAGCAACCACACACATGACCCTAGCAACCACCTAAAAGACCCTAGAGACCACACAAGACCCTAGCAACCACACAGATGACCCTAGCAACCTAACCTAAAAGACCCTAAAGACCACACAGAAGACCCTAGCAACCACCTAAAAGACCCTAGAAACCACACACAAGACCCAAGCAACCACACAGAGGACCTTAGCAACCTAACCTAAAAGACCCTAAAGACCACACAGAAGACCCTAGCAACCACCTAAAAGACCCTAGAAACCACACAGAAGACCCTAACAACTACACATAACCCCTTAGCAACCACACAGAAGACCCTAACAACCACACATATCATCTTAGCAACCAAACAGAAAACCCTAGCAACCACCTAAAAGACCCTAGCGACTACACATAACCCCTTAGCAACCAACTAAAAGACCCTAGAAACCAAACAGAACACCCTAGCAGCTACACATAACCCCTTAGCAACCACACAGAAGACCCTAGCAACCACCTAAAAGACCCTATAAACCACACAGAAGTCCCTAGCAACTACACATCACACCTTAGCAACCAGACAGAAGACCCTTGCAACTACTAAAAAGACCCTAGGAACCACAAAGAATACCCTAGCAACCACCTAAAAGACCCTATAAACAACACAGAAGACCCTAGCAACTACACATAACACCTTAGCAACCACACAGAAGACCCTTGCAACTACTAAAAAGACCCTAGGAACCACAAAGAATACCCTAGCAACCACCTAAAAGACCCTATAAACCACACAGAAGACCCTAGCAACTACACATAACACCTTAGCAACCACACAGAAGACCCTTGCAACTACTAAAAAGACCCTAGGAACCACAAAGAATACCCTAGCAACCACCTAAAAGACCCTATAAACATCACAGAAGACCCTAGCAACTACACATCACACCTTAGCAACCACACAGAAGACCCTTGCAACTACTAAAAAGACCCTAGGAACCACAAAGAATACCCTAGCAACCACCTAAAAGACCCTAGAAACCTCACAGAAGACCCTAGCAACTACACATAACACCTTAGCAACCACACAGAAGACCCTTGCAACTACTAAAAAGACCCTAGGAACCACAAAGAAGTGAAGTGAAGTGAAGTGAAGTGAAGTGAAGTGACATGTGGCCAAGTATGGTGACCCATACTCGGAATTTGTGCTCTGCATTTAACCTATCCAAGTGCACACACACAGCAGTGAACACACACACCGTGAACACCCGGAGCAGTGGGCAGCCATTGCTGCGGCGCCCGGGGAGCAGTTGGGGGTACGGTGCCTTGCTCAAGGGTCTCACCTCAGTCGTGGTATTGAGGGTGGAGAGAGCGCTGGACATTCACTCCCCTCACCGACAATCCCTGCCGGACCTGAGACTCGAACCCATGACCTTTGGGTTACAAGTCCGACTCTCTAACCATTAGGCCACGACTGCCCCTAAAAAGACCCTAGCAACTACACATAACACCTTAGCAACCACACAGAAGACCCTTGCAACTACTAAAAAGACCCTAGGAACCTCACAGAAGACCCTAGCAACTACACATAACACCTTAGCAACCACACAGAAGACCCTTGCAACTACTAAAAAGACCCTAGGAACCTCACAGAAGACCCTAACAACCACACATAACACCTTAGCAACCACACAGAAGACCCTTGCAACTACTAAAAAGACCCTAGGAACCTCACAGAAGACCCTAGCAACTACACATAACACCTTAGCAACCACAAAGAAGACCCTAACAACCACCTAAAAGACCCTAAAAACCACAAAGAAGACCATCGGACCCACTCATAACTCCTTAGCAACCACACAGAAGACCCTAGCAACCATCTACAACAACCTAGCCACTAGTGCTGCATGATTTGGGGGGAAATGTAATTATGTAAAAATTAAATAATATTTTGTTACTACAATAATTAATATTAAACAAAAGTATTAAAATAAGAACTGTCACTATTGTGATATTTAAAATACAAAATAATGAGAATTTAATAAAAATGATAAACTTTTATTAAATTTTTTTATTTATTAAAATTTATTTACTACAACTATAACATTAAAATACTAATATTTTTGGCTGTCTTGATTTCTTCATTTTGACACGTTAAACCGTCAAGCTTTTATTTTGAAAACCGCAGCTCCTCTTTCGCTCACAGCAGACGGTTACGAGCGCTTCTCGAGTTTCTGGAAGATCATCGCTGCGTGACGCGTTTCCAAACGCACGTTATAAGCGGCTCAAACTCAGAGCAGCAACAGTGAAGCTGCCGCATGTTGTGTGTCCGACTCCACGTTACAAACGAATCGCGAGTCGATCGCGTGAAAACAGACGCAGTGCCGCGCTTCACTCTGAAACACGCCGCGCGTATATTTAATTAATTAAATTTGACAGCTGCACTAAAGAACGCTCACATTTACCCTTGTTTGGCGAATTCTCACAGGTTTCAACGGGAATCCCAACGATCGGGAATATCGCGTGAGGGGCGAACAATTTCCCCACACGGATTTCGGTAGATCGCCCTAGCAACCGTAAAACAACTCCCTGGCAACCTACACCACAGGTAAACACGGCTCACGTTCAAACTGCCTGAATAAATCACATTCGTCTTGATGGGCCCCAAAATCACAGAGCCTGTTTACAGTCGCCATGGCAACATACCACTCCACTTCATTCCACTCCCCGTAACCACGGAGACGGGTCAACCTCGCCGAGACGCAGACAAAAGACAGAGAGTGTGTTCTCACCACACACACACACACACACACACAGTAATGGTTCATCACACTATCTCGACTATAAGATGTTCTTCGATGGCAGATCGTGTCAGTGTGTGTTTCTCACTCTCTCGCTGATGGCGCTGTATTTGATGGCCAGTTCATCTCGTTCTGCTCGACTGTGAGCCAGAAGATCCTCCACACGACTCAGTTCTGCCTGCAATACCCGGTTCTCCTCCTGGACCGACAGACCCGACGACATGCCTCCCGCTGACAGAGAGACAGAACGATGTTTAGGCTGTTGAGCTCAATCACAGCTAACAGGGAACTGACAAGGTTCTCTCAAAGTTATGAACACACGTTCTTCCAGTAACGTTAATAGAACGTTCATTCAGAGTTATCTGGTGTTTAAAGTTCTCAAAACGTTATTTATGTATCGTTAATTAAAGTTTTTTAAATGTTACTAGTTTCAGAACGTCTAGAGAACATTCAAATGTAACGTTCCCATAATGTTTGATTAAAGGGTTAGTTCACCTAAAAATGAAAATTCTGTCATTAATTACTCACCCTCGTGTCGTTCCACACCCGTAAGACCTTCGTTCATCTTCAGAACACAAATTAAGATATTTTTGATGAAATCCGATGGCTCAGTGAGGCCTGAGCAATGACATTTCCTCTCTCAAGATCATTAATGCACTAAAAACATGTTTAAATCAGTTCATGTGAGTACAGTGGTTCAATATTAATATTATAAAGCGATGAGAATATTTTTGGTGCGCCAAAAAAACAAAATAACGACTTATATAGATTTCAAAACACTGCTTCAGGAAGCTTCGGAGCATAATGAGTCAGTGTGTCGAATCAGCGGTTCGGAGCGCCAAAGTCACGTGATTTCAGCAGTTTGACACGCGATCCGAATCATGATTCGACACAAAAGATTCATAACGCTCCGAAGCTTCCTGAAGCAGTGTTTTGAAATCGGCCATCACTAAATAAGTCGTTATTTTGTTTTTTTGTCGCACCAAAAATATTATCGTCACTTTATAATATTAATATTGAACCACTGTACTCACATGAACTGATTTAAATATGTTTTTAGTACATTAATGGATCTTGAGAGAGGAAATGTCATTGCTCAGGCCTCACTGAGCCATCGGATTTCATCAAAAATATCTCAATTTGTGTTCTGAAGATGAACGAAGGTCTTACGGGTGTGGAACGACACGAGGGTGAGTAATTAATAACAGAATTTTCATTTTTAGGTGAACTAACCCTTTAATCATAAAACGGAATGTTCCCTTAACGTTCGCATTACGTTCTAAAACGTAAGGGAACGTTCTCAGAACGCTAGAGCTGTGGCGGGAATCTCACCGCTGTCGCTCAGGTTTCTGGAGACGATCTCGCGCACGCGCGCCGGTAAACTGGACGCGGGTTCATCTGGAGAAGATCCTCGAACCGTCAGCCGCTTTTCTTCAGACAGAACGCTCTCCTCCAACCTCTGAAACACACAAACGCTATGATG
>RJVU01005555.1:0-17200 GCA_003731715.1 Anabarilius grahami | reverse complement strand
TAATTAAATAAATGCAGTCTTGGTGAGCAGACGAAACTTCTTTTAAAAACATTAAAAATCTTACAGATCCCAAACTTTTGAACGGTAGAGTACGTTTGGCTAACGTTCCCATTAAGTTACGAAAACGTTATTTCTGAGTGTTTTTTTTTTTCTTGGTTATGTGAACGTGAAGGGAACAAGTAGTCACACATCCAACTAAAATGTTTCAGTTAAAAACGGTTTTATGAACGATGTATAAATAATGTTTTTGTGAGAACATTATTAACGACCAGATAACTTTGAACGAACGTTCTTTTAGCGTTACTGCAAGAACGTTTGTTCATAACTTTAGGAGAAACTGGTTGTTTTTAAAATGCTTGTTTGTAGAACTTCATCACCAATTAACATCTTGCCTAGAATCAATCGTTACTAGCTCGACGGCGTCACCTTCCCTCATTAGGGTTTGTTTACTAGCTAACAATGTACTAATAATTTACGTTTTTCCTTTGTGTTTTTCACATACAGATGACAACCTTGTCAATCCCTTTCACAATGATCAGCGAAAACGTCTAAAAACGCTGTATTCTGCTGCCAGGCCAGTAGATGGCGCAGTCACTTTGTAAAGAAGAACACTATAGACTGAACACGTAAAGCCGCGGTCACACTAGACTTTGAACGTGCAAAATTTCTTCGGTCGTGATATGACGTCACGGTTTACAGCGTCTTTTTTATAAACATGAATTCAACACATAACTTAAAGTAATACATTCAAAATGTAAAAATATAGAACATACTTGACTTTACTACAAATATCATTCTTTTAATTCAGCCAAGAGGTCATGCCGTGACGAATCGATCTTCTACTGGTCGCACCTCTTCACGTGATGCGAATTCGCAGGTCAGAGTTCACCAAACTTGAACTTTAGAACGCAGCGAAATGCAAAATTTTTCGCAGGAGTTTGCGTTTCTGATCTGACGCATTCACATGCGTTTGAATGGAAGACAATGGAACGAAAAGTGCAGTGTGACCGCACCTTAATACGACAAATTCACGTCGTAGTAGTTTACACGGAGACAATAACGGCGTCGTTTTTGCGTTTTCAGGCCCCTAAAACACCGTTGTCGTTTAGTCAGTGTCACGTTAACGAAAGTGATATTGAACTGTAGCATCTGTGCTGTTACGGAAAATTGACCTAATCATAATGGTGCAGTCACATATGATATTTCACATTAATTTTGCGATGTATGAAGCGCTGCTCTCAAGTCAATTTTTTTAAGCAGCTTTCGGATGGTGAATTCATATCAATGCATATAAGCTACATGGGTATTTTAAATTAATATCATTCGTATATATTTAGGATAATCATTAACAGAGTTTGGGGAGACCTGATTTCGAGGGAAGACCCGATTTGTCACGACACAAGCTGCATATTTTTAGACGCACAGCGATTGGCTGCCGACCGCGATTTTCCCTTCATATTTGCATAAAGTCGAGAACTCCCCAACGTTTTGACGCTTTCAACGCTTTCTTCGGTCCGCTGTCAATCCCACAATGCACCGCGCGACAATTGACTTGAGAGCAGCGCTTCATACATCGCTACGCTATTGACTGATAAACGCGCAAAATTAATCTGAAATATCATATGTGACTGCACCTTTATGCTTGGGTCAATTTTCCGTAACAGCACAGATGCTACAGTTCAATATCACTTTCGTTAACGTGACACTGACTAAAAACTGTGGCCGTTCGTTTAAACGACAACGGTGTTTTGGGGGCCTGAAAACGCAAAAACGACATCGTTATTGCCTCCGTGTAAACTACTACAACGTGAATTTGTGAAAACGGTGACGTCATGCGCATACGTGTTCGGTCTATAGTGTTCTTCCTTACAAAGTGACATCGCCATCTACTGGCCTGGCAGCAGAATACAGCGTTTTTAGACGTGAAGCTCAACTTCCATAGAAATTAATTGAAAACGCTCGCTCCGGACATGAACCGTATCGGATTTCCGCTGTAAATGTGACCGCGTTGCATCGGTTTTACTATGAATCAAACCAAAAAAACATGGTTATCGTTATTCCACGGTAATTAACCACGGTTTTGTGTGGTTATACAAATAGTAATCAAACCAGAAATGTAATATTTGAATAATAGCGGGATAAAGCTATTCCTTTGTACCTGGCTATTAATGTGTCTAGTAAGTGAATAAAAACAAAGTGTATCTTACCTGCCGCAGGTGCAGTGACACACGCGCTCGGGTCCGCGCATGCGCGGTAGGATGAAGTTGTGAAATCGGTCCAGCAGCGCGTTCATGTCGGACATACACACGATGGCCTGGAAAACACCAAAACTACTGCCATTTCCCAGCGATTAGCGATTAAAAATGCATTTCAACATGTTTCTCCACAGAAAACCACACAAATATCAATAAAGTTGAGCTGCAGTCATTGTGAGTTATGCAATTCCTCAGCAGAATCTTCACACAGATCTTCTTACCAGCACCAGAACCGCTCCAGCCACCATAAACATCATCTTCATCCACACATCATCTTCATCACAGTCCAGAGATCGTCTTCATCCTCACAGTATAACATCATCTTCATCAACAGATCGAGATATTATTTGACCATCATCTCCTGCTCAGATCTTCATCAGAATCCTCATCTTCCTCGCAGGTTCGCGCGGATGGAGCATCAGATGTCTCACCTGCGGCTCGGATGCGTTTCTACAACATGTCCGCGAACGCGCGAGTGTCGCGGCGCGTCGGCGGAAGCTTCGGGCGCGTGTTTATTTCCACCCACAATAGCAGAAAACAGAAAGAGCGCGGAGAATCGCGTCCAGATCTGATCTGTAAGTGATCTGCTGGAGTTGGACTGTATCAGATCTCAGATCAGTCCATTAGCTTAATGAGGAGCTCCTGCGTCACGCTCATCTGGAATATCAGACCCGCGCGGGACGCGTACAGAAATACCATGGTAATACCATGTTTTACACTGCGGCGTTTTTTAATGTATTCGAACATTTTAAGGCCCGTTCACACTATATTTTAGCGTCCACGCGCGATATTAGTCGTTATAAGCGCGCGCTGAAGTTTTGACGTAAATATTCGCGCTCTTTAAAGTCTGATGGATTCTGATTGGCTGTTAATTCTTTTAACCTCTGATATTGGCGCAATTATTCAAACTTTATCGTTTTTGTTGTTCGCGGGCTTTATTCCGTATAAAATCTGACATTACCTCAGCAATTCTGGTTCAAAGGTTTTGGTTTTGTATGTATGCAAATTGTTTAATATCCGAGATTCACATTTCTAGTAATTGTGCAGTTAATTCTCATATTGTATTTTCAGAAAGTTTTGGAATATTTTTCATCTTCTCAAATTTGTCACTACCGAAACACAATGATGAATAATTTAATAAGAAGGGTCACATTGACCTATTAAGATTTTGTTTACATCTTCCTTGTGAATATATATTTTGCTATTTCTTAAAAATCTTTTCACAGGTAAATCAATAACAATTACAATTTTAACAATATTTCAAGTGTAATTTATGAGATTTGTTGTATTTTGAATCCGATCTTTCTTTGTAAAACTCATAAAGTTTATCAAACTGATTTCAAAGTGAAGGATTGATTAGTTTGAATAAACATTGAATCAAACACTATAATAACATCTTAGTTGATCATTCAATATACTTTATTTTTGACAAATCATCCCATGTTTCGGTCGTGACAGTAATGTGTTGGTAGTGACCACATCACATGACACAATTTAACTCACAACTGTACTAAAATTTAGTTTATTTCCCCAAATAAATGATTATGTGTACTTTTGTCACTACAAACAATAGATGAAGTTTCGGTAGTGACAATTTCAGACACTTTTGAGCCTCTCAAAGATGATAATGAGCACATTATCTAACACAGTTCTGAACAGTTAAACACAAATACATACATAGTGACAGTGTTGGTAGTGACCACATCACATGACACAATTTAACTCGCATACTAAAACACTAATGATTTGCATAACTACTAAAATGTAGTTTATTTCCCCAAATAAACGATTATGTGTACTTTTGTCACTACCGAAACAATGATGTCATTGATGTCAAAATTAACTCAAGGGCTAAAACACTAAATTGAAATACTAATAATTTGCATAACTGTACTAAAATTTTATTTCCCCCAAATAAACGATTGTGTACTTTTGTCACTACCGAAACAATGATGTCACCACGTTTCTGTAGTGACAGTAATGTGTCGGTAGTGACCAAAATTTTAACTCATGCTAAAACACTAAATTGAAATACTAATAATTTGCATAACTGTACTAAAACTGTGTTTATGTCCCCCAAATAAATGATTATGTGTTCACTTTTGTCACTACCGAAACAGTAACGACCGAAACATGTGAAGTTTCGGTAGTGACAATTTTAGACACTTTTGAGCCGCTCAAAGATGATGATCAGCACATGGTTATCTAACACAGTTCTGAACAGTTGAACACACATAAAAACATAGTGACAGTGTTGGTAGTGACCACATCACATGACACAATTTAACTCGCATACTAAAACACTAATGATTTGCATAACTACTAAAATTGTGTTTATTTCCCCCAAATAATCGATTATGTGTACTTTTGTCACTACCGAAACACTGACGTCACTACCGAAACTTCACCACGTTTCTGTAGTGACAGTAATGTGTCGGTAGTGACCAAAATTTTAACTCGCATACAAAAACACTACATTAAAATACTAATGATTTGCATAACTGTACTAAAATTTTGTTTATTCCCCCAAATAAATGATTGTGTACTTTTGTCACTACCGAAACAATGATAAATAATTTAATAAGAAGGGACACATTGACCTATTAAGATTTTGTTTACATCTACCTTGTAAATATATATTTTTGCTATTTTAAAAAAAGTTTTCACAGGTAAATCAATATCAATTACAATTTTAACAAAATTTTTTAAGTGTAATTTATGAGATTTGTTGTATTTTGAATCCGATCTTTCTTTGTAAAACTCATAAAGTTTATCAAACTGATTTCAAAGTGAAGGATTGATTAGTTTGAATAAACATTGAATCAAACACTATAAAAACATCTTAGTTGATCATTCAATATACTTTATTTTTGACAAATCATCCCATGTTTCGGTCGTGACAGTAATGTGTTGGTAGTGACCACATCACATGACACAATTTAACTCGCATACTAAAACACTAATGATTTGCATAACTGTACTAAAATTGTGTTTATTTCCCCCAAATAAATGATTATGTGTACTTTTGTCACTACCGAAACAATAGATGACATGTTTCGGTAGTGACAATTTTAGACACTTTTGAGCCGCTCAAAGATGATAATCAGCACATGGTTATCTAACACAGTTCTGAACAGTTAAACACACATAAAAACTACATTTAATGGAATAACACCCAGAAAAGTTTGCTTAATTGCAGAAAAAGGTGTTTGTTAGTGACGTTCCTTAAAGCTCCACACAGATTGTCAGGCTTCTGAACACATTTAACTCAGAATGATGATCTGCTGTGAAAGAGAGGCTGTGAGAGGAAGATTTCCTGATCAGAAATGTAGAAGTGTGTTAAAATCAGATCAATGACTCAAACACACACTGTTTCGGTAGTGACATGAACATACGGGACACTTCTTTTTTACATAAAGTTTCATGATTTAAAATTATATATATTTTTTAAAAACAGCAATGGAAAAAATTGCAAAAATTATTTTAATATAATTTCCACAAGTTGAAATATAGAGTTCAGAACAGACTCCTCCCAATTGAAAATACCCAATAAATGATGATTTTATATATATTAATCTCACTGATATTTTAAATATTATTATGGGATTCAACAGATAATAGAAGGATCTTAGTAAACATCTAAAATTTGAATACTTAAATGCTTTTTAAGTGTGTTTTTAGGTTGTAGGACAACAGTTTGCGCCAATTCTGTAAAATGGCCCATATATAATAAAAAACAAACACGTTCACGGAGATTCATCGACGCTTTATTCATTCATTCATTCATATATAGCGCAATATTTACAAGAATAATTTCAGGCACTCTGGGCTGCTTCAGGTACAATTACAGAATCATCCTTTCATTTGCAAAATTAAAGGGAAAACAAAAAACCCCAAAAAATATGATCAATGGGTATCAAATCCCATGTTTAAATAACGATGAAAGAAATTCATGAGAAACTCAAAAGATATCACATCCCATCTGCCCATCTGAGTTATTAAACATTACATCCTCTAAATAAACATCTTTTTAAACGTGATCAGATACGGTCGGGCTGCAACACACCCTTTAAATGCAAGAAAACCCTTATTATTATTATTAACTCTGAGGGTTTTGTCACTAAGGGGTTTGTTGGCAGCGCTGCAGGTCAAGAACTGAACCTTCTCTGTTCAGTTCAGCGCTCAGCGTCCGTGAACACATCAAACATCTCGTGTCGAGTCTGCGTGGAGCTGCGCAGAGCGCTCGGCGCTGCTGAGGTTTGTGTTGACAGTAAACAGAATGAGAGAGAGAGTCACGTGACCGCCGGCGCCAGAGTTACAGTCCTGACCGAGCTCTGTGCGCGTCACGTCACGTGAGAGTTTCTGCATGTAAATGAGGGCGCTGCCACGGCAACCAGCCTGACGACGGCGTTCGGCGCGGGTCAGTAGAAGCAGACGGTGTGAAGGAACGGTCTGTGGCTTTTGTCCTCAAACTCCTGCAGAAGTTCATCGATCTCGTTCTCCATGTCGTCAGTGTGCTGAATCTGAGAGACGGACGGATCAAAACACACAAAAAAACCACATGAAGGTTCACGCAACGAGGGAAATTATTGTGTTCTCGGATTGTGAAAATTTGCGTAAGAACGATTTGACAAGCAAACACGAAATCCGAGCAGAACGAATTCAGCGTAAATTGTTAAAACCATTTTTATGTGAACTGAATTCGATCATTTACACACGAGTTTTATGAAACGCGAGCGGAACGAAACCTTTACGTAAATTAGCACACGTTCACGAAACACGAGCGGAACGAATGTGTGTAAATCGCTCGTAAACCGTTCTGACGTAAATTTTCGTGTTCATGAAAATGTTCGTATCATAGCAACCAAAACGTCTCAGCGGGAAAAACGCTCTCAAGCGCCACCAGCTGGACGTTTTCAGAAGAGCACCAGGCTTTTTTTTCCCAGCTGGCTAAAAACGCTTTGGTGGACACTAAAGGCTGGGTATTGACAATTTTCACGATTCGATTCGATTTCTATTCACATGCTTGCAATTCGATTCGATTACGTTTACGATTTCAATTCGATATTGATTATTTGGGATGTAGTATTTCAGTTTCTAGAGGAATAAAATCTCTCAGCTAATGCTGTAATCTACACATGAGAGTCAGCTGGTACTACTATAATAATATTGAAGGTTAAATTAACTTATTTATATACAAACACTTAAATTACACTCAATGTTGTTTCTATTATAAATAAAGTTTAGAATTACATAATCATATTTCTACTCCAATTCTTTTTTTTTTTTTTTAAATATAGACATTTAAATCGTGGCTGTCATAACTGATTTATTCAAACATGCATTAAATATTGAAGAACATGAAAAATTATAATGAATATGTAACTATATTTATCAGAATGTTGCTTTCTAGAGCACTTTTCTAGCTGACTAATGAGTTTATGATCACTGAATATGTTTTTCTGAGGTAAATGTGACGTGACATTGTTCACAAGCTGTTTTATTGAGTCTTTCCGAGGTTGAAACACTGATTGAGCGATTACACTAAACATGATACGGATTTCAGTAAGTTGTACTGTATATTTTAACATACCTTCATGTGTTCATGCATGTTTATTTCGCTGTAACTGTATTAAAGCGGAGGAGAGGATGATCACATATTTTTTAATATTTAGTTTTAATTTTAATTAAATTTGTAGTAATTGTGTTGTTTTATTATTAGTTTCTTTTAATGTTTTTGTTTTTTCAGTTTTACATCAAGATAAATTCAATGACAATAAGAAAAGTTGCCTTGAATATTTTATAATTTAAATATTGAAAAATTATAATGAATATGTAACGGTGCATAGCTATATTTATCAGAATGTTGCTTTCTAGAGCATTTTTCTAGCTGACTAATGAGTTTATGGTCACTGAATATGTTTTTCTGAGGTAAATGTGACGTTACGTGACATTGTTTACAAGCTGTTTTATTGAGTCTTTCCGAGGTTGAAACACTGATTGAGCGATTACACTAAACATGATACGGATTTCAGTAAGTTGTACTGTATATTTTAACATACCTTCAGATGTTCATGCATGTTTATTTCACGCTGTAACTGTATTAAAGCGGAGGAGAGGATGATCACATGCTTCTCTTTAACTGAGGTGCTAAAGCGATCCGTCACGCCACATTAAACAGCGCCTAAACGGTATTTATTTCAGTAAGTTGTACTGTATATTTTAACATACCTTCAGATGTTCATGCATGTTTATTTCACTGTAACTGTATTAAAGCGGAGGAGAGGATGATCACATGCTTCTCTTTAACTGAGGCGCTAAAGCGATCCGTCACGCCACATTAAACAGCGCCAAAACGGTATTTATTTTCTGAATCTCATAATAAGATGGACGTCATTTGAAATCTGAGACTTTGCTTCATATCAAAAGTAACAAAGATTATTGCGATTTATTGGATGGGAGGCGCTACATATTCTGCTCAATCATCAACTGAAAACAGACTAGACTAATCGATTCTTGGGATTTAAGAATCAATATCGATTTGTTAAAATGAGAGTCGTTTAAAATCAAGAAATCGATATTGTTTACCCAGCCCTAGTGGACACACGATAATTCAATATATTTATTGTTAGGCAGATATGGCTTATTAGTCTCTTCTGCATTTATGCAATATACTGGCGTCAAACCTGAGACGGCAGTGCGGAAGATTCAACAGCGTTCCTGGGCACGTAATTTACGTAGTTGTAATTCATATGCGGGGATTATGCTAATTGTGAATGAGCACCCTATTTATATTTACAAATGATTGGAATTCTTTATCAAATCTGATGTTTGCGAAGCGTTTGTGAATCAGCGAAGATCTGTTTTGTGCACAAACTACTCCGAATTTACTCATATTTATGAAAGTTTCATGAATGAGGCCCTTTATGTGAATATTTATGCAAGAAAGTTACACAAATGTTCATGAAACTTGTATTCTTAAAGTTATTCTTACAGAAATCTTGCGCTAATTGCATAAACTTGCGTATGAATGGCTTGAACGTACATGAAATGTGTAAACTGATAAAACCATCTTGCATAAATTATGAAATTTAATTAACATCAGCATTTTTAAACGACAATTTGCACTTCATACTGTAACATACTATTAGTTTTTAATATTTTGGATCAGTTATTTTTTAATATTTAGTTTTAATTGTAATTAAATTTGTAGTAATTGTGTTGTTTTATTATTAGTTTCTTTTAATGTTTTTGTTTTTTCAGTTTTACATCAAGATAAATTCAATGACAATAAGTTGCCTTGGCAACTAGATGAAATAAAATATTTGAAAACATTTATTTTTTCTTTTTTTTAAGTTTACTTAACTGTAATAAACCCAGATTTCATGAACAATCATCAAACCATTCTTATGTAAATTTGCACGACGTGTGCAAGTATAGTTTTATGATTATTCATGAAATTGTAAAAAAAAAAAAAAGTTTTGTGATCTGAACGCAACAATTTTACATCCATGAAAACTGAGCAGAAGGAATTTGTAGATGAGAAGGATTTCATTAAGCATTAAGCGAACGAAGCGCACGTGTTTAAAGGCCGTTCACACCTAGAACGACAACTATAACTATAATAACATCCACACCAGCGGACGATAGCGTTCAGTTTTGACGTCTGCTCTTTAAAGCAGGAAGGATTCTGATTGGCTGTCAGTGTTCATAGCTGTGGACAGTCAGGTGTGAACGGCCTGAGCTCTACTCACACACTGGCACAGTTCACAGATGAGGAAGGCTCCCAGCGTGGCCTCCTCGTGGTTGTCCTGAATGTCCACGTTGATGACGTGCACCGGCTGAAAGGTCTCCTGCTCGCGCGAGTTCAGGTCTGAAAGAGACGCACGGGGTTATTCAGGAGCTCACGATGCTGACCTAACTCAACAGATGTGTTCAGACGTCTCCTCACCCTCCAGCACCTGGTCGTACACGCGCTCCTCGCAGGTGATGACCAGGTCAAACTGGTCTTTGCAGCTCTGGAAGCGCTCGGGTCGTGTCTTAATGCGCTTGTTGCGGTCTAACATGTGTAAGATGCCATTCTGTGTGTATCTGAGGAGGATCAGCGGTCAAGGAAGACAACATACACACACCGAGACATTCTCACATCAAACTGCCATGTTTACAAAGGGTTAAAACAGTGGAAACTGATACACTAGCGCCATCTGCTGGTCAACCTGTGGAAATCACTTCTGCATGTCAGTGTCCAGACACAATAACATATTAGTCTTAACTATGCCACTATTTGGATGAATCCATTTCATTTCATTGGTGAATAAAACAATGTGTGAGACAACATGTAAATAAGCATTCATGGGGCGATCAAAATCAGAAATTATATCATGGAAACCCAAATAAACCTGCCGTCGTTCATGTTAACTAAAAAAAAAAAAAGTTTTTCTTTGCTCTGCTGAAAATGAGGCTGGTAAAGATTCAATTATGATGCATTTTAAACATCAAATGCTTCAGATTTGAAAACGTTTCACTGCGAATCCAGTTTCAGGAACATTCGTATTTATGCAAAGTATGGTTTATGAAAACAAAAACAAAAAATTCAAAAGCAAGATTTTTCAGTCATTTCATCATTCATCAGGTGAAAAGTCTAAACAAAAAAGATGTTTATGTCTAGTTAAAAATATCAACAAATCCTTAAACGTACTCTCAAAGCAACAGTGCGTGAGATATTAAGACTTGTTTTCTTGAACACGAGTGTATTTTGGCAGACTTTTCCACTTTGTTTCTAATGTGTGTTTAAAAAAAAAGACAAATACAAGTAAAATGCTTTGCTTCAAGTAATAGATCTTTTAACTGTAAAATAAAACAAAAACACTAGGATCACTGATGTCTGGAGCACTAACACTAGTAATAAACGAGCACTAGTGATGCTCGACTCGACGCTTAAAAATAACTTAAGCGTCCTAAACAACTATTTTGCATCTGATCGTCCGGAGAACTGTGACTGCATCATCCACAGTGCCTAAATATACTTAATAAAACAGCAAAAGATCAAATACTAACCACTGAGCTTTCCTGTAGCTCAGTGGTTAGAGCGTNACAAATACAAGTAAAATGCTTTGCTTCAAGTAATAGATCTTTTAACTGTAAAATAAAACAAAAACACTAGGATCACTGATGTCTGGAGCACTAACACTAGTAATAAACGAGCACTAGTGATGCTCGACTCGACGCTTAAAAATAACTTAAGCGTCCGAAACAACTATTTTGCATCTGATCGTCCGGAGAACTGTGACTGCATCATCCACAGTGCCTAAATATACTTAATAAAACAGCAAAAGATCAAATAAGATTGAGAGTTTGTAGTTGTCGGATGCTTACGGCCAGGACTTGCTCATTCTTCAGTTGGAGTTGTTCTGGCTAAACGAGTCGACTAGAGATCATCAAACGGCTTACATTCACGCGCCGGTCTGATTCATCATGCGTGACGCGAGCGGAATAAATCTGTGATCCGCTTCCGCATGAAGCCAATGAATCAGAGTTCAAGACAACAGCCGCTCCTTTTTCATCACAACATGACCAAAGAACACTGAGTGACCGAACAGAAAACTTACTGGCCATGACACTGTATTGTGAAAGAATACGACCATGATCGTATTCTTTCCTTCGTGTTCACAATAAAGGTCATCGGTGGATTTAAAGGGATATTTCATCAAAAAGTCATTACTTGCTCATCCTCATGTTGTTCCAAACCTGTATGAGTCTTTCTGTTGAACACAAAAGATGAAATACTAATACTAAATACTAGTAATTACTGTTATAGTTATCGTTACATTTATAGTTACTGTTGTAGTTTATCGTTATTGTTACTGTTATAGTTTATTTTTATATAGTTACTGTTATAGTTTATCGTTACATTTATAGTTACTGTTGTAGTTTATCGTTACATTTATAGTTACTGTTGTAGTTTATCGTTATAGTTTATTGTTATATAGTTACTGTTATAGTTTATCGTTACATTTATAGTTACTGTTGTAGTTTATCGTTACATTTATAGTTACTGTTATAGTTTATCGTTACATTTATAGTTACTGTTGTAGTTTATCGTTATATTTATAGTTACTGTTGTAGTTTATCGTTATCATTACTGTTATAGTTTATCGTTATATAGTTACTGTTTTAGTTTATCGTTACATTTATAGTTACTGTTATAGTTTATCGTTACATTTATAGTTACTGTTATAGTTTATCGTTACATTTATAGTTACTGTTATAGTTTATCGTTACATTTATAGTTGGTGACCAGGTGCCGTCAAGTGTTACCAACATTCTCTAAAATATCATCTTTTGTGTTCAACAATGACAGAATTTTCATTTTTGGATGAACTATCCCTTTAAGGGAAAACAGTCATTCATTTACTCACGTCGTTTCAAATCTCTGTGACCGAACGGCTTCCGTGGAACACAAAAGGAGATATTTTGAAGAATGTTGGGAACCAAATATTAGACTCCATTGATGTTCTTCAAAACACCTTGTTTATTAATGTTCCACAGAAGGTTTGGAACGACATGAGGGCGAGTGAATGATAATTTTGGGATGAGCTGTACCTTCACTGCCCCTTCAAACGGTAGATGGCACTAGGAGCGCAAGGGGTCATGGGGTTCGATTCCCGGGGAAAGCAAGAACTGAACAAACGCAATGAATGTTGCTTTGAATCTGCCGAGTGTGTAAATGTAATGTGAGGATTATTCCACATGGAAAAGGAGATTATTAAAAGACAAAAGCCATGCATTATGTTGCAGTTCCTAAGATAAAGGGCTGTTCACAACAAGAACGATAATTATAACTATATTATCATCCACACCAGCGGACAATATCGTTATAAACGGTGTAGTTGTGAAGTGCACTCTAATCTTTTACATTTAGAACTATTTTTTAAATCGTTATTGTCCCTGGTGTGAACAGGCCTTGAGTCACTTTAAAGGGTTAGTTCACGGCGAAATGAAATTTCTGTCATTAATTCCTCACCCTCATGTCGTTCCACACCCGTAAGACCTTCGTTCATCTTCAGAACACAAATTAAGATATTTTTGATGAAATCCGAGAGGTTTATGCAATATAATCAACACTTTCAAGGTGCAGAAAGGTACTAAAGACATCGTTAAAACAGTCATGTGACTGCAGTGGTTCAACCTTAATGTTATGAAGAGACGAGAATACTTTTTGTGCGCAAAAACAAAACAAAAATAACTTTATTCATCAATCTCTTCTCTGTCATTATCTTACGCAGGTGACGCAGTAACACAGTGAAGCTTCCGTGTTTACGTCCGAACGCCGGCTCATTATTGGCCAAAGCTGATCACGTGATGCATGCGTGTGATGCTGACGCAGAATCCGGCCAATAATGAGTCGGCGTTCTGACGGAGAACCTGGAAGCGCTGGACGTAAACAGCATATGAGAATGACACAGAAGAGAAGAGATTGTTGAATTAAGTTATTTTTGTTTTGTTTTTGCACACAAAAAGTATTCTCGTCTCTTCATAATATTAAGGTTGATCCACTGCAGTCACATGACTGTTTTAACAATGTCTTTAGTACCTTTCTGGACCTCGAAAGTGTTGATTATATTGCATAAACCTCTCGGATTTCATCAAAAATATCTTAATGTGTGTTCTGAAGATGAACGAAGGTCTCACAGGTGTGGAACGACATGAAGGAGAGTAATTAATGACAGAAATTTCATTTTTGGCTGAACTAACCCTTTANAAAGGAGATTATTAAAAGACAAAAGCCATGCATTATGTTGCAGTTCCTAAGATAAAGGGCTGTTCACAACAAGAACGATAATTATAACTATATTATCATCCACACCAGCGGACAATATCGTTATAAACGGTGTAGTTGTGAAGTGCACTCTAATCTTTTACATTTAGAACGATTTTTTAAATCGTTATTGTCCCTGGTGTGAACAGGCCTTGAGTCACTTTAAAGGGTTAGTTCACGCCGAAATGAAATTCCTGTCATTAATGACTCTCCCTCATGTCGTTTCACACCCGTAAGACCTTCATTCATCTTCAGAACACAAATTAAGATATTTTTGATGAAATCCGAGAGGTTTATGCAATATAATCAACACTTTCAAGGTCCAGAAAGGTACTAAAGACATGGTTAAAACAGTCATGTGACTGCAGTGGATCAACCTTAATGTTATGAAGAGACGAGAATACTTTTTGTGCGCAAAAACAAAACAAAAATAACTTTATTCATCAATCTCTTCTCTTCTGTCATTATCTTACGCAGGTGACGCAGTAACACAGTGAAGCTTCTGTGTTTACGTCCGAACGCCGGCTCATTATTGGCCAAAGCTGATCACGTGATGCATGCGTGTGATGCTGACGCAGAATCCGGCCAATGAGTCGGCGTTCTGACGGAGAACCTGGAAGCGCTGGACGTAAACAGCGTATGAGAATGACACAGAAGAGATTGTTGAATTAAGTTATTTTTGTTTTGTTTTTGCGCACAAAAAGTATTCTCGTCTCTTCATAACATTAAGGTTGAACCGCTGCAGTCACATGACTGTTTTAACGATGTCTTTAGTACCTTTCTGCACCTTGAAAGTGTTGATTATATTGCATAAACCTCTCGGATTTCATCAAAAATATCTTAATGTGTGTTCTGAAGATCTCACAGGTGTGGAACGACATGAGGGAGAGTCATTAATGACAGAAACTTCATTTTTGGCTGAACTAACCCTTTAAGCTTCGTCAGTGTTCATGTTTCCTGTCAGATAATCAGTGTATTAATCAATCAGGGGTTTCGTCTCTGTTTGGGGGTCCTGCTGTGCAGATCTGTCAGGTGTATTTCTGTGTAAGCGCTAGGGATACAGTTCCTTGTCTTTACGGACCAAGTCGTTGTACATCTGCTCATAAGTGGTTTTGAAGTCGTAAATGTTGGGTTTGTCCGGAGCGGGTCCCGGGAGTTTCACATGGGTTCCCGTGCCGAAGGAACGCACATCAAACCCTCGCTTGCTGGAGAAACAACAAGAGAGACAGTGAGAAATCACAACAGATCAGAACAGCAAACACATGCGGACAGAACAGACGTGAAGAAAGATCCTGTTCAACCTGTGTTGACTTACCTGAGATCAATTACCTCGCCTAGACCAACCCGCGATAACTAGCCTAGATCGTGTCTGAAACGATTAGTTCACTTCTGAATTACATTTCCTGATCATTCACTCTCCTCCACGTCATCCAAGATGTCTTTCTTTCTTCAGTCGGAAAGAAATGAAGGAAAACATTCCAGGATTTTTCTCCATATAGTGGACTTCACTGGGGTCCAACGGGTTCAAATGTCAGTTCAGCTTCAAAGAGCTCTACATGATCCCAGACGAGGAATAAGAGTCTAATCTAGAGAAACCATCGGACATTTTCTCAAAAAAATAAACATTTATATACATTTTAACCACAAATGCTCGTCTTGCACTGCGCCACGCATGACGTAATCATGTTGGAAAGGTCACGCGTGATGTAGGAGGAAGTACCGATCCAGTGTTTACAAAGTGAAACGACCTTGTTGAAAAAGTTGGAGAACTTTCGCCCTACCGCAGTACTTCCTCCAACATCACGTGACCTTTCCAACATGTTTACGTCATGCGTGGCGCAGTGCAAGACGAGCATTTGTGGTTAAAACGTATATAATGTTTATTTTTTTAATAATTGGTCGATGGTTTCTCTAGATTAGACTCTTATTCCGATCATGTAGAGCTCTTTGAAGCTGAAACTGACATTTGGACCCGTTGAACCCCAGTGAAGTCCACTATATGGAGAAAAATCCTGGAATGTTTTCCTTCGTTTCTTTCCGACTGAAGAAAGAAAGACATCTTGGATGACGTGGAGGAGAGTAAATTATCAGGAAATTTTCATTTAAAAGTGAACTAATCCTTTAGAAACTAATAGACAAAAGACTGATCTTTTCTAATTATTATAACTGACTTTAAAACGTTATGACTAGATTTTTAAGCAGTTTATCAAGCTGCCACTGAATATAAACTCTAGACTCACCTGAGATTTTCCATACTAATTTTATCTATGGCTAACAAAATGGTACCATGTGCATGTAATGGATCAGAACCACGGTATTACCATCACTGTACTGCATTACCCCTGAGTTAAAATACAAGTCTTTTATAATTTCATTGGTCCGACTAGTTTGTTCCAGAACTTTCTCTTTTTTTCTATTTCACGTTTTTAGATCTTCATCTGCTTCCGTGTTTCTCGACGCGTTTCTTTAGCGAAAATAAACAATGTTTATGTAATGATTCTCGTGATCACCCTCGGTTCGTTTCTCGCGATATGACGACTGCGATCCGCTTTTGGACCATCCGAGAATACAGAACGACGAAATGATAAAGAAACCGGTTGGGCTCGTTTTTTTCCTCGTCGTTACCTCAGGATGTTGTGCGCTTCCATGCTGCGGTTCTGGTTGCTGGAGCACACGACCGCGACGCGCAGCGGATGGGCCGGCATCGCTAGCTAAAGCCCGGGGAGAGTGGAGCGAGTTTGAGGGGAACGGTTCGGCACGAGAGCTCGGTTCGACAGCTCCTCACGGATCCGCTGAGGGGAAGAAAATGGCGGATGAGCTGCGCAGCTGTCAGTGAGGCGTCACAATAGGGGGAGGGGCGGTGGGCGGAGCCTCACAAAAGCTAATCAAAATGACGTATAATGTGATCAAACTTCATTTTGCGATTGGATGGCAGTGTAATTTGTATGGAAGCCCGTTTCCGCCACTAAAAAAACAAACAAAAAAACAAACAAAAAAAAACTCCACAAAAAAAAAAAAAAAAAAAAAAAAAAAAAAAAAAAAANAAACCACTACTTAAAAAAAATAATAAAAATGATTAATTGCGACTTTATATCTCAGAATTCTGACTTTATATCACGCAATTGCG